>JAAGEH010000045.1:1850048-1997521 GCA_011751065.1 Lasiurus cinereus | reverse complement strand
TATTAATTCTGTCTCTTCATCTTCACTCAGATTTACTTTTATATATATAATATATAATATATATACACATTATATATATAATATATATAAATAAAATAATGTGGTTGTAATTCAAATATTATGTATATATAACATGTATATATATTATAATAATAAAAAGAGATATGTTTGAGTATTTGCTTTTAAGAAGCATCATTCATTTATATACCTAATTACCAGATTAAAAAATGAAATGATGTTCTTTGATAACTCCAAATATAAGAAATTTGATAGAGAGAAATTTGTCTCTCTATCTATGTATTTATCTACCTAACTAGCTAGCTAGCTATCAAGCTATCATTCTTTGGTATATACTTATGTAGCCTTAAAATGTTATTTGGTTTATTTTGTTTTTAATCATTAAAATTGAGTTCTAGACCTGACTGGGTGGTTGAGCTAGTTGGAACATCATCCTGTACACCAAAAGGTTGCAAGTTTAATTCCTGTCAAGGTACATATCTAGGTTGTATGTTCTGATCATATCTCTCTCTTTCCTCCCTTCCTCTCCAAAATCAATAAACATATCCTCGGGTGAGGATTTAAAAAAAATGGTTGAATTCTGGATACAGGCAAGCAAAACAAGGCAGTCCTATTTTCATTCTCTCTACTTAATTTTCTTCTTGGTGCAAAATAAAAGTTCTAGAAGCCTATAATATGAAACAGTGAATTTTTTAATAGCCTATGATAATATTTAAATCAAGCTTCTTAAAAATTGATATATTCAACACTTATTACAATGAAGAATTTACTTAATTGCTTTATATCTTATTGCTACAAATAGAAATATGATTTTTCTCCCTTTCTCTCTCCCTTTCTACCTCTCCCTTTCTTTTTCTTTCAGTTATCACATGGTTTACTCTTGCACACTGTACCAAGCTATTTTAGAGTGTTTCAGTGTTAAGTGTGTGTACTTTAAATACATTTATTCTCAAAAAAAATATGTAAAAGGGTAGAAAGGGCAAATATATATATCATATCTTAAATGTTTTTTTTCATATTTTCTAAAGGATTCTTCTAAAACACAGACTATAAAGGTTTAAGCCAATCAAATCAATCCATTTATGTGTGTTAGTCTTGGTTGTGTAATCTTCTATTGTTTCTGTGTTCAGATCTTCTTCCTCATTCAGTAATAACTATTTCTGTATATTTACTAATACTTCTTAAGATTTCCATTTAAATGTTTTAATTTTTTATGTAACTGGAATTTAAGTTGCTGAATGGTCTGAAGAAAGGTCTAATTCCCCGCCCCCTCCCCCAAACACTTTTTTATTTTTTCATTTAAGGCTATGTTTGGGATAATCTTTTTTAACTCACACATTTATGTTGCTAATTTCACCATATATATATATAACTTATGGTTGCTAAAGCTTTCAAATTGATTTCCTCAGATGAATTTTAGAATCATGCTACCAAGTTCCAAAAATTTATGAAATGGCTAATGATTGAAATCATTATATCTACTCATTTTAGGACAAAATAAAAAGGTGTGTGACTTAAAGAAATTTGTATGCCTCTTGCTTTAATCAAGTCTTTTATGTCTTTGTAAAAGGTTTACATGTTTGTGTTTTTTTACATACTTGGTTTGCCCTTACCTAGAGAAAGGTATTAAAGACAAATAGAATTGTCCTTACCTGTTGATTATCTTTTGCATTTTTAACAATTTTAAATTGATACATAGATGTTCTACTATCTTGGACAGATATTTTATTGTAGAGTCTACCTTTAATTCACAAGAAATGCCATTCTTCATTTTGCTTAGTGCTTTTCCATCTTCACTATAATTTTGGCTGATATATTTTATTCCAACATTTTTCCTACTGTTTTCCTGATAAATCTTTGAAGAAATGTCATTTTGATTTAAGTAGTTCCCTTTCATTTATCATGTTATTGGATTTTATTTTTAAGCACCTCCTGAGGGTATTTGTCTTTGAGTAGAAAAGTTTAAACAATGTCTTGTCATGATAATGTGGTTGTAATTCAATTTATTTTTTGCTTTCCATTATTTTCTTTATGTATCAAATATTACATACATGAAGAGATATGTTTGAGTATTTGCTTTTAAGAAGCATCATTCATTTATATACCTAATTACCAGATTAAAAAATGAAATGATGTCCTTTGATAACTCCAAATATAAGAAATTTCTATCCTTCACTTATGATTTTGTTGACAAACCAATGCATTTTCCATGTTTTACTGTTTGCATTTCTGCCAATTATATCACAAAAGTCTGTGTATGGCAGGACAGACTACACTTTATACTGGGATACCTTTGGTCAATTTTCTTGATAGATCTAGCACCCCTATCCTTTGCATTAATAATTTTTGCTTTCCTCTCATTTAAAAAAAAACACACAATCAGATTAGAAAATTGTGGGTGTTATTATTCCTAAATCATATAAAGACCTATAGTGCCCCGTTCTAAAGGCAGATTAAACAAGGAGCAAAAATTTGCAACAGTTTTTGTCTATTTTTGCATGAAAGCTCTGATTTAAAAATTTTGCTTGCATCGTGTAGTTGGAATGGTAGAGAAAGTGCCTATTGAGTGCTTTCCAAATTAGGTATTTTGATTAATATTCAACATTATGCCAGATCATCGTGTATAGCTGTACCATGAGTGAGCACAAAATAGTTCATCTTTTGAAGCAGGTGCCTGATCAATCTCACAAAACCAGATGTTTTGAACTAAACCCTCTTTGCTGTCAAAATTGCAGTCAAAATTGTAAACTGCTCAGTTTATTGATAAAAGGCAAATCTCCGCAGCAGAGGGTTCAAAACATAAGGTGGTGACTTAGAAAGTTGTTTGGCATTGAATATACAGAGAAAAATGGGAAACCTTCGGACTGATTTTCTCTCTTTGTGTCCTGAACTTCAATCTCCTTGCTGACAATGTCACATCAGTTAACTCCTCAGTGAACTGGGCCGGATCTGAACATAACTTCTTTCTATTGTGGGTCATCATTTTATTTATTTATTTATTTATTTATTTATTTTTTAAATGTATTATATACATACAATGGATTATTTTTTAAAAATATATTTTATTGATTTTTCACAGAGAGGAAGGGAGAGGGATAGAAAGCCAGAAACACCGATGAGAGACATCGATCAGTAGCCTCCTGCACGCCCCCTACTGGGAATGTGCCCACAACCAATGTACATGCCCTTGACTGGAATCGAACCTGGGACCCCTCAGTCCCCAGGCCAACGCTCCATCCATTGAGCCAAACCGGTTTGGGCTGGGTCATTGTTTTAGGTACATTTATCTCACTTTATCAAATAGCTTGGACAGTGATTGAGAGTGCGGGCACATTGCCTACTGAGTACCATGGTAATGTGAAGCAAACACTTAATTGTGGTAGTCATCACCTTAAGCCACTGGTGAGTAGCACATGGCCAAATCCGATGGTTAACATTCTATGGGACCACTAATTCCCAGTGTGAATAGACTCGACTTTTACTTTCCAGTTCAGAGGCCCAGGAAGTAGTAAAATATGAAACCAGACTAAACTGGGTCTCCCCTCCCCTGCCCTGCCATCTGACTTATACACCTGGCTCCAAAGAATCGTAC
The DNA here is from genome assembly GCA_011751065.1 of Lasiurus cinereus. NCBI lineage: Eukaryota > Metazoa > Chordata > Mammalia > Chiroptera > Vespertilionidae > Lasiurus > Lasiurus cinereus. The sequence continues at coordinate 1,993,911 of JAAGEH010000045.1, read as the reverse complement.
GTTCAGTTGCTCAGGGGAAGAATACTGTGTAATTCTGAAGGGCACATTACCATCTGAATCTGGGATTAGCATGTTACATGGAACTATTTTAAGGATGGTGAAAAGAAAGGTGAAAGTGTGTGAGGTTGGAAGTGTCTCTGGCTAACCATCTGTCTTCTAGCACATAAGGTAGGTACTTTGGAAGAAGTCTGTACTTTTAAAAATAACTGATGTACCGTTTTGTACTTAGAATAGTCATTCACAAAAGTGTACTCAGGATGTCATTGATGTTCCAGGGTGTCTCTCAGGTATTTCTGATGAGAAAGTGGGACATTTGGCGGGATGCACTTACCAGGCATGTCTATGAATGTAATTTAAGGCACCATTTTCTACTCAGTAGTTAAGTACTTTCAGATAACATTATGTGGTATAGTTGAGGAAGACATACGAATTCCGAATACTCCTAGAATCCCATCTTTTCCCATTTAATTTATGGGATATATCAGAGGTCAGCAAACTACACCCAAAGAACAAATTTGGCCCACGGCCTGTTTTTGTAAATAAAATTTTATTAAAACACCGCCATACTCATTCATGTATTGCCCATGGCTGTCTTCATGCTACAACAACACATGTAAGTAGTTGGGACAGAGATGGTATGGGCCACAAAGCCAAAAATATTTATGATCTGGCTCTTTACAGAAAAAGCCTGCCAATCATTTGTATATATTACACATTAGTAACAAACCTATCTATCACCAAAGATACTATAGCTTCCTTTCTTTGCAACAATCACACAATCCAGGATATATAAAATACATTTCATTAGAATGAAATCTTACTTCCAAAGAATTTCAGAAAATTCCTGTTCTTCCAATTTAGTGTTTATGTCTCGGATTTCCTTCCTAGAAATAAATTCCCGCTCAAAAAAAAAAATACACACATATTCAAAAAGTGTTCTTTTATTATTTCTAGTAACATATATTGTATAAATACTCTATTTTTATATGCCCTTTTACAATCAACGGTATAACTTAAGAGTTTTATCATTAAAAAGAAATGTATAAAAATAAATATGTTATTATAGGCATTTATTACATACTATAGTCCTTCTTAGAAGGAACACAACAGACCAATACTTATAAAGTACATAGAACTTATAGTAACGTATTTTACTATATACACATGGGAAAAAGTCATCCTCTTTCACAGGAGAAGAGCTGAACAGACATTCACCAGGATATGACTGCTGGGCCGGCTGCTGGGGATGGACCCGCTACCCCTCAGTAGCCTCCCCATCGCGAGACAAATGACCTCACTGTCCCCTAACCCTGGGCACCCCGTGGTGCTCACCCCTTTCTTGTTCTGGCATTACTTCCTTCTTGTGTGTGATCCCTCTGACTTTCTTGAGACTCAAAACTGGTTTTTCACATGCACATTCCTAAGGCGGGCTTACACAGGGAGGGAAGGAAGGTGGAGGTACCGAGCTGGGGGCGCCGCCTCTGGATTTACCAGCATCCGCTCTATCACTGCTGTTTGCTCCTGGGAGACTCAGTGCGCTTCTTACAAACACAGGACTTGTTTCTTCGTCAAAATAAATGCACAAAGACAGGAGAATGGTGCCAAAAAGGTAACGATGGAGTCACTGGACATGCTCAACGCTTTCCTCGACGGTGGATGTTCTTCAATTCTGAACTCTCAGTGGAAAAGAGGACACAGACGTTCTCGGCAAAGAGGACACAGACGTTTTCGGAAACCATGGCAATCAAACGGGGCTGGCCAAAGCTCCTCTGTGCACTCCCTTCTCCCTCCATTAGGAGGACCGATGTATAAAGTAAGCCACGCCTTCAACTAAGCATCTCATTGTCCTCCTGCTTTGCCTTCCCCAACCCCCAGGACCCCAAGTGTTGAATGAGGGCCGGGGATCAGGGGGTGGTAACATCCCCAGCAAGGTCTCCTGGATCCCTCCAGCCTTCTTGATTTCAGTGCCTCAGCCCTTCCTCACCTCATCTTCCCTGTCCCCCACCCCCCGCCGCCCCCACTTCACCCTCCTCCCGCTTAACTGCACTCCGCCGCAGTGCAAAAGTCTATGTAATGTTTCGGCTTCTTTAAGGGATCGCAGCTCTCGGGGGCCAGCACCCCGCCGTCGTGGGACAGACACTGCAAGGTCCTCTTTTTGTAGCCCTTCCCACAAGTCTTGGAACAGGGGGACCAGTCCCCCAGCTTCCAGTGCGGGCAGGGCAGGTCCGCACAGGGCCGGGTGCCGGCTGGCTTCACTTCCTTGGCACACTCGGAAGCGGGCTGCCCGTTGAGGTCTCGGCACTCCACCCGTCTCCTCTGCACCCCCTGCCCGCAGGACTTGGAGCACTCGCCCCACTCCTCGATGACCCACTCCGAGAAGGTGGGGATGGCGTTGAAGGGCTCCTTCTTCTTCTTCACGAAGTAGGTGTATTTAATCTTGGGCCGGAGGGCGTTGCCCACGGTGAGGACCTGGATGGTCAGGGGCTCCTTGAGGGGGCTGAAGCTGCGGATTCTCTCCAGGGTGGCAGAGGAGCCGCTGTACCTCAGGGCGGTGCCCTTGTACATGATGTCCTGCTCCAGGGTGGACAGGGTGAAGTCGCCGTTCAGGATGTACGCGCCGTCGGCGGCTTTGAGGGCCAGGAAGCTGCCGGTGTTCCGGGAACCCCGCTGGTTCCGCTGTTTCACCTCGATGTTGGTGGCTCCCGCCGGGATGGTGACGATATCGTGGTAGCCAGGACTGCAGGCGAGAAGAGCAGAACAGAGAGATCGCTCATTCACTGGCTGCTATATGGCTTAGATCAGTGGTTCTCAACCTTCCTGAGGCCACGACCCTTTAAGACAGCTCCTCCTGGGGTGGTGACCCCCAACCATACAATGATTTCCGTGGCTACTTCATCGCTGTCATCTTGCTACTGTTAGGAACTGTCATGTAAATATCTGATAGGCAGGAGGTATTTTCATTGTTACAAATTGAACATCATTAAAGCATAGGGATGAATCACAAAAACAATATGTAATTATGTATTGTGAAATATTTCTTTCTAATGACAAATAAATGAAATTTTGTCTTGAATCGTGGTGTAGCATGGGCAACAGTCCTCATATAACAACAGTAAACTACATTGCCACATTTTGCTACACCGAGGAGCAGTCTGTTGGTTCCTAAGACCATGGGAAATAGGTGTTTTCCAATAGTCTTAGGCGACCTCTGTGAAAGGGTCATTCGACCCCCAAAGGGGTCGTGACCCACAGGTTGAGAACCACTGGCTTCGATGATCACTTAGAATGCAATTTTTTACCAAACCTGTAAAAAGGAACATCTGAATGATACGATCTTTGCGAGGATGGCATTTCCAAACTTACTTTGAACTGGTAGCGGATCCTGAGATCTTCTTGCACGTGGATCCATTTCCTCCACAGATGCCACACTTATCAAACTTCTTCTTGGAGTCTATGATGCGATCGCAACCGGCTTTTACACACTGTCCTTGCACGCAGACAGAGGTGGAGTCGGGGCTGCACGGAGTACCATCTACCACCTGAGGGAAGAATAGGTATCTGGGGTCACACGCTAACCAGGGGAGACATGGAGCGATAACCACAAAAATTTCCCTCATTAACATCACATCTGATTGCCTGACCATCGCAATAAAACAGTACTCTTATGCATGCCAGATACCCGCTTCTCTGTCTTTTTTCCTCATAGTACATATTGACATCTGAAAAAATTACACATTTTTAAGTACTTGTTTATTAACCTATCTTACTTCTTCCTCATGAAAGCAGAGATTTTTGGTTAAATATATTTTATTGGCTTTTTACAGAGAAGAAGGAAGAGGGATAGAGTTAGAAACACTGATGAGAGACATCGATCAGCCGCCTCCTGCACGCCCTCTACTGGAGATGTGCCTGCAACCAAGTTACATGCCCTTGACTGGAATCGAACCCAGGACCTTTCAGTCCGCAGGCCGATGCTCTATCCACTGAGCCAAACCGGTTTCGGTAGAAAGCAGAAATTTTTTGTCAATTATGGCTGTATCCTCAGAACAATGCCTGCATAAGCAGGCGCTGAGTAAATCACTTGCTAAATATCGAATTTGCAAGTGAAGGATATTTTTATGGCCTCCAGTGATAATGACACAGGGGATTTCAACCAAATTCAATACCATGTTCTACCTCAGCCAGTTTATCCCCTCAGTCAAACAGTAAAACGATGCTTTTGCTGGTTCCATATATGTTCTTAAACGCAAAAGGCTTCAAGAGCTCAGACTTCCGTTTTAATGCGTCTGATGCACACGCTCCTGCTAGTCAACCAGGAACAAGTGCTTGGACCGTGCCTGGGCCATTTTCCAAAACTACTGGTTGGCTGCCGTGCTGATTCATCATTTATCCAGCCTAGTAAAGGGCTCTTGTTTATAAAAATAAGAAGAAGAAATTGCAAGGATCCTCAGTGCTGAATGCAGCTTCATTCATAACTCTACAGGACACCAGACAAATCCGGCTGAGGCATCCCGAAGAAAATGAAGTCTCATTGAAATGGAACATAGGAATATACAAATCAAAGAACGCGCCTATCGGTTACATGAAAAGGTAGCAAGCGAAGGCCTTGGGGCTTAGACAAAAAGTACCCGTATTTTCCCGCGTATAAGACGACTGGACATATAAGACGACCCCCCCAACTTTTCCAGTTTAAAATAGAGAGTTTGGGATATACCCTCCCTATAAGATGACCCCCGACTTTTGAGAAGATTTTCCTGGCTTAAAAAGTCGTCTTTTGCCGAAACCGGTTTGGCTCGGTGGATAGGGCTTCGGTTTGGGGACTGAAAGGTCCTATGTTCAATTCCGGTCAAGGGCATGTACCTTGGTTGCGGGCACATCCCCAGTAGGGGGAGTGCAAGAGGCAGCTGATCGATGTCTCTCATGGATGTTTCTAGCTCTCTATCCCTCTCCCTTCCTCTCTGTAAAAAAAATCAATAAAAATATATTAAAAAAAAAAAAAGTCGTCTTTTATGTCGGAAAATACGGTAAGCGGAAAAGTTGACTACCTTGGGCTGCAGAACGAAGAAGTAGCCAATGCCTTTGGCTTGACAGATGAGCTTGCACCTGTCCTTCGGGGAGACGCCAGCGTACTTGGGGGTCCACTCCACCGCGGGCCCGCTCCCAAAGGACGCCTTGGAGAACTCGTTGTGCGCCTCACACTGCTCCTCTCTGAAGGTTTTACCTGGAAGGAGAACGACAGAACGGCGTGATCAGTTTCCATCCTTTAACTACCTCTTGGTGGGCACAGCTTTCTGGCCTGTGTCCGCTCACCGTTGTGGTCCGGACAGTCCTCGAGGTTACAGGATCGGTAGCGCACGCGCTTGCCCTCGCAGTACTTCCCCCCGTTCTTCGGCACGGGGTTGTCACACTCCCTCATCGTGTACTGCACGCCCCCGCCACAGGTCCTGGAGCAGTCTCCCCAGGGTCCCCATGGCCCCCAGCTCCCATGAACAGGCGTCTGTGTGGGGACACAAGTCATCAGATGAGAATTCGCTACGGAGCCCTTCTTGGGGAATAAAAAAATAAGAGACAAGGAATCCATCACAAAAGGAATCAATCACAAAAGCAATCTATCTTCCCGGCCCGAGAACAGAGTTGGGGTGTTTAACCAAGTGCCATCAGACAGTCTGGCCTCACTCTGTTTTGATTCTGAATCTGCAAGGAGCGTGCGCCTGAGCAGGAAACTCACATCAAAATGCCTCTTGTCGATCTTGTTCACACACTTGCCGTTGACACACCATTTCCCCTCGCCACAGCCGGTGCCGTCGGCCCAAGGGAAGTGTTTGGTTTGGCACACCGGCAGCCCACCCGAGGTGCCCGTGCACCAGAGGGTCGCGCACGTGCTGGCTGCGTCCGGGCAGTGTTGGGAGTCTTCCCCGAAGGTAAACTGGCATTGCCGGTTGGCATCGTACAAGGTCCCCGGGAGGTCAGAGGGGAGCTGCAAGGGGTTCTGGGGCTTGTCCATCAAACATTCCCCTGCAAAGAGAAAATAAACAAAAAAAAAATAAAACAAATTAACTACTGTTAATCACTAATCGATGAAAGCATATAGGGGGTAGATCGATTCCAGCCAATATTTATCACCAAGAGAGAATATCTATGGCAGAGCTATCTGACAACTGTCAAACTTCTGGAGAAGATGCCAGAGACATTGAAAGGAAGAGAAATTTCAATGAAGATGTTATCCTCAAGGAGGTATTTCTGCGTTAACAATGACAGGAAATGACTTTCTGCTAAAAATTCAAAGTCACGAACGTTGGGAATGACTTGGCCAGGAGCGCGATCTTTTATTGGAAGGAAGATCTAAAAAGGCCCGCGCTTGGCAGTGAAAGTAACCTTGAAGGAAAGTATCAAGAACAAAAAAAAAAAAGAAAACCGAGCCTGTTTAATGAGAGCTTTGCAGACAGAGGAGGCTGCAGGCCACGGAGAAAGAGCAGTGGGAGCATCTCACCGTGACCGTTATCCAGAAATGAGGTAATCATGTAGGCGCTGCAGGGAGACCAAGGCTGGCTGCGGTCCAAGTTGGTAAGCATGGACGCCATCATGTGGGAATCCGGGTTGGCGTTAAGGCTGGCACATTGCTTAGCGTCATCGTGCGGCATGTTAAACACGTGGCCTAAGAAGCAATCCAAAACTCACATTAAAATACGGGTACATGTGCAGCATTTTATCCCAAATAGGGATATTTCTAGAGAAAAAAAAAGAAAAGAACACCTATTTTGGAGACCATGTCTACACAATGTCTACATTTGACAGTCTAAACAAACGTGTACAATCTCCAAAGGTCCGTAGCTCCAATGACCTTATTGGTAGTATTCTAATAAAGATGATCATGGTCAGAACAATTCCAAAATGTTTTCTGCAATTTCTAAGAGGCTCTGGCACCTAACACAGCAATATAACCTACAGACTCTCTCTCTAATTGATATACAGTGGTACCTCGAGATACGAGTGTCCTAACATATGAGATTTTTGAGATACGAGCCGTCGAGCGAGCTTTTGCTTTGAAATACGAGCAACATTTGAGATAGGAGTAATTGCTTGGATCGGCCGGCTGCACACGACCAGACCCACCAGTTTACCTCGACTCGAGCGTCTCATAGTTTCCCACGCCTCAAGGTTACGGAACGAATTAAACTCGTATCTCGAGGTGCCACTGTATTGCTTTTCAGTTTGAATGCACAAATGGATCTTAGCTCTTTACTCCGAAACAGACTCACCTAACTCGTGGGCTGTGGTGAAGGCCGCCTGTAAGCCATCATCTTCGATGACAGAGCAGCTTCTGCTGGGATCACAGACAGTTCCGACGTCAGCCATCCCGAGGGTGTCGCAGGTCTGGGTGCCACACAGGTCCTGCAAGGGACAAAGGTAAATCCCGATTAATCGGGCCATCCCTTGAACTTGGGGATCTTTCGGGGCAAGGTGTATCTTCACCTCCGTCTTGGAGCATCTACATTCATTGTGACTGAGCTGTTTTATAAGGATTACTCTGACTTGCATCAACATTTCTTCTTCCTAACGCTATCCAAACAGGACTGTGCAACTGGAGATATTAACATCGTAGAAGGAACGAGGACATGGACGGACCGCGCCAGCCAATTTAAAAAAAAATAAATGCAAGTGCCAACAACGGGTGACATGCCCCTTACCCCCGGACCCTCTCCTCCTCGGCCCCGTCTTCCTCTCACCTGCCTGGTGAAAAGAATCGCCGTGTCGTAGTGCTCGGCATCCCGGTCGCTGGGCGGGTTGTGCTGTTTCTGCCAGCTGCAGAAGTTGCGCAGCGTGAGGGCCGCGTTCGAGGTCACCTCCGGCCCCTTCTGCTCCTCGTAGATGATCAGGACCTTCACCACCACCAGGCTCACCGAGTTCCGAATGGTGGGGTGCTTGTACAGCCTGGCTGCCACCGAGAACAGGGTGAGGAGGTAGTCCTGGAGGCCGCTGCCGTGGAAGTCGGCCATGGACTGGTCGGCCACCAGCATGGTTTCCACGTAGCGGGGGCTGGACACAAACCGCTTCTTCCTCACGCTCCCGCCTCCTGTGGAGGAAGAAGAAGAACGATCCATCGATCGATCGTTGGCTCAGGGGCAGTCCAGCCGAGAATAGTCACCTCCCCCTCCCCGGGGTGCTAGTATAGAAGGAAAGTCGAACCATCAACGCCAATAAGACAAAAATACACCCAAACACGAACAAAAATATCTGCATCGCCCATCACCAAAAAAAACACGTTATTTTTTAAGTTTTCTCCTTTACTTTAAACCAAATGGCCATGTGCTCCTCTGAGAGGTCAGGCTTTGTTTTGAAAAAAAAAACGGATTTGTTAATTATTATTATTTATTTTTATTTTTTTTTGGTGAGCAGGGGTTCTTTTGTCCGCCTGGAAACCCCACAGTCAGAACAAGGCGGGCAGTATGCAGCTTCCTCCCCAGCTGGAGTACAAACTTGGAGCGAGGGCAGCAGGCAGAGAGAGGCCTGAGTCACTCTTTCACACAGGCCAGGGCTCAAATCCTGAATGAGATCATCGGGCTCCACGTGGAAGGCCCAGGGCAGGGCTGGGGCCTCGGCCAAGGGGCCGGCCTCCAGGAATCTCTCTCAGCCTGCACTGCTCGGCAATCTCATTCCAGGGGTCCCTGGGGTGCCCTCGCTCCTGCCAAATGCAGGCAGAAAAAGACCACCCACTCTGCCCGGCGGCCTCTTGCCCCACTCCAGCGGCCCCAGGGAAATAAGAAGCTGTCTGGGATGGAGTGGAGGGGCCCTGCAACTCAGTCCCCCCAACCCCCAGGGACGGGGGCTGGGCGAATGCACATCACTGCTTCAGGGAAGCAGATGTCCTGGGGAGAGTGGAGAACCCTAAAACAGGACATGCGAGGAAGTTAAAAGAAGCGAGAGGATGAAAAGAACAGGAAAGTGAGCCCCCTCCACGCCAACAAGAGTCAGGGGGAGGAGGAGAAGCAGGCTTCAGCGTTGGTGACTTCACATCCCACCCAGAGCAGAACGATGGCCGCGAGAGGGAGCGCACACGGGGGGGTGCCCGGTGAGAGGCGCGGAGAGGCGGGGCGCCAGCAGGGCCAAGACCTCCCAGGCAGGTTCTGCAGAAAGCCAGCCCCGGCCGCCGCCGCCGCCGGTCCTCCTCGGGGTCAGAGGGCAAGCGGGGAAGGGGACAGAGGGCAGCCGGACAGAGGTGGCAGCGCAGCCGTGCAGTCTCCAGAGCTGTGCCCACCACGTCGAGGTCACCGGCGGCCCGGCGCCCTCCATCCCCGCCCTCCCCGCTGCGCCCAGGCTGGCGGTTACAAAACTAGCGCAGAGTTGCAAGGCGCCCCAAGAACCCACGCGCGGCCACAGAGCGACGGGAACTGGCAGGGAGGACGGCGCGCACACGCTCCCACTTGGGTGGAAGGAGCTGGCATGAGCAAACCCTCCCTATTCCTCCCTCTTCCTCGTCTAAACGCTTCGCCCGAGTCAAACCCGCGGGGTCGCCTGTCCCTGTCTGGATCATTCACTATTTGGGCAAACGGAACTCCGGGTTCGGGGCAGGACCTCAGACCTCACCCGCTCCCCGCCAGGTCTCCAAACGGGAGTTTATGCGTAAATGGAGTCGCATAGAGAGGGGAGGGGGGGGGGATGAATGGAGACGACACCAGCGAGAGGCAATCTGCTGGGACCCATACCTGTGGGCTGCCCCGAGCTCGGCGGCGCGGGGTCCCCCGTCCGCAGCTGAGCCCCGGAGTCCTCGCCCGCTGGCGCCGCGCCCCTCGCGAGCTGCGCCTCGTCGTCGATGACCCCGCACTTGGCCCCGCCGCCGCCGCCCCGCCGCCGCCGCCGCAGGAGATGGAGCTGGGGCCGCGCCGGCGGCTCCTCCTCGGGGGCGGGGGCGGCCGGGGAGAGGCGCACGGCGGCGGGGGGCGCGGGCTGGATGAAGTACTCCTCGCCCTGCAGGTAGAAGGCGCCGCGCACGCCCTCGCACAGGCTGAGGGCGGCGGCCGAGCCGGGGTCGCCGTTCACCGTGCCCGAGTAGAAGCAGCGCGCCAGGTCGCCCACGGGGTCCGGGCGGGGAGCGTCGGACCCGCGCCGGCGCCCCACGGTCTGGAGCGTGAAGCCGGGCGCCAGGAAGCCGCGGTCCGGCTGCAGGTCCAGGCTCAGCCGCCGGCCGAAGGCGTCCAGGCGGAGGTGCGTGTCCGCGTGGCCCGGGTCGCGCTCCACGCGGGGCAGCACCAGCTGCTCGTCCTCCTCGGCGGGGCGCCCGTGCGCGCCCGGGACGCCCGGCAGCGCCGCCGCGGCCGCCGCGAGCAGCAGCAGCAGCAGCAGCAGCGGGGACGCAGGCGGCGGACCCCGAGACCCCCGGGCCGGCTCCGCCTGGCCCATGTCGCCGCCCGCTGCGCTGCGCCTTCGGGACCCCGCGGGGACCGCTCGCTGCCCCCGAGCCCCCGGAGGAGGCACGGCGCGCCGCCGCCGCCGCGCGCCCAGCGAGGAGGCTATTGTCTGGGTGGCGAGTGGCGAGCCGGCGCCGGCCTCGCTGCGGACGGTTCAAGCGAAGTGGCGGGTCTTCTGGGCAAGTTCACGGACAACCAGCCACGCTCGGGGGGCCCCCCCCGGAGTCGCTGGGGGAGCAGGCGCTGCAGTTCCGCCTGCGACCGCGAACGTGTCCCTTCGGGGCGCAGCGTCGGGGGCGGCCGCGGCGAGGGACCCTTTAGCGCCCCGGGACGCCTCGGGGGGGCGAGGGAGGGAGGGCAGCGGAGCGCGCGGAGATGGGCGCCTGGAGCAACCTCGGCGGCTCCCGCCCGGACCGGGGTGCCGCTCGCTCCGCGCCGGGCCCCTGTCCTCTCGGCCGGACCGCGCGCCCTGGCTGGCTGGGAAGCGGGCCCTGGGCTCGGAGCGGCTGTGCTGCGAGTGCAGGGAGCGGGCGCTCGAGGCCGCGCTTTTATAGCCGGTCCGAGGCCGCGCCACCCCCCCCGCCCCCCGCGCCTCCTCCCTCTGGGCCGCCGCTCCGCCCGCAGACGCCGCCCCCTGAAGTCGGTGCCGGAGCGCGCTCGGCGCGGCGTGCCGGGCGGGGGAGGGGACGGCCGCTCCGCGCTGGCGCCGCGCCAGGGGCTCGTCCGTCTGGGGGCGGGGGACGCCCGAGGGGCCCCGGGGGCCGGTCCTGGGAGCGTCGGGGGCGGCCCGCGGGGGAGAGGCGCGCCCCTTCCAGCGCGCCTGCCCGGACCCCCGCCCTTCCCGCCGCCCCTCCGCTCGCGAGGCTGCGGTTCCGCGCAGGGACGATCGGGGTAGCCAGCTGAACCCCTAACCCCAAGATTCCCCTGCCCAGGAGCTGGCCCTGCCAGGCCGCCCCTCTTTACCACCCCTAACCCCCGCCCCCTCCCCCCCGGAACCCCGACTCCCCAGCCTTTTCTAGGAAGGTGCCCCTTCGCTCCTCGCCGTCCCCCCAGCCTGCCCTGGGCCGCTGGGCTGTCTCTTCGCCCCGGTTTCTCCTCGGGGAAAGCTTGGCGGGCCCAGCGCCTCCCCTGGAAAGCTTGCTGGGGGGACAGGGGGGGGCGGGGAGACACTCCCCAGGCTCTGGATGTTCGCAGGCGGGTGCAGGGACCCTCGCCCCTCCTCCTCCCCCTTCCCCGCATCGTCCCCTCCCCCGCTCCTGCGGCCTGGGAGCCCTCGGAGTGGGGAACCCGGGGTCACACTTCCGGAAGAAGTTATCGGGACTCGGTTCCGTTCCCTAGAGCGCGGCGGGGAGGGACCTGCCCTCTCCCTTCCCCATCCGAGAAACGGGGGGCGCGCGCCCCGCCGGCCCGCGCGCTGGCTGCGCCCTCGGCGGGAGGGCGGAAAGCTCGAGGGACCCCGCTTCTCCACGCGCGGGCCCGCGGGTAGAAAGTGTGTGCGGCGGGGCCTGGAGGGAACGGGCGTCCTTCCTTCCCTCCTTCCTTCCCTCCTTCCTTCCCTCCTTCCTTCCTTCCTTCCTTCCGGGCCCCTCCCTCTTCCCATCAGGAGCGGGAAAGGCTGCGCCCGTGTTCCCGGAGCGGGAGCCGCGGCGCCGTCCCACGCGTAGGTCTCCCCGCAAGAGCCGCGCCGGCCCTCCATCCTCGGGGAGGCAGGCAGGCAGGGAGGGGCGCGGTGACCCAGCGGACGGAAACGGTTCAGAGGCTCCCGCCGGCGGAAAGCCGCGCGCACCGTGGTGGGAACGGCTGACCCCCGTCCCTCCGAGGCGCGCGCGCGCTCCGCCCGCTTCCTGGGTTTTCGGGGTCTCCCCTCCGCCCCACCTCGCAGTTTCCCCCCCCCGTTTCCTCTGGGCCCCGGGGCCCTGGCCTTCCCTCCTCCGCCCAGGCGGCCAGCGTCATGCTGTCTCAGCTAGAGGCACCCCTTCCCTCCTCCAACGCGTCCCCCGCTCGATGTCTGCTTACAGAACGCTTTCCAAGGTCGCCCCTCTTCTCGGGGAGTTCGTTCTAGGTCGCCCGTGTGGACCATCAGATCCGAAAGGTGGCTCTCCCCTCTGCAGCCGAGTTCAAAGGTGAAGGAGTGGCGCCGAGAAGCAAACACGCGTGGCCCTGGGAAAAGTGTAACCAGCATTCCCTGGTCCCCACACATGTAGGCATGAATGCATGGGTTCTTCCATGTAGTTCCCTCTTCTCTCTCTCTCTCTCTCTCTCTCTCTCTCTTCTGAAGTCACTGTCATAATTACCTGCTGGATGATCCACACGTGCATGGCATGTGCTTTAACAGCAGCTCCAGGCCTCTCCGTCACCACCCTTTCTTTGCTCTCCCTTTGTCACACCATGAGACATTGGCCACTGTTTCCACCTCCCTGTTTCCCCCCAATCTCTCCTTCATGGCCCTCTCTCACCCGCTTCCATGGCTCCTTCCAGTCTGATAGTGACAGACACACCCCCACGTGTAGCCCATTCATTCCCACATTGTCTCCCCCTGTTTCTGTCCTTCTCTGAGGGAAGAGATGGACTCCTCTCTGCTTCTCCAGTGTCCGTTCCCAAACATCCCCCCTTGTCAGTTCAGTCCCCGGTTTTACATGCCATGCCCTCTGCTCTGTTACAGGTTTTGAACATCCCATTTTTAAAAAATAAAAAATGGTTTCATTTCCTATGTTCTTTCTAGCGAGGAGAAATGTTAGATACTTGGGAGAACGTTTCAGGGGAAAGTCACTGTACACTTAAAAGACAATGACCAGGATGATGAAAGCAAGATGGCAAAGCCATCAATACATTTCCAAACCTCTTGCGTTAGAGGAGGGTTCTGGAAACTAGGTAAGGTGACCAGCAGTTGGGACCTCAGAGTGGCTTAGCGGGTGGAGATTTCAGATGCTTGAGATGGTCCAGGCGCTGAGAGACTGAACAGAGGACTCTGGGTAAAACGGGAGTTCCTTGAACAGGGGCATGATGGGAAATTCAGAAGACCAGCAACCCGTGAAATGTATTCCAAACTGTCACCTCCCTTACGTAAACTTGAACTTTTAAAATATATGAATTCAAGCTTGGCCTTGAGTTCATTTCCACCCTCAGTGCGTTCTTACTGGGAAATTTTTTAATTCAAGGCATGGGTTTCTAATCTTGGATGGTTTCTTTCACATCTATTGTAACTTTTGCATAAGTTCACGTTATATATTCACATCGAGCTGAGAAACAAAACAAAGCAGAGAGTGGAAGGCCAACGGATGTCCAGGAACATGGCTTTTTTATGCACTAAGTTTCTCTCCAGATTTCTGTTCTTTTGCATAATGACCCCAGTCTGTCCTGCACCTGTAGTTCTGGGAAATGCTTCTTTTTTAATCGTTTCAACAGAGGCATGGATGGAGAGATTGCCAATTACCAAGCCTGAAAAACTCCATCCATACGAAGAAGAACATTTAATCTACTCACTTTTTTAAAAAAGACCAGCACTCGTGGTATGACGTAAATATATACATATAACACATGTATGTTTTTAACAAAATTGTGATGTGAAAACAATATTTTTCTGTGGGAACAAGACCAACAGAAGTAAAATGTGTTCACAACACTAGTCAACATGACATGTAATATTGAGTCTTTGTAAGTTTCGTACTCTCCCCCTTATAAAATGTTTGCTCCTTGATTTGAATGAGCACCAAAAAGATTGCACGCAGTCCCAAGACCTACCATATTTCTGGCTTTCTTTTTAGAGATACACTAAAGGCCCGATGCATGAAATTCGTGCAAGGGGCTTGGCCCTTGCAACCCTGGCTTTGTCCGGAAGGTCATCTGGAAGGATTCTGGAAGGACGTCCAGAAAGTCGTTCAGCTGTCCAATCTAATTATTTATAGATATGCACTTAAACAAACAAACTTAAGATATGTTTTACTTTACAGACCTTAACTACTTGTTATTATTTGTAGAAAAGAGCTAACCAAAGTTAAAATATTTGATGAAAATACTCTTACAATGAATAGTTTGAACTTTTACAAGCATTCACGTCCTCTATTGACAGAGAAATGGGGATGTTTTGCGCATTTTCAAGTAAAAGAAGCAAGTATGAATGCTCACCTACATCTTCTGTGTTTGCACGTGTTTCATATAGTAAGACGCGATACTCCACCCATAATTCCTAAGAAGTCTATATCAAATTAAGTATCCAACAAGTAACCAGAAAAAGAGATACATGCTCTATTAGCATTGTTCTAGTGAAAATACTGCCTACAGAAATGATTAATGTACATATTTCTTTTAAACATGTGATGCTATGAATTCAGATTTTCATACCAGAGGATTTACCCATTAGAAATGGGAAAGCTGTCTAGTGATCCTTCTGGGAACAGATGGTCTAAAATAAGATTGAGCAAAATGGACATTTCATTAATCATAAATGAGAAAATAGATACCAAACATTTAATTTAAGCATGTCGTATACGCAGAAATAGAGCAGTGCTGAAAACGGACAAATGCGTGTAAATTGTATTTGGACTACATACAAATGGCTATGACCCGCAAACCATGCATTTGCTATAACTGAGAAAAGTGGAATTTGTGCAACCACTTGCCTAGTTTCAGGATATTGAATTATGCCTCAGGGGGTTTGCCTTAAAGGTAAACCAAGTTGGGGGCTTAGAAATGGCTGTGACTCATAATGTTTAATCAAATGCCTTTTTGGCATTTTAACTATCTAATTGTGTGGTAAGTGAGGAATGTTGGCAGACTCATTACTGGTGTTGTTTCCAATGACCAAATTTCATTTGAATTCTAAATAGGAACTTTCTGGCAATAACAATTCCACCTTAAAAGATTCGCAGCTTTTAGTACCTATTCAGCCCACGAGGTGTCGATAGTCGACAGCAAATGATGTACAACTCAGATTTTTTTTTCTTAATATCACAAGTCATGAAGTTACAATGAAGTTTTCAGTCTCATTTAATACAGTTTTATCAAATGGTCTTTCACCTTTTGGTATCATAGAAAATACCTTTTAAACATGATAACTTTACGAGCATTTACATTCTTAAAATAATAAAATGCTGTCCATAGCTACTTTTTGATGATATAGTTCTGCTAGCTTAAACAAAAAACAAAAACAAACAAACAAAAAAAGCAAACAAAAAAAAATCAAACTTAAAAAAGGAAAAATAACTCTGATAATATTGTGGGTCACCTGCATGTGCCACATTTGAGAATTTTATACAATTCAAGTAAAAAGATCACAGATATTGCAATTCATGAAATAAAATTAAAGCCATGTATTAAACAGATATTTAAGTGCCTCCTGCCTTCTGTATGCTGAGTATACATCAGTGCTTGGTGATCAATGCTAAAAGTTTTATACTTGCTAAAGTTCACTTGTTTTCTTGGTTTAGAGATTTCCCACAGCAAGAAACCAAAAAGAACTTAAAGTGGAGGGAAAAAGTGAGAAAACGGTCTACCACCAGGTGGTGACAAAAGATAAAATTTAAAATTGCTCATAAGGGCGAGCAATTCATACACATGTTTGACTGCTCTAACTGCAGGTGACTTCCAAATGTCCAGTGGATAGAAAAAAAAATCATATTCTGGTGAAGTTTTATTCCTTAAAATGCACCAGTATTAACACAGTATCCCTAGTTTACTAAATTTTGGAATTGGAAGTATGGAGGCAGATCATTTTAGTCAGCAGGGGGCGCATGAGACTGAAGAATAAGAAAATTGAAATAAAAAATTTCCCCTCCACCCAGCTTGCAATTTGTCTGATGGAGATGGAAGGTGTCCTCCCCTTCCCCCCAATACAGCTGTGTGAGCAGAAGCCAGAAGTCAGTTGTCTAGGATTTTTGGAAGGGATTATTGCCAGTGAGGAAGAGCAATATCTGCTGATTTCCAAGCTCGTTTCCTACAAGGATCTGACTTGACAAGGCTCCTTTGTGTCTTATTGATCACCAGTGACTGAATTATGAAGTTGTGCAGTTCATCGGCAATCCGGAGGGAAATGAGAATGAGTAGCTCAGAGTCAATGGCATTTGAGTATCTCAAAGTGCTAGGCTGTGCTTCCTACCAGCAGCCTCGGCTATCTCAATGGCCACTCGTCCTCTTTTTCTTGTTCTCCCAATTTCCCACACCTACTGGTAGCTAATATTTGACCCTGGGAGACAGAATAGAGGCCCTTTATAAATGCGTCTTCAGAGGGTTCTAGAATTGAGCCCCAGTGGTCCCTAGCAGGACCAGCTTGATAATTCACTGTTGCCTTAGCTTCATCCTATTTCTTAGTCTTGGCAGGCCCCCTCTCCTGTTTCCTAAACTTGTTTCCATGCTCTTGCCCTTCCTCCCTCCCCTGCCTCCCTCCACTCCCCCCCCACCCCTCCCCCCCATTCCCCCCCCCCCCCCCACAAAGCTGCCTCCACCCCAGTCCCATTCTCAATTCTCAGTCCTGCTTTCTGGGCTCCAGCGAGTCTAAAGCAGTGAGTACCAGAGATCCCGCATGGGACCACTGGCAGATCAGACAGTGATGAGGGTCCCTTGATGGGTGGAAAACGAGTGGCAAGGTCTCAGGCAGGCAGTGGCATGACCTGTGCGAAGATTGTCACTGTGGGTGAGTGTGGATGAGGTGGATACCGTGGCACTGAAACAGAACGACAAAAAGAGTGTGCCCTTAAATAGCTTTTGGTAGCTGCTTCGGAGCAGAGGTTTGCAACAGACAGCCTGCGGGACGGGCCGTGCACCTGTTTTTGTAAATGAAGCATGATTGGAACAGAGCCACGTCCTTTGTTGATGGCCTTGCTTCTAACTGCTGTTGTGCTACAAGGCAGAGTTGATCGGTTACAGAAGATGCATGGATCACACATCCAAAGCGGGCACCACCCGGCCCTTAATGAAAGTAATTGCTGACTCGCGTTGCAGAAGCCTTGACACATTTTAAAAAGAAACGTTATACTTTTTTAAACTCTTCATTTCAAGGTCTACCAGGAAAGTCACCTTTACAGTGGTACCTCGAGATACGAGTGCCCTAACCTACGAGATTTTTGAGATACGAGCCGTCAAGCGAGCGATTTTTGCTTTGGAATATGAGCAACATTTGAGATAGGAGTCATCGTGCTCGGATCAGCCGGCTGCACAGGACCCACCAGTTTACCGAGACTCGAGGGTCTCATAATTTCCCACGCCTCAAGGTTACGGAAGGAATTAAACTCGTATCTCGAGGTACCACTGTATTTCCTAAGGCCCGAGAGTAGACGGTGCTGAAATCTGAAAATGCCTAATCTTACCGTCCTAATAGAAGGAGTGTGGGACCCCGAGACAGGAGATGCAGACAGGGGGTGGGTGAGCCTGAGAATCTTGACCCTCCCCCAAGGTGTCCTGGACTCTCAGGCAGCCAGAGGCAGGTACCAGCCCCTTGCTGCAGCCTCTGTGACCAAGAGACTAGATAGTTCTCAGCCCCGGGTTAATTGCTTCTCCTCAACGTCTGCCCATCCCTTTCATTCCTAGCTTCTTAGGCAAGTTCAAGACTTCCTGGAGACATTTTTTAGAGAAACGCTGGCCAAACAAATGATGGTTCTCAAGTATTTTCTAAAATGTAAGCAGGAAGCAATATTAGCGAGTGCATTGCATTAGAGTGAAAGGATCCAATTACACGTGCATAGGACAGGCTTATGACAATATAAAAGTTTATTATCGCGCTGTGAAATTTTTTCCATAATTAACAGAAACTCCATCGGAAAAATGCAGACCTGAACGCTGTTGGGGTTCATGATATGACGTTGAGTATGTGCAGTTGGCTAGCAGGGAATTCTGGTGGTCTGGAAGTGACAGGCAAATCGGAATAGTTCCACGTGCCTGACCGTATGCGACCTGCTGGTGGCTGCCCAGTCAGCATGATCCTCAGTGGGCGTCTCCCTGAGATTTCCAGGCGAGGAGAAATGATTCCAGGAATCTTTCTGTTTATCCACCTGATGATCAAGGGGGATTGGGCTGGGGAAATACTGTGGGTACTTCGTGTAGGGGAGTACCTCATACTCTGTATTCCCAGTTCTCTGCTTTCTGGGCAGTGGTCTCAGCTGTCCCCTGCCAGGCTGTGCCTCCCCTTGCATGCCACCCGCAAATTAAGAAGTCTTGTCCACTCAAGGGAACTAGGTAGGAGAAGGGAGCCGGTAATGAATGATATGTCTGAATTAATAACTTTCTGGGGTTTTATCATGACAATACCTGGTATTTATTGAGTGCTTAATATATGCCATGCACACTTTATTATAAGCTATATATATAATAATAAGCTATATATATATATTATATGCAAGGTGCCCAAAAATGTATTCAGATTTATTATATACTAGAGGCCCATTGCAGGAAGATTCCTGCAAGAATAGGGCTTCTTGCAGCGGTCTCCGCTGCCCCACCAGCTTCCTTCCCACCTCTACCACCCTGCCTACTTCCCACCCCTCCTGCCTCCCTCCTTTCTCTGCCCTCCCTGCCTATTTCCCTGCCTTCTCTGCCTCCCCGCTCGCTTGCTTCTCCGAAGCTTCCCTCCCTTCTGCAGCACTTGGCTTCCTTCTCCACTGTCTTCAGTCTTCACTCTAACTGGCATATCCAAATTAGCCACCATCTTGGTTGGATTAATTTGCATACTCGCTCCTGATTGGCTGTTGAGCATGGCTTGTGGGCATAGCGGAGGCACTGTCAATTTGCATGTTTCTCTTCTATTAGATAGGATTATGAATTCCAGTGGGTTAAATCTGAAAAGAAAGAAACAACATCAATGGAGCTATCAGCTGCTGAAGTGTGTGTATATTTTGGGGGTACCCTGTATATATGTGTTAATTATTCCTCACATGTGGATTTATTGCTGTTAATATCTCTGTTTTACAGATAAGAACTGAGGCACAGAGAAGTTAAGAAATTTGGCCAAGCCCACACAACTGAGAATTCATGGAATCAGGTAATCTGTTCTTTTCATGTAATCAAAGCACTGTATGTATATACATATTTAAAACTTCTCAGAGTGGTAGGAGTATGGAAAAAGCAGGACTGGGTTTTGAGTCAGAGAAAGTATCTCAGACGTGCAGCCACCTACTCAGTGCTCTCGGTCACAGATGTTCCGGAACTTAGTTTCTCGGTCTGTGAAATGAGTGGGTTGGGCAGCTGCAGCTTGACTATTCTACAGCCTTACAGCTTGGATATTTTGTCACTGTGAATGACAGTTAGCTCTTTGAATGACTATCCATGTCCAGGTTGCTGTGTCTTTGTTTTAGTAATATAGCTCTCTTGCATAATCAGTTAGTTTTTTATATGCTGTCTCCTGGGCGAGTTCATTATTCCTTAATGAAACTTTTTCTCTTCTAGAACATAGTTCACGTCTAAAAAGCAGACACGCTATGTTCTGTTTCTAGAAACCCACTGTGGCTAATAGTATTATTGTCACCAGTGGCTGGAAATAATGAAGTAAATATCAAATGGGACTCTTCTGCCTTGTATAACTCAGCCTCTTACACAACTGGAGAAGATGCTGGTGGAAGGGGGTTTAATTCCCAAAAGGATTCAGTACCACATTTTGGAGATGCTATAAAAGATCTTACATATGTACATGTGTTATATAAACGTATAAGCATATATATCAGAACAAAGAAATGGGTTCCAAATTTGTATATTGTATCGCTGAGGCAAGAAACATAAAATGATGATGTGGGTGTTATGACTTTTTAACTCTTTGTAAATTTCATTTTTCAGTGATAGTTGACATTGGATATTATTTTATGTTAGTTTCAAGTGTACCGCATAGTGATGAATTATATAATTTATGAAGTGATCCTTCCCAATAATTCAGATACTCATATGGCACCCTACAGAGTTATTACAATATTATTGATTTTCGCTATTATTTCATTAAATATACTGGACTCTGAGTAAGATGAGTGTGATGTTTTCTAAAAGTCATCAACATCATCCTTCTTATCGCTAACATGTATCGAATACTTATGGACAGATACTGATTTATGTAGTTCACATATATGACAGAGCTTTGCCAAAGAGCCATTCCTAAATGTATAAGACAGAGTTTCAACTAAGAAGGGATACACATATGGGAAACTTTAAGAATCAATAAACTTTTCTATCCGGAAGAATGTGCCATTTGCTCAAATTCGCCTGTGCAGCTGACATTCACCCAAACTGAAGGCAACTGCATGAGCTATATATACTTCTCATTAGAAATCAGAGCTCAGATACCAGAAAGCAGGTGAAAGTGGGAGGAACATTACACCAGATCTACAGCAGCACACATGTGCGGCAACGGAAGCAGGAGAGCATGTGCAGTGTGACGATGAGAAATACTACAGTGAGGGAGGGGCTCAGGGAAAGCACCTTTTTCTATTTTTGCAAAATTGGGAATTAAAAGAAAAATACAGTAGTGGCCTTGCATGGAATAAACCAAAAAGTATAAAAAAATAATATATATTTTTTAAAGAGAAAAGCTTTTTAACATATTAGTCTTCTAGGCCAGATGCCATTTTTGACTAAAGGGTGTCAGGATAGAAAATTGAGACCCAGGTACCAGAAAGAAAAGAAATTCCTACCTAAGGTTTAAGAATAAATTTGGCCAAAACCGGTTTGGCTCAGTGGATAGAGCGTCAGCCTGCAGACTGAAAGGTCTCAGGTTCGATTTCGGTCAAGGGCATGTATCCTGGTTGCGGGCACATCGCCAGTAGGGGATGTGCAGGAGGTGGCTGATCGATGTCTCTCTCTCATCGATGTTTCTAACTCTCTATCCCTCTCCCTTCCTCTCTGTAAAAAAATCAATGAAATACGTTTTTAAAAAAATTTGATGATTTCAGGAACAATGAAAAATCATACTTTGAGAATCAAATCAAAGAAAAAAAAGTAGGTCTTTTTGCCCATCAACTTATATCTCAAATCATAGATAAACACCCCTTAAGATGATAGCCATTTCCCCCTAACATTTACTATGCTGTATTTTCTTTCCCTCTTAACATTTTACATTTGAGTGTACATTAGTTAAAACAAGTATTATAATCTTGCTATTTTACAGGAATATTATTTACTACGAGAGGCCCGGTGCACGAAATTCATGCACTGGGGGTGGGGAGGAGGCCCTCAGCCTGGCCTGTGCCCTCTCACCATCCAGGACCCCTCGCTCCTTACCACCCGCCTGCTTGCTGCTCCCTACTACTCAGCTCACTGCTCCTCAGTGCTGCCGCGAAGCCTCCTGCCACTGCTGCTGCCCTCGCCAGCCATGAGCCCAGCTTCTGGCTGAGTGGTGCTCACCACCAACCACCAGGGGGCAGCTCCTATGTTGAGCATCTGCCCCCTCGTGGTCAGTTAATAGCAACCATTCATTCCACCGTTGGGTCGATTTGCATATGAGGGTTTTATTATATAGGATAGATGGCTTTTGAAAACTTCAAGTCCTTCACTGCGGGCTTAATTGGGTGTCTTCTGCAAATGTATCTAAATGGTAGCTTTTGAATGTCTTTAGAGGTACACAGGGATATGGAGAAGGTTGAGGGGATAGGATAAAACGGATGAACAAAACAGAACCAGAGGCATGAGTACTTGGAATAGATGGACAACTGTCAGAGGGGAGTGGGGACAGCAAGAAAGAGGGTGAAGAGAATAGCCAAAATACAGTGGTACCTCGAGATACGAGTGCCCTAACGTACGAGATTTTTGAGATACGAGCTGTCAAGCGAGCTATTTTTGCTTTGAAATACGAGCAACATTTGAGATAGGAGTAATCACGCGGATTGGCCAGCTGCACAGGACCCACCAGTTTACCTCAACTCGAGCGTCTCATAGTTTCCCACGCCTCAATGTTACGGACCGAATTAAACTCGTATCTTGAGGTACCACTGTACATAGATATATAACATATAAGACATAGAAAACAGTGTGATGAAGGCCAAGGAAGGGGCAGAAGGGCAGGGGCTGTGTAGAGGTGGGCAAAGAGGGCATCTCTAATAGTGTCAACAATAAAAATTAAAAAGCAAAAAAAAAAAAAAATGGAGCCATTACCCTTGTCCTCAGGCATGGTGGGGAGGGAGGAGGGGTCAATGGTGAAGATTTCACAAAGAGGAGGTGGTAACCACAAACCATCTGATTTCGGTTTTACTGCCTGAGTTCCTACTTCCTGGGTGGTCTACATACTCAACGTACAATTATTCAGGGTAAAGTAGTCCCTGGCTAGTGGTGGCCTTGGGACCTGGCAGGGCCATACAAAAGCTCTCTTGTCATAAAAGCACTAGAGCTCAGGGTCAAATAATATCTACAGCAATATGAGCTCCCCGTAAAAACAAAATCAAAGCGAAGCGAAACAAAAGCAAGCCATGTTACATGAGAGCCAGCAGGAAGAAACAAACCCCAAATCAACTCTGCAATGAATTAGATATTTGAATGATCCATGCAGGATATAAAGCCATGGTTTGAAAACAAATTTCCTAAGTGAGAGTCTGTAAAAAAGGCCAAACATAAATTCTGAATAAAATGGGCTTATTAGTAGATTAGACAAAGATGAAGAGCAAATTTTTGAACTAGAGAGAGATCCTGGAGAAATTTCCAATATAACAGAGTCCATAGACTGGGAAATAGAAAAGACAGTTTAAGGAAAAAAAAAATGCACAGATTGTCAGGTTAAAATAATTATAGAATGGAAACACCTATATAACCTATATATGAGACATGTAAAGTAAAAAGCATTACATAAATATATGTATACTAGAAGCCCGATGCCACGAAGATTCGTGTTAGAATGGGCTTTCCTCTCCCTGGCTGCTGGCACCACCTTTCCACTCCGGCCCAGCCCCTTTCTGCTCAGACCCTGGGCCCCACCTTCCCATGCTGCTCAGAGACCCTGAGAGATGGAATGGGGGTGTAGGAGGGGGGGGGCGGACAGAATGCTTGCATTGCTGCCATAGCAAAGACGCAAACATCCTGCCCCGTAGCTCAGTGCCTATGTATGCAAATTAACTGCCATCTTTGTTGGGTTAATTTGCATATCACTCTTAATTGGCTGGTGGTGTAGCAGAGGTATGGTCAATTTACATGTTTGTCTATTATTAGGTAAGATACTGTGTGTATGTGTGTGTGTGTGTGTGTGTGTGTGTGTGTATGTGTGTGTGTGTATAGTAAAGATTAGAGAGAGATATACAATAAAAACTCTATGTGTTATATATGTGTTATAAATAACTTATCCCAATCGGTCACAAACATTTTGAAGTTCTAAATGGTGTCTTTAGAAAAGCTCAAGTTTCCTACACAAAGGTATGGAATGGGATGGCGTAGGAGAGGACACTCTATAAAGGCTGCTCCAGGAGGCTCTCTGCAGACCTGCCTGGCAAGAATAGGCCAGGCGGATTGGAATCTGTGAGGGAAAACATCTCACATAAAGTCATGAAAACGTTCATCAAATCTGCATATTACACTTTTTCTCAGCTAAAGGCAGCTGGTAAAAAAAATAGGAAGAAACCAAGTCCTGCGGAAAGGCAGATCCTGCAGAGAGGGAAAGAAGGGGACAGCTCCAGGGGTGATACAAATAGGGAGAATTGATGGAGAAAGATGGGTGGGGAAGAGAGGTCAAAGGTCACACCTAACATTTGGTTCTACCTTGGAATAGTTAGAGTCTTTCCAGGTGAAAGGAACACGCATGTGACTCAAAATGGCTTAAACCAGAAGGAAGTTTACCAGCCTGTACAGGCAGAAGCTCAGATATAAGGCCGGGGTTGAATCTGACACCATGAGGGCTTTAGCTCTCATTTCCTGCTTTCTTAGCTTTGTCATCCTCAACAGAGACAGAGATAGAGATAGAGACAGAGCTAGAGATAGAAAGAGAGACAGAGATAGAGAGATAGAGACAGAGCTAGAGATAGAAACAGAGACAGAGAGAGAGATCGGTAAAGATCGAGATAGTAGGAAGGTGTATATATAAGAGTGTAAGAATATGTCTATTATTCCAGGCCTTTCTATCCCCCTTGTTCCCCCAAGTTTCTGGGTTTGCTTACTTGCTTCTTCCCTTCCCAGCTTTTTGAGAAGGTTCTAACGATGAGTTCCTTAGCCTGTGACAGAAGTGAAGACAGGTAGGTGGGCAAAGGGGCACAGCAGCTAGGACTGGGGGTGGAGCTTTTCTGGGAATTTTATAAAATCGTAGAAAAAGAGAAGCTAAAAGTCAGGAGAGATGATTAGATAAAAAGGGTACTTTGCAAAGAGCTTTTGATTCCTTTAATATTACAGCCTTTTGAATAAAATGCTTGAATTGTTTCAGGGAAAAAAAACAAACCCATAGAAGTTTTTCAATTTAATGACATACAAGTTATCAACGTTTCCTTTTAGGATGAAAGTTTTCTGAATCTTGCTGAAGGAATTTTACGTAAGCCAAGGTCATGGGGTTTTCTCCAATATTTTCCTAGATTTTTTTTTTCTAATTTTGCCTTTTACATTTAGAGCCAGAATTCATTTCAAATTAATGTTTGGGTATATAGAGAGAGGAGGGGCTGGGTTTTATAGTTTTCCCCGTGATGATGACGTGGGTCATCAGTGATGGAGGGGTTGGGCAAGGTGGCTCATTGCTGATGGATGTTACCAGCGGAGCAGCTAGGGCTGGAGTGTCTATTTCCAAGATGGCTTCTTCACTCACAGTTCTCTGTCACTCTATCTTCATCTCTGCCTTGTATCTCATCCCCAAGGAGGGTTTCTCAGGGTGCCTTGGGATTCTCATTGAATGGTGGGACTTCGTACACAGCACCTGTGTTTTAAGAGAACAGGTGGAAGTGGATAACCCACTGATGATGCAGAACTGGTAGAATGTTCCTTCCTTCACACTCTACTGGAGAAAGAAGCCACAGGAATGCTCAGATTCGGGGGGAGGGATACTGAGCACATCTCCATGGAAGGAGGATCCACAAATTGGTGGCCATCTTTAATCTACCACAGCATCATGTTGAAAAGAGCACCCTTTCCCCACTGAATTACATTAGCATAGTTATCATAACTTGAGCATTTAAAAATGTATTTTTAAATTAATTTCAGAAAGGAAATGAGAGGAAGAGAGAGATAGAAGCATCAATGATGATAGGGAATCATGGATCAGCATGCCCACTGGCGACTGAGCTTGCCACCCAGGCATGTGTCCTGACCAGGAATTGGACCGTGTCCTTCCGGTTCCTAGGTCCATGCTCAACCAATGGGTCACACCTGCTCAGCTTAAATGAGCATTTATATGTGAATCTATTTCTTACACAGTTAAACATATATTTATCATATGACCCAACAATACTATTTCACAAGATAACTAAAAATTTATATTAATACAAAACCTTTTTCATGAATGCCTCTAGCAACTTTATCCATAATTGTCCAAATCTAGGAACAATTCTGATGTTCTTTAACTGGTAAACTGTTATGTATTTAGCAATATAAAAGACAGCGCTATTGATTTATACCTGGATACGTGTTAAATATATTTTGCTAAGTAGAAGAAGCCACACTCAAAAGACTACTTGATTTACTTGTATGCTATTATGCACAAAGAAAAATGGTAAGGATGGAAAATGGATCTACAGTTCCTAGGGGAAAGGAAGGGAGGCGGGTGAGATGTTGACAACAAAGGGACAGCATGAGAGAATTTGCGGATAGGTGGCACTGTTTTGTATCACAACTATAATGGTGGTGACATGACTTCATGCATTTTTCAGACCCATAGAACTGTACACCACAAGACTAACCAAATGCAAAAAGAACAACATGCAAATAATGCACTGTAGTCAGTAAATGTGTAAGGTATGGCTTAATATTTCTGATATGACTTTATGTTATGTTATAATGGAAAAAAAAGTACAGATACTGTAGAAAATGAAATCCAAATTTTTTTTCTCATTGTCTGAGAAAAACCATATAAATGAGTAAAGGGGGATAGGTAAGTGGACGTTGGGGTGCTATATTGGAGTTGGAGATATTTGTATGAACTTGTACTATATGTATTCACACACATACACACACACAAACTTGGCTCTCATTTTATGCCATATGTTTATATTTTTTAATATATACACACAGATAAATGGATACAGAAATAAATGTGTATGTACACATGGGTCAGTGTATATATACACATATTTTTGCTCTCTAGATTCTGAGAGGATTTAAAAGCAATGACACTCTGAGCCCCCATTTATTTCTGCTGGACTTTATGATGAATTTTCTGGTTTCCCTGATGAGCAGTCCTGTGTGTTAAGAACCTCAAATCAGGAAAGAATGAACCATTTTCTTGGTTTGGCATGGATGAAATTGGCACTATTTGGTCTTTTAGGCCCTGGGCAAACTGAGTTACACTCTTCCCTCACATATTCTAGGCTGCAGGCCCTCCCTCCCCTACCGCCCCGGAAGTATTGCTCTCTCTCCTGCTAGTAATGATGTAATAGACAAACATTAGGACACTGGTGATCCTGGGACATTACACTTGAAAAGGGTATGATCCTGCCTATGTTGTCCTCATAAAAGCAATAAGCACATTTGGAGACCAGATATTTTTCTAAATACTATTCTGCAATAAAAGGAACCAGGGCTTCTTGGTGAAGTGGTTTATTCAGCAGGGACAATATTAGACACTAGAAGCCTGTTGCACAAAGATTCATGCTAGAATAAGCCTTCCTTCCTTCCCCTGGCTGCCCAGGAGCCTGCAAGTCCTCACTTCCGCCTGAGTGCCACTCCTGTAGCTCCCTCCGCCTCCCATCCTCCCCCTCATAGCAGGTGTCCTGCCCTGCCTTACTGCACTTGCATATGCAAATAAACCTGCCACATTTGTTGGGTTAATTTGCATACTCATTCCTGATTGGCTGATGGACATTATAGAGGTATGGTCAATTTGCATATTTTACTTTTATTAGTGTAGATGCTTAGAATATCTTGTGGTACCAGAAAACAAGGTAGTTCTCAAACAAAACAAAACAAATAAACAGAAACCAATCCTAACAGATGAAATATATAATTTTGTGCAAACAAAAAATAGATTGAAGAATATATGCGCCAAGACCGGTTTGGCTCAGTGGATAGTGCGTTGGCCTGCAGACTGAAAGGTCCCAGGTTCGATTCCGGTCGGGGGCATGTACCTTGCTTGCAGGTACATCTCCAGTGTGGGGTGTGCAGGAGGCGGCTGATGGATGTCTCTCTCTCATCGATGTTTCTGACTTTCTATCCCTCTCCCTTCGTCTCTGTGAAAAATGAATAAAATATATATATATAAAATATATACAATATCATGCTATTTATATGAAGTTTAGAAACATCCAAGAGTGGACATGTTATTAAAGAGGACACTAGCATATGTGGAGATAATCTAAAGAAAACTGAAGACATGATAAACATGCACAATATTTTTCTTATTTGCTAAAAATAAAAACACTATTGTACTTTCAACAGTTAAGTAGCCCTCATAATCAGGAAGACTTCATTTCTTTATTTCACATTCATCTTTCCACTGCTGTAATTAATTCCATCTGTTTTACATTTAGTAGATCTAGTGATTGCATCTTCTGGGTAGTAGCCAAGCTTAAAATTGAAGATTGATTGTAGCTTTCTTTCTTTAGAGCAAATAATTCCAAGTCTTAGAGATAATGTTCTCTAATCATTTGGCCATATTTTCTTTATTTCTCAGGCCTTCTTTGAGTTTTCCTTATCTTTTGGCTTGAAAACCTTGTTTAGTACAAAGCTGTGGAATTGACTACTCCTGAGTATAATGAGTTGGAGCCCTCTTACCTCCTGGATGCTATATCCTCCCTGATATCAGTTAGAAAAATCACATATATTGGTTCCAAATTCAATTTCCAAAATATCTTTAATAAGGTAGGATCCTACTGTATTCCACAATCCCTCAGATGTACCCAAGACTTTTATGGGTGAACTTTTTCTTTTTCTCCACTTTTTCAGATCAGAGTGTCATCCTTATTTAAGTAGATAAGTTGCGTTTTTGATGGCTCAGATAGTTTGCAGTTATGGAAATGTCTTTCTATAAAGTGCAAGTAATATTATAATAAATATATGGAATATAAATTCCACTTTTTTCAGAGCATGTATGAATGTGTTATGGTATTTTGATATGTATAACTTTATACAATAAACTAAATGTAAATTAATAACAATGACAGCAAACTGAAAATAAATATTTACACTAGAGGTTCCAAGGTTACTAAAATCAAATATATTTTTAATTTTGTTGAAGTTTTATAAAGCCTCCTGGCAACCTTCTCTTGATAATCCTTGGTTCTGGTTATGTCTGATTGTACACCTTGTTGCCTATGACCTCAGCATGTTGGGTGCATATATTTCCTCTGCTTATCTTGCATATGCTGTCATTTTCTTCTGCTTTACCTCTCCTCTGACAGTGATTATCAATAGCTTCAGCTAAGACATAAAATCCATATATGTAAAGAGTCAGGGGCCATCACAACCGAAACAACCGAACGGACGACCAAACAGGCTTGAGAGGGACAAGACCAGCAGGGGGGTTAGTGAGGGATGACCAAACAAATGAGCATCAGGTTGCATGGGGTAACCAGGTCGGCAGGGGGGATTAGTGAGGAATGACGAAACAACTGAGCAGCAGGCTGTGTGGAGTGACCAGGCTGGCAGGGGAGACAATAAGGAGAGACCAGGCTGATGGGGGAGCAGTTAAGGGAAACCAGGCTGGGGGTTGGGGGGGGGCAGTTGGCAGCAACCAGGCTGGCAGGGGGGTGGGCAGTAAGGGGCGACCAGGCAGGCAGGCAGGCAGGTAAGCAGTTAGGAGCCTTTGGTCCCTGATTGTGAGAAGGATGTCCAACATCCCCTGAAGGGTCCGGGATTGGAGAAGGTGCAGGCTGGGCTGAGGAGACCCCCACCCATGCATGGATTTTGTGCCCTGGGTCTCTAGTTATATTATAAGTTTGTGAAATTTTTCTGTGAGCTAAGTTAGCTTTTTGGGGGGTTATGGTTTTTAATAATCTAGTTTTGTGTAGGAATAGGACTTTGGGAATCAAGATAAATGGGTGGGGCCCTAGCTGGTTTGGCTCAGTGGATAAAGAGTCGGCTTGTGGACCAACGTGTTCTGGGTTCAATTCCAGGCAAGGGCATGTACCTGTGTTTCAGACTCCTTCCCGGCCAGGGACTGTTGGGGCTCATGCAAGAGACAACCAATCAATGTGTTTCTCTCACATCAATATTTCTCTCTGTCTTTCTTTCTCCCTTCCACTGTCTCTAAAAATTAATGGACAATGGAAAGTTAAAAAAAAAAAAAGATAAATGAGTGAGTAATATGTTAAATTGGCTCTTTAATGAATGACATATCTTAGTTGATGGAAGGTACTGGGTAATAGTCAATGATATTTTCCATTTCTAACCTAAAGCAAGAGATCATTACTGGTCAAATTTAGAAGTTTATTTTTTAGCTTATCAGATGTGAGTGGGCAAGTTCATCTGTTGTGAAATTTTGAGAGCAGATTTCTTATTTC
This sequence comes from Lasiurus cinereus, assembly GCA_011751065.1. Taxonomy (NCBI): domain Eukaryota; kingdom Metazoa; phylum Chordata; class Mammalia; order Chiroptera; family Vespertilionidae; genus Lasiurus; species Lasiurus cinereus. Next base: position 1,963,991 of record JAAGEH010000045.1, on the reverse strand, counting down.
ACTTGGAATTCAAACTACTTTATCAAGATACTAGAGGCCCAGAGCACAAATTCATGCATGGTGGGATCTCTAGGCCTGGCCGGCAATTAGCGCCAATCAGGGCCAGGCTGATCAGGGCTGGACCAATTGGGGCCTGATGCCCTGGGAAAGGGGAGTGGGGAGGTACTGTGGGAGGTTGGCCTCCAGCCCAAGGGGGGAGCCAGCCATTGGCCCCCCTGGGAAAGGGGCCATGTCTGCCACCACCCACCCCTGGTTCCCTGTCCCAGCAAGAGGCCCAAAGGCCCTGGTGTGGTTAGGAGAGGAGGCAACAGTCACCAGGCCAGGCATGGAAGGAATGGATGCTGGATGCTGACGCCGCTGTTGGCTTCCTGCCACCTCATGGTTCCCTGCCTCCCTCACCCTTCCCTCACTCTTCCCTGGGTGGACTCCGGGGAAGGGAGAAGATGGGAGCAAGACAAACCCTTGTGTCAAGGGCTGATTTTCAATAGGTTGCAGCAAAGAAGCTGCTCTGTATGAAACTCCAACCCAGAAGCAGGTTGTCTATGAATGGTTTAGCACCAGGGGCAGATGGGGGCCGGCCAGCCAGGGGAGGGACTGTGGGCAGTTGGCTGGCTGTGGGAGTGCACTGACCACCAGGGGTTAGCTCCTGTGTTGAGCGTCTGCATCTGGTGGTCGGTGCCTGTCATAGAGAGTGGTTGACTGGTTGGCTGGTCATTTTGGTGGTTTGGGTCATCAGGTCATATCGGTCACTTAGTCTTTTATATCTATAGACTAATGGCCTGGTGCACAAAATTCGTCCATGGTGGGGGGGTGTTCCTCAGCCCAGCCTGCACCCTTTCCAATCTGGAACCTCTCAAAGGATGTCCTACTGCTGGTTTACAGGGATTGGGCCTAAATCAGTAGTTGGATATCCCTCTCGAAATATGAGACTGCTGACTCCTAACCGCTCACCTGCCTGTCTGCCTGATTGACCCTAACCACTCTGCCTGCTGGCCTGCTCTCCCCCAAATGCCCCCCGGCCAGTCTGATCACCCTCTAACTGGCCCCTGTGCCAGTGTGCTTTCCCCCAACAGCGCCCCCCCCCCCTTGCTGGTCTGCTTGCCCCCACCTTCCCTCCCCACTGGCCTACTTGCCCCAACTGCCCCCTGCTGCTGGCCTGCTCCCTCAAAACCCCTCCCCCCTACTGTCCTGATCACCTCCAACTGACCCCCTCTGATGGCCTGCTGCCCCCAACTGGCCCCCTGCTGGTCTGCTTACCCCGAACAGCCCCATCCCCCCACCAGCCTGATCACCCACAACTGCCCTTCCCTCTTGGCTTCTAACTGCCTCTACCTCTGCCCCACCACCATGGCTTTGTCCAGAAGAATGTCCAGAAGTCTCCTGGAAGGTCTCTGAGTCTAATTAGCATATTACCCTTTTATTAGTATAGATAGAGGCCTGGTGTATTGGTGGGAACCAGCTGGTTCGTCCTGAAGGGTGTCCTGGATCAGGGTGGGGTGTCTCGCTGGGGTGCTTGGCCAGCCTGGGTGAGGGGCTGAGGGCCATTTTCAGTCTGGTCACCCCCTCTTCAGGGTGAGGGTCCTGCTGGGGTGCCTGGCCAGCCTGGGTGAGGGCTGATGGCTGTTTGTAGGCTGCCCACAGCCCCTGGCAACCCAAGCTCCCAGCCCCTCTTTTTTTTCTTTTCTTTTATTTTTTGTTTTTCAGCCCCTCCTTGAGTGGAGGCCAGGGCCAGCTGAAAGCAGGTATCTGGGATATTTATCTTTTATAATTGAAACTGTAGCCTTGAGCAGAGGCCAAGGCTGGCCAGGGCTGGCAGGAAGCTTGGCTTCCTCCATCACCGGGAGCAACCCAAGCTTCCTGCTCTCTCCAGCTCTGTGGCTGCTGCCATCTTGGTTGGGTTAATTTGCATATTTGCTCTGATTGGCTAGTGGGAGTAGAAAAGGCATGGTCAATTTGCATGTTTCTCTTTTATTAGATAGGATGAGTAGCAGAGGACATTTGTTCCAGCCAATCCGTTCTTTGCAATGTATTAATGTCGTTCATGGAATTTGTATTATGAAACCTGGGTTTGGTTTTGAACTCCATACTCCCAAATGTGGAGGCATCAGAAAACAGTCTGCCTTGGGCTGTCCCAATGAGAGCTCCTCCAAGCAGCCACAGTTGGCCACTGACTTGTACATTTTCTAAAAGGGAAAGAGAAGACATTGTTAAATCAACATTGATGTGAATGTGAGTGCTGGAGTTTGTGTTGGCGTATAAGGATATAGTATTTGGGATGAATCTCATGATTAAAAAAACTCTAATAAGGAAACTTTACCATGCCTACTTTACTACAGTACATAACTGAACAGAGTTCTTGTTTAATAGGCTGTATAATTCATAAAAAACTAAGGGTTAAACTTGATATGCTAGACTTACACATACACACACACACACACACACACACATTGCATTTTCACTCGATCTTAGCCAAAAGGCCAAGAAGCAATACACCTTGCATTTTTAGTTTTTAAATGTTGATGTTATGTAGTAACAAGACCACCCAAAAGGTGGCACTAAAAAACAGATAGTCATTTTGTGACCTTCAAGGAAAAAAAAAAAGAGAGATGGTAGCAAACTTCAGTCTTCTTTTAGGTTTAAGTGCATATGCCATCCCCTTGCCAGCCTGTAAATATTAAGCAGTAATGGTGCTGAAATATGACTTCCATTTCAGTCCAGCCTAAAGCATTTGAAATGGATTTGTCTTGTGGGCATCATGTTTAATGTAATATCTCTTAGTTTTTAATAGTAAGTGACCCCCCCCTTTTTTTTTTGTCATCAAGAGACATTGACATTTGTAGGCTCAGTTGTTGTTCTTTGAGTCATGTTTCTACCATAAGCTCTGAATGGACAAATGATCTTATCTGACTCCTAAAGTATATCTTATCACATGTCTATGGGCTATAGAAAATGCTAGTAGAAAATATGATATTAAAACTTTTGGTTCCTATGTAAATAACCATTGTATATTAACACATTTATTTCAAATTGCTAACACAATTTTCTAGGAAAAAATTTAGTGGTAATTGCATTCTAATGACTCACCAAAAATATTTATCAGCATCACCAACTACCCAAGTAGCAACTGTACTGTAATAAAAGTAGAAACAAAGGCCCATTATAAACGCTGATGACAAACATGCTTAAATAAATAATAAATATACTATCTCTAGCAGTTATTTGGGAGATGCAACAAATTATAATCCATTTTCCACTCAGATTCTTTGTTAATTAAGAAATACATTGAATGAGTCAACATATGGAGAAGAAAAAAATAATCCTCATGACAGTGAAAACTCCAATCAGAGAAAGTGTTTTGCATCTGGGAGCATGAGGGTTTCTAAGGACTGATTCCCAGACTTTGACAGCCTTGTTCACCTTGTTATCACCGCAGCGCCGGTCTGGGCAGGCTCTCCCAGCAAACACAGACCCGCAGAGAAGTGAAGCTGTTTCTGCAGAGAAGGAGATGCTGGCTCTAAATTGCTCAGTCCTCCTTCCAATCTCTCCAGTTAGATCAGCTGTGTGGGGATGAGCGAGGGGGGAGGGAAGCTGGGAGTGGATCAGTGGAATACTCTCCAGATAGAAGCAAAGGCCAGCAGTCAAGAAGTACTGTATAGCCGAAACCGGTTTGGCTCAGTGGATAGAGCGTCAGCCTGCGGACTGAAGGGTCCCAGGTTCGATTCCGGTCAAGGGCATGTACCTTGGTTGCGGGCGTATCCCCAGTGGTGGGTGTGCAGGAGGCGGCTGATCAATGTCTCTTTCTCATTGATGTTTCTGTCTATCCCTCTCCCTTCCTCTCTGTAAAAATCAATAAAATAATAATAATAAAAAAGAAGTACTGTATATTCTCCCTATACACAAATGGCCTTCCTAAGGAAGAGGTTTTGGTTTCTCTATGAAAGAGCCTTACCCACTCCCTGATAACAGAGCGCTAGGTTGCAGGGAAAATTCATCTTACACAATACCTATTATCATAGAATTCTTTACAAAAATATGTTTTTATTGATTTCAGAGAGAGGAAGGGAGAGGGAAAGATTGAAACATCAATGATGAGCGAGAATCATCGATAGTCTGCCTCCTGCACATCCTCTGCTGGAGATGGAGCCCAGCTAGAACCCAGCCCTGACCTCCTGGTTCATGGGTGAACACTCAACAGTTGAGCCATAGCGGCGAAGTGAATACGTATTTTGCTTCATTTTGTTATAAATGTCTATGAGACTATGTAAACTTTTATCCCATTTTACTGCATCCTAGGAGAGTATCTGCCATAAGAGCCCAATCATCCTCTGGCTCCTTGTACAGCTTTCCATTATTTTTGTCTGAATTCATTTATTCAGAAAATATTGCCCCAAATGATACCTATTTCTTTGACTGTCACAGACTAGTTTAATGTGTCCTATTTTTCTATAAAACCAATTCTGTTGGATTGGCTTTTACTTCAATTATATTTGATGCATTAATATATGAAATGTTGTCCCATACAATCCAGGGCTTTATGGACAGCTATAGTTTTGTCAATGTTTCTATGCGAGTTTCCAGATCGATTGAGTCAATAGAAGCTTTACATAAATCTAGAAAATTTACTTGTTTGTTGTAATAAATTTAAGTTTAGAATTGGCATCTTTAGAGAGTTCTGAATCTGTACAAGGTATAGGTATTAAGATGTTTCCTATGTTTACAAGTAGAATGTTTAAAATGTATTCTATCCAGATCCTCTGTGTAATTGGGTCAGTTAAAAAAAAAAGATACGCTATGCATTATTTTATGTGTATTCATTCAGTTCAATAACCATTTATTGAATGTTTTCATGTGCTGGGTGTTCTATTAAGCACAGAGAATACAAAAATGAATTAGATAGACTGTCCAAACTCAAAGAACAGAACTTGCCTTCTGCAAAGGAAAGCATACAAAGGAACAGAAAGTTATAATAAAGAATGTGTTATGCCCAGAGTTCGGGGTCCCCAATAATCCACCACTAAGGAGCCTTTTCCAATGCAAAAGCAGAGTCTTTATTCAAACCCGGGTTTGGCTCTCAGCCTCTTTCTGGCGCAACAGTGAGGCGAGAGAGGGAGCTGGGCGGGAACAATGAGTTTTATGGGGTAGGATAATTGAGAGGTCTTAGGAAAGTGACAAGGATTACAGAGATTGGTCACTTGAACTAGGGTCTTTCTGTGGTTTAGCCTTATTAGGACCTTCGCTGTGTTCCTGGAGCTTCATTGGTCCATTTGGGTGGTGGTCGGGGAAGCTAGGACATTGCTGGCACACCTGTGGCCCCTCCCAGAAAAGGGAGGGGGTTTAGGCAGGGGGCTCAGCCCTATAGGACAAGATGGAGGGGAGTTCATTTCCTTTCAAGTGAACGTGTGTGCATTATGATACAGAGAGATGCATGTACAGAGGGTTGGCCAGAGTGACTACGGCGGCGGTTTGAAGAAGAAGCTGTTTTCCTGGGCCCGGGAGGGAGAAAAGTAGGAGATCTCCAGGTAAAAGGCAGTCAGCGAGCCGGGAGGGCCTGCCAGGCAAAGGAGCAGCAGGTGCCCAGGCAGAGGATGAGATAATGGTGCTGGAAGGCCCCTAAGTAGTTCAATATGCTGGTAGCCCGGGATGGTGAGAGATGGAGCTCCAGAGACAAACAGGAGCCAGAACAAGATAGACCTTGCTTTTCTTTTGTTTGTTTAGTTACAGCTCACTTTGTTCCAGAAGAGTTCTCAAGTGCCTTGAAGGGCTGTGAATACCAGCCGAAGCCATTTGGGACTCTTGGAAGACAATGGCGAGCCTCCTGGGGAAAGCAATGTCATAGGATTTGCACTGGAGGAAGAAAATGCTGTCTTCTTAAAGGAGAATCAATGGTAAGGGACAAAAAGGAACCCTCGTGCACTGCTGGTGCGAATGCAGACTGGTGCAGCCACTGTGGAGAACAGTATGGAGTTTCCTCAGAAAACTAAAAATGGAGCTCCCATTTGACCCAGTGATCCCACTCCTAGGAATATATCCCAAGAAACTAGAAACACCAATCAGAAAGGATATATGCACCCCTATGTTCATAGCAGCACAATTTACAATAGCTTAGATTTGGAAACAGCCTAGGTGCCCGTCAGCAGATGAGTGGATCAGAAAACTATGATACATCTACGCAATGGAATTCTATGCTGCCATAAAAGAAAGAAGGAATTCTTAACCATTTGCAGCAACCTGGAAGGAACTGGAGAGCATTATGATAAGTAAAATAATCTAGTCAATGGAAGAAAAAGCACATGATCTCACTCATTTACGGATAATAAAGAACATTATAAACTGATGAATGAAAAGATAGATACAGAGGCAGTAAAGCATCAAACAGACTGTCAGACTACAGTGGGAAGGTTAGGGAGAGGTGGGGTAGATAAGAGATCAGCCGAAGGACTTGTATGCATGCATATGAGCATAACCAATGGACACAAAACACTGGGGGGATAGGGCAAGCCTGGGAATGGGGTGGGGTCAATGGGAAGATATGTACACATGTAATACATTAATAAAAAATAAAAATTAAAAAAAAGACAAAGTCAGAGGGGCCAGTTACTAAGTTGCTACAGTTAGTTGGTTAATAAATGCACCATGAGGAGCTGAATTAAAGGAGAGGCTTTGGTGATGGAAGGAAGGAAGAGCACTAAGATAAGCACAAGTTCATGGTTTGCGAATACATGTTTTACCAGTGAATGATTTGTAATTTTCAGATGTGTGGGGTGAGGAAGAGAGAGGTCAAGGATAAATTGCAGATTCAGGCTTGGGAGACTAGATGGTGACAAGAGAAGTCTTTGCTTGATGGTGAATGCGTTCCTTCTGAGCCCTTTGCATGCCTGAGAACGGTAACCGTTGCTTGTAGATTCATCTCGAGTCTACAGTAAACCCTCTGGGAATAAGTCAGTATCTTCCTTTTTTTCTTATACATGTTTCAGCTCTGAAAACAGTACTGATCACACAAATCAGGACCCATTATCTCCATGGAATTGTAAACAGCTCCTGTTCTCATTGGGTACCAATTGGGATTCTTTGGTTGTGTGCAACAGAGACTGACTTGGACTCACATAAACCAAAGAGCCCGGTGGTGTGCTGTTGGAAGTGCTCCGGCATGACATAACGTCTGGAAACGGGCAAGGGAGGCCAGCAGGTGCAGAGGACAGGCGGAACCACAGGAAGTGTCCTATCGCAGGAGGGGGCCGGGCAGGAAGCCACTGCAGGACCGGACAAACCACAACAGCTTTCCGTTCCCTTCCTGAGCTCAAGCTTCAAGTTCCAGGGAGCTCCAAATGATTGCTCATCCAGAGTAACATCCCCATGGCCTCGCTAGTGCAGGGTTGGGCCCCTAATTATAGTCCCCGAAGAAGGGAAGGGGGTCATTCCTCAAACATTTAAAAAATCGTGGTGCCAGGACCGGTTTGGCTCAGTGGATAGAGCATCGGCCTGGGGACTGAAGGGTCCCAGGTTCAATTCCGGTTGGGGGCATGTACCTTGCTTGCGGGCACATCTCCAGTGTGGAGTGTGCAGGAGGCAGCTGATTGATGTCTCTCTCATCCATGTTTCTGGCTTTCTATCCCTCTCCGTTCCTCTCTGTGAAAAATCAATAAAATATATTTTTAAAAAATCGTGGTGTTCTTAGGAATAAAAAAAAATATTAGAAATGTCCACTTCAAGCTGATTATAACTTCTGTTTATGCTGTTTAGAAAAAAAAAAAGGTCTTAGAAATAAAAATGAAGATTTATGAAGTATAAGCATGAGGATTTTCTTTTCTAGCTACAAGGAACTGGGGTGTTCAATTTAGCTACTCTCTTGGACCACTTTAACCTACTGTTTAGCATCTAGAGAGCAAGATGGACATTTGAGAAACAGAACACCAACTCTGAACTGAGCCTCCAGAAGAAGTCCTAGGCTTGGGTGGATCCATATAGTTTTTTTGCAGGAGAAATTGAATAGGCTGGGGGTGGGGTGGGAAAGAAAACGTGAGAAAGAGGAGGAACACACACACACAGAGAAGACAGACGCAGCCTTATTTGGATAAACTGGAGAACAACATTTAAACCCGATCTCCCTCTGGAGTGTTGGGAGGGAACACCCGACACTAATTACAGGACTGAGATATGCAGAAAGCCACTTCAGGGCCCTGGGGCCCGGCCTGGTCGTCCCCGCGGTGGCTTTTCAGATGTGGTTGTGGTTGTTTGTTTGGTGGTGGCGAGAGGTTAAATTTACTTCCACTGGTCGTCGGAGATGTTGATATTTCCTCCATCTCTAATCTCCCTCCAGAGCCAGGGAGGTACCTGTGCCAGCGATGGCTTTGTTTGGTATGCAGACAGCCCCCATGCTCCAGAGTCAGATCACCAGAAAGGATGTTTATGTAAATGCGGGGAACAGGGCTGCAGGCCTGTTTGAAGTTTGCTCAGAGATCGCTGAGGTTCCCTCACCCCACCCTCTTTATGAGAAAATAAAGGGACTGCCTTCCTGCTTGATTTTGAAAACTATGGAAGGATTTTACATTGTATTTTCTTTGAAGCCACCACTTTGGTGATGTTCCTATTTTCTTTGATTGCTAATACGTTTTTGAAAAAAAGTAAACAGCAATTTCTCTTTTTACTGCCAACGGAGATGAGCTCAACCTCGAGACAGCCTGCATTTTTTTAGTAGGGTAGGATCCTGATAAAATATTAGATACGATGGTGAAAAAGTACTTTATTAAGAACCTAATTAGCATTTTCTATGAGAAATGTGGTTAGATATATTATGTACTGGCTTAACAAATCTATGGAGTTGAGGTTATAAGTTACTTTAAAAAAACCTGGTTTTCTTTCCCAAAGTCTAGAGATGTCCTAGAGAATAAATAATGACTTACAATTCATTTATTTACAGTTATTTTTAAATCTCATGGGTGTGATTCATTTTCTTTCTTCATGTAGAAAAGATGATTATGGAACATCCGATGGGAAGAGGTAGTCTTCAAAATTTAGAAATCGGATGTCTGAGCTAAGGATTAACTCTAAACTATTTTAATTTGTCACACAGAAAAAAAAGGCCTGACATATTCTTTCTACTTTAGAAATGTTTCTCTATTCTTTTTTTTTTAATATATTTTATTGATTTTTTCACAGAGAGGAAGGGAGAGGGATAGAAAGTCAGAAACATCGATGAGAGAGAGACATCGATCAGCCGCCTCCTGCACACCCCACACTGGAGATGTGCCCGCAAGCAAGGTACATGCCCTTGACCGGAATCGAACCTGGGACCTTTCAGTCCTCAGGCTGACGCTCTATCCACTGAGCCAAACCGGTCTTGGCTCTCTATTCTTATGGCTAGGAGAATTCATGCATTGCCAAGGATTAATGAAGACATTAAACATAAGTGTATAAGTTGTATTAGACAGCCTTTTAATTTTTTTTTTTCGAAAATGAACTATGTTACTATTGTGGTCAACGATGTAGTCAACCATGTAAGCCAGACTGCCTGGATTTAAATGCCAGCTCTCAACTATAGAATCAGCCACCATCCATAAGTCGCAAACAAGTGGCCCTTTGCAGAGCTATAATAACTATGTATATTAGTTGGTGCAGAAAAAATCCAGAAATTTTACTTTACCAGTTGCTCTTTCGTTGGATGGTTCTAGAGAAAGCTATGAATGTGTGTGTGTATGTGTGTGTGTGTGTGTGTGTGTGTGTGTGTGTGTGTGTGTGTCTGTGTAATATATAATAGACATCTGTGTATGTGAAAACATGTATGGATCTCATGTATTTATGCATGTATAACTAATAAAAGCTGACAGCCCTAATGAAGATTAATTTAAGGGTCTCAATTCTACTAAGGTATTCTAAGAGGAAAACTTTTGTTGATGATCATAATGCTGCTCTCTCAGCCCATTTCACAGGGAACAGTTATTCATGGTTGAGCCTCTCGGTACTGGCTCCTTTGTCTAGCATAGATTACTTAAAAATATATATATATATATATTGATTTTTTACAGAGAAAAAGGGAGAAGGAGAGAGAGTTAGAAACATCGATGAGAGAGAAACATCAATCAGCTGCCACCTGCACACCCCCTACTGGGGATGTGCCACAACCAAGGTACATACTCTTGACCGGAATCGAATCTGGGACTCTTGAGTCTGTAGGCCGACACTCTAGCCACTGAGCCAAACAGTTTAGGGCTGGATTATATTTTGTAGGACAGATGAGATGAGTTGGTAGGTGGAGGTGGAATGGAATTCAAGATAGATTCCTATATATATATATTTATAAGTTCTTACTTCAGTCTGTGAGGAGGGTGTGATTAAGGTGAGTGCTGAGATATTGTCCCATAAATGACAATAGTTATAATTTCTAATATGGAATATAGAAGGGCATGTTGGTGATGAAGAGTTGGTAATTCAACGTGGGAAGATTTTTACAATAATTTTCTTTTTCTTTTTAGTCATCACTCTCTTCCTGTTAGGCTATTTATTGAGCATGATGAATCTTGCCTGATAGCTTGGAGAAAATCCTCGAACTAAATTAATTCAGTTTACTATTGACCACAAAATTGCATGGCTCTCTGTGCATTTTGGGGATTATGTCAGGACAAATTTGGGATTACTGGACCAGAAGCCATTTTGAACTATCTACCAAAATCAAAAATTTTATTCCCTGGGAAATGCTTACAAAATTACATGCATTCATGATTGTATTTCCTTATAATTTGTCATGGATAATAAGTGTCCTTGATCTAATAACAGAGGAATAGATTCCCAACTACAGAAATGTTGTCAAGTCTGGCTTTATTCCAGTATGAAAGTTGACTTTGAATGTTTATTTGTTTGTTTATTTTTTATGGGTTGCTTTAGGAGTGGGAGAAGAAATTGTAATGTTACCATAAGAAAGTTTTAAAATCTTGCCTTATTTTGAGGAAATTTACATTTCCTTTGTCGCTGTGACTGTACTTGGGCGGGATGATACCAAGGGCACTTATTTGGAATTTGAGAAGTTTATAGAAGATTTTTCATTCTGACACTTGTATCAAAACTATTTAGAATTCTCTGAATTCTCTTCGTGGGTTCATTGTCTATTCATGCCACACTGAGAACATCATTAATATATGGCAGCTCATCTGGAAACTGAGTGGCAAGGTTAGGTAGAAGTCATGGAACATTCCAGAACGACCAAAATTCTAAATAAAAACAGCTTAACTCAGAAAGCTCTTCAGCAAGCGATGATTGTTTTGGCTTCTGCAGTAATGTCTGCCATTAAGAAGCTTTCAACAAGTAGATTTTTAAAAATGTTGCCTTTCTGAAAGAGGGGTAAGAATTTCATTGACTGTAAGCATTAGATATAGGCATTCATTAAATCAGAGTGTTTTCCTGAAGGTCACACCTTGTCATCATTCTTTGGTTCTAGAATTACACTGTCCACTATAGTAGCTGTTAGCCAGGAGTGACCACTGAGCTCCTGAAATGTAGTGAGACAGAGAAACATAATTTTAAATTCAATTTAATGTTAATTCACTTAAATGAAAAAAATGAGTATAAAACATCTCATTAATACATTAATGTTGCTCATGAGTTTGGAATTGTCCCTTCCTCCTCTGATTTCTGGACTTATGGAAAATTATTTTTTCTTCCTTTAATGTTTAATAGAATTAACCAGTGAAGGTGTGTGAACAAGGACATTTTCTGCTAGATGCTTTTTCCCACCACGGGTTTTCAACAGCTTGATTAAGCTTTGCTCTCTTGTGGTTTTCTTTGTCTTTATCCTGTTCAGATTTTTAGATCTGTGGATTTATAGAGGTATTATCCAAAGGTACAAAAAGTTTCAGTTCTGCAACATGAATAACTGCTCGAGCTCTGCTGGACTGCACAACGCCTGCAGTCAATTATACTGTATTACCTACTGAAGAATTTGCTGAGAGATTAAATCCCATGCTGTGGTTTTATCACCCAATAATAATAGGTAAAGAAGGTGGGAGAAACTCTTGAAGGTGTTATATATGTTGATAGCCTAGGTTTGGTGATGGTTTCAAGGTGGTATGCTTATCTTCAAACTCAGGTGGTCATACCTTAAATATGTGCTTCTTTTGTTGGTCAATCCTATCTCTATCAAGCAGTTTTTAAAAATAATTTGGAGAACTTCTGACCAGTCTTTTTTTTTTTTCTTCTTCTTATTTGCCTTTTCTTCTTTTGTTGAAGCTCTCAATTTTTCCACAGGTAACTGAGGTTCTGTTTATTTCTTTTTCAACTCCTCCCATCCCTCCACGCCCCAGTACTACTGTTTGCATTTCCTTTGCTCTGTTTTCAAGTTCATTAATCTTTTATTGTTCAGTCTCTAATCTGCTATGAAGTCTATCCAATTAATTTTCCCTCTCAGATGTTATGCTTTTCAACTCTAACAATTACATTTGTTTTCTTAAATCATTCATTTCTCTTATCATTAAGTTCTTGTTTATACTAAAATCTTTGAGATTATTTATAATATTCTTATAATGTACTTGTAGGCTAATTCATCATCTCTGTTATTTCTCAGTTTATTTCTATTAGACATTTTTCTTGATTATGAGCTAGCTACATTTTCCTGCTTCTTTTCACATTCAGTAGTTTTTATATAATTAGAGATATGGTGAATGTTATAGTGATAAGGGTACGGATTTCACTGTCTTTATTTAAAGAGTACGGAAGTATATTTTGACAGGAAATTAAATTTCTCGTGGATTATTTTGAATTTATCTTTGTACTTTTTTTTAGGGTGGCATAGAGACCAGCTCTACAATGAAGCCCCTTCTGGGGTCTCTATTGAATGCCTCAGGCATTCAACAAGGTTTCTCCAATTTGGGTGGTCCGAACAAATAGCCTCTCACCCTTGTTGAGTTTGGGATTTATCCAGCTTATATATAGCTCCAGAGTAGTTTTTATTTTTTTTCAGAGAGGAAGGGAGAGAGATAGAGAGCTAGGAACATTGATGAGAGAAAAACATTGATGAGCTGCCTCTTGCACACCCCCTACTGTGGATGTGCCCACAACCAAGGTACATGCTCTTGACCGGAATGGAACTTGGGACCCTTCAGTCTGCAGGCTGATACTCTATTCACTGAGCCAAACCCATTTTGACAGTAGTTTTTATTCTTGCCCAGTCTTCTTGCATTTTACTCCTTGCATTGCTTGGTTTTATCCTATCCTTGCATTGCTTAGTGTTCATCTAAGGTCTTATGGGGCACCATGCAGGTGCATAGAGCTATTTCTTTGGCAGTGTCCTTGTCATCTGTACCCTGCCTGGTGAATCCAGTTGCCTCCTCTTCTCCAAACTCAATGTCTGTTCCCTGGACTCAGTGAGACTGGCATACTTGGCTTGGGTTTCTCTTCCCTGGCTTGAACATAGGAAGTGCTTCCAGCCAGGAAGTTGCACTGAGCATAGAGTTCACCTCACAGTTATCACGGTCCAGTACTGCCAGTTGTGGAATGGTTGGAAATAGTGGTTTCACATGTTTTGTCCGTTTTCTCATTTATCATGGGAAGGTAAGGTCAGTTTCTGTGACTGTCACAGGAGGAAGGTACAGTTCTTTGTTAAAATATTTTTTATTGATTTTTTACAGAGAGGAAGGGGGAGGAATAGAGAGTTAGAAACATCCATGAGAGAGAGAGACATCGATCAGCCACCTCCTGCACACTCCCTACTGGGGATGTGCCCGCAACCAAGATACATGCCCTTGACCGGAATTGAACCTGGGACCTTTCAGTCCATAGGCCAACGCTCTATCCACTGAGCCAAACCAGTTTCAGTGAAGGTATAGTTTTTTGTTAACTTTTAAATATCTGTTTTGAAGTTTAATGTGTCAAAGTAGTAGTTCATGATAGTATACTTTCAAAATTTACATTTGTTATAGATGTTGTTGAAAGTAGAATTAGTAATAAAAACTTTTATATTTTGGGAATTCTTACAAATCTCTGTCTGTCAGAATAATAATATGGCTTCAATTTTGATAATGCCATTGGAGAGTAAAATTTTTTAGCAAACAAATTCACCTCAAAGCAGCCAAATGTGTTTTGCTTATTTCTCAGTCATAGTTTTTTAGAGTTAAATTCATATTCTTTAGATTGAACTTGTACTGCTGAGTGTTTTCCATTTCTTTGTCTTAGTTTACATACTAGAATCATAGTCCAAAGCAAATAAACAAAAAGACAAGACAAAAATTAGAATATTGGTATGTGTATACACACACACACACACACACACACACACACACACACACACACAATCCTGTATGAATGTAAACTTCTTTTTTTTAATATTTAAATTTTTTAAATTGAATTCAAAGAGAAAGGGGGAGAGAGAGAGAAACCTCAATGCTGAGAATCATTGATTTGCTGTTTCCTGCATGACCCCCCTATTGGGGATCAAGCCTGCGACCTGGGCATGTGCCGTGACTGGGAATCTAACCTTGACTTTCTCGTTCATAGGTTGATGCTCAACCACTGAGCCACACCAGTTTGGCTGAATGTAAACTTCTTTGCTCTCTTTTTTTAAGTCATTTTTCCATGCAAGTGAACATGTACCAAAGGGACAACTAAACATTAGTGCTCCCTGGCATATAATAGATAAAGATGAGTGTCACTGTTTCTTTGTGTGTGTGTTTTTTGTTGTTGTTGTTTCAGAAACTTTAAACAGTGTCTGTCCCCAAATAGCACTTTAAAGAGCCCCCATTTCCATTAAAAGACACATATAACCAATGTTTCTAACTCTGCTCAGAGTCTCACTTTGATTCCTTTATCTACTCTCATTCCTGATGTCCTCCTATCTATCTACTCTTGCCCTAAATCAGACTGCCACTCCACAAAGGCAGCACAGAGCTTTCCAGATCACCTCATGAATACTAGAGGTCCTGTGTACTGTGGGGTCCCTGAATCTCAAAGAAGTGTGTTGGTTTTGGCCGATGTGTGTGGTAGAAGGGAAAGCAATGCGAGAGATGGGCATGGTACCACGCTCGCCATGAAGAGCGTAGTGAAGTTTAATGAAACATGAAGTGTTGTGAGGACATGAATGCGGACTGAGTTCCTTTGAGCCAATAGATGAAAGACTGCTATTAACGGCACTGGCAGGTCATTTGACTTCAAGTCATGAATTATTGATCTCTCCCCATAAAAATGCAAAAGGACAGGTGACCACACATTTTCTAATTGGTTTTGGCATCCCCAGGGTCTGGTCACCTCTCTGTGTATGTGTTTTCTTCCGCAGGTAAATAAACCAACTCCAGCTGTTCCATGTCAACGCTTCCAACAAGCTTGGACCTTGGTTCTGATTTGGCTCCCTACAAACCAAGCACTGTCTCCACCCTGATATTTAGTTTGACTTCTTTTTTTCTCAGCTCCATAATCCTCAGGAGTGTTTCTCAAATGATTTCAACGTATTTTCATCCAATTCAGCAAGCCTTGAGTCAGCACTCCATCTAGCTATCTTGGGTCAATGTTGTCCTGGACTAAAGGGTTCTGTTGGCCTACGGCTCATCAAAGCCCAATCAAAGGCAAACAAGAGTTTGTTGCCAAGAAACAAATGTTTATTTTTAAGGAAGTGGCACCATGGCCAGAGTCACAGGTGAGCTCCTAGATCCCAGATGGCTTCTCCGGGATGGGTTAGATAGGGAACTAAGGTAGTTAGGGTCATGGTTCTGGTTCTGGTCTCTAGTGATGGGTCAGCACTAGGTAGAGGGTAGTTGGTTATTGTTAACTGATCCTGAGGTCAGCCATGATATCTCTCTGTCTGATTTTGCAAGGGTGTTGTCACTGGGGGCATTCTGCCTTTCTGGGTCTGGAGCTGAAACATAACTGAGGCCTAGATGTTATCTCTAGATGGAAACTCTATCTCTTCGTTCAACAGACTGGAGGCATTTTTCCCACGATTCTTTGATGCTGACCAGAAAGAACCTCATTGTCCTGATAGCTTAATGGTTAAGGAAGTGGACAAGCAAGAGAGAAGGATGGTGAGGCAGGTTGCTGAATGGGGCCAGAATCAAAAGGAAAGAAAGGAGAAAAAGTCATACTAAAAAAATGAAGTTTCTGCCAAAACCGGTTTGGCTCAGTGGATAGAGCGTCAGCCTGTGGACTGAAAGGTCCGAGGTTCGATTCCGGTCAAAGGCATATATCCTGGTTGCGGACATGTCCCCAGTAGAGGGCTTGCAGAAGGTGGCTGATGGATGTCTTTCTCTCATTGATGTTTCTAACTCTCTATCCCTCTCCCTTCCTCTCTGTAAAAAATCAATAAAAATATATTTTAAAAAAATACCAAGTTCTTTTTTAAAAAAATGAAGTTTCTGTGTGGTTACATTAGTAAGATAGAATATGATGCCATATTTGAAAACATTTGCAAAAAACTACACAGTACTATTTTATGTGTAAGAAATTAGTATCATTTATCTAGAAACTTGATGTTTAGAATTATCTTGAGGTATTTAGGGCATGTTAGGTATTAGCATTATCTGGGATCAGGATGTACATGTTAATCAGCTCAATTTTTCTCAGGTCCTTGAGACTACATTCAGCATTCAGTGAAATTAATAATAAATAGTTACCAGTTGAGCCAAGATGTGAAATTGATTTAGAGGATGGAAATGGGACCATTTGCAAGGTTCTTCTACTTTGAAGATGTTACTTCTCTGTTTTTTTTTTTCTTTCTCATTTTTCCTATTGCTATTAAGTTATTTATCTTATTTCAGAGCTAATACTTTGATACTTTTTGAAAAGCTACTAAGAAAGATACAGAGAGAAATTAATTGAAAAATAAATTAAGTGAAAGGATATGGTATAGGACCAAAAATTCAAGGAGTGAATGTACTTGAGGCTTTAGGACTTTTCGAAAGTAAGGAATTCTAGATCCCATTCCAATTGATATTTTTCATTAGCTTTGTCATTAGCACTTCTCAACTCACCTAGGTATGTCTACTTAACATTTGAATTCAGTTAACTGTAATCTCACATTCATTTTATGATTTTAACACTCATATTAGCAAAACACTTATTAATGTTAAGATGCCATTTGACAGGATCAATAGTTATAGAAAAGACCTACATGAAAATAAAATAAGCTTATGATTTCTTAAAGTAGTCCTCTCAGATATTTATATATTCATATTCAATTTAGGGAAAATTATAGTTTTAAGTTTCTGTTACAGAAATCAGAGGAGTAAACATTCATTCTCTCTCTCAGCTTTCCCTTCTCACATTCTTTCTGTTTTACTCAATGTCTTTCTGTCTCTATTTTTGCTCATGACTTGATTTTGTTGGTCTATTCAGTTTGCCATTCATTCACTAACATGACTGGAAGTGAAGTCCCTTTAGAAGTTCAGCACAAACACGACTGGTTTATTTCAGAGGGAGTCCATCAAACAAAGGTGGAAAAAATTCCAAAGAATTCTATTTGCTGGAAAATTTGCTAATAAGCTTTTGGTTACTCAAAGGCTTGCTCACAATGTGGGATTTGAGGGTGGGGGCGTGGGTGGAGAGAAGACAAAATATAATAAACACAACAGAAACTTCCTGGCATCAAAACTAGAGTGCATTAGGAAAACACGAGAGAGAACTGTGAAAACAGTCTTTGTACTTTGAAAAGTGGAACGTTTCAGAGATGCCGATTATAAAGATTGGAGCTAATAGCAGTGCCCTGAAGCAAGATTCTGATTCAGCCCTGCATTAGCACATTTTTATTCTTCATTCATAAAGAAATCTTAGTTTGCAAACAGGATGTATACCAGACCCTTCAATGATCTAAGAATTGCATTTACATAGAAAATTAATGTAAACACATGCCCTTATTTTAAGTGAGAAAAGACTAAGTAAGCTACACCGAAACAAAGAGCATTTACTGTAGCTTATCTAATTTTTAAAAATTAGGTATGTAAAGTGGATGACTGAAGAATCAGATTTTTAATGAAAAACATATTTGAGCGTGTTTTCTTTTTTTCCGGCACATTTATTTTTTTTCTTCCACTTGTTGACTCCAATGCGAATTCAAGTAAGTTCTCGGTTTATTTGACTTTTGATTTTAAAAAGCAAGGGATGAATTTCAGCCCCTAAATTTGGAAACATGGCTTTGGAGTGAGGTCCTTTTAACTTCTGTGAGGGAGTGGGCATGAAATTGGCTCTTAGAGAAAGGGTATGATTTCAATAACAAAAGGATGGGGCAGAGTTCTCTCATACCAGGGGGATGGGATCATGGAAGGCAGGAATGTAGTTGTGGACCAACTCATTTTTGATGAGTGAGAGTGACCTTACAGTGTCAGACAAAAGCAAAAGAAGAGGAAAGTTAGGAAATTGGTTTTGGGCATCACCCCAGCATGCCAGGACTAGGAGTTCTATTTGAATAACTGGCCATTGGTAGACACTGACAGTTTTAAGCTCCATGAAGAGGCAGTGGGTAAGTTAGGAAAGAAAACAAATGAAGAAAGACTGAAGGCCAATGGGACTATTCCTTGTGTTATACACTATAAAGGTATGTCAAATTCCCAACTATGCAGATAGGGAAACTTGAGTTCAGAAATGTTGAAAATTGCTAAGATCTATAAATGTAGCATTCAATTCCCAGTTTGTATAAAGCCTAACCTTCCATAATGACAAGAGGCAAGAGATACTTTAGCACCAGAGATCTGGCAGAAGGCATAGAGATTGGGGGCAGGGACACTAGCCTGCATCTAGGAAGACCTCATGAACTATGATGTCAGAGAACATAGAATTCTAGTTTGTTACTGTTTTCTCATTATCGAAGTTAATAGGACTTCTGGGTTAGCATACTAGCCATACTTGATAATATATCTCATCTTAACTTCCCATTAAAATATCATCATGATACACAGACAGAGTGGCTGCAGCATTATAAATTAAATACAAGAAGAGATCAAGGCCAGACTTTTTTTTTAAATTGTATCTCTGGTGTGGCAGATTTGAAAAGCATAGTCTTTAGCTCTAGGATCTGGGTTCCAATCTCTGAACTTGAACAAGAGAGACCAGCCAGACAAGCCATTAGGCAAACATGTTTACCTCTCCATTACAGGTGGCTGACGATTAGATGGAAGGGGCTGTTCTTCTGGACACATAGGCATCAGCTTCTGAATGGTAAGTGTACTCAGATTCAAACTCATTGAATTCAGAGCCCCAATCTTTCCTTCTTTTCTTCTGTGTATATGCGTCCATTTCTCTGTTAACATTTGCTGAGAGATTACAAGTTCAGGGTCCTAAAAGCCAGTTATGAAAGGAGGCTAACTGTAGACAGAGATAGGAAAATATTGCCAGGAGCACACTGAAGATATGAAGAGATGTGAACTGTATCTGATTCAAGTTTTGTCAGAGCAGCCTACTGTTAGCGTTGAAGAAGATGCAAACTCAATTCACCACGTGCCCTGCCATGTTCCACAAAATGAGCAATGCACTATGCACCTCCTCTTGGCTTTTAGGTTCATTGAATCCACATTCAGATGGATTATGAGAGAGGCTGGTCATCCTCTACGTGACAAAAGTCATGGATGGATAGAATTCAAAGATGAGCCACTAAAACTAAATCAAATCAAAGCATGTGGCCTCCGATAGGAAAATCAGAATAAGGACCAAGAATGTTGCCACAGAGGCATGCATAATTAATCTCCTAAAGGCATTACAAAAATACCAACACCTGGGCCTCAGTGCCAGAACTTCTGACATTGTTAGTGTGGAGGCTGGCCTGATCATTGGTATGTTTTAAAACATACCACATAACTCTAATGCAGCCAAATTAAGAACATGTCTTAGCAAGACCATCTCTGCACCACTGTGCTCCCCTCACTGAATGGCACTTTCTTTTCTTTTCTTTTTTTTTAAAATATATTTTATTGATTTTTTTACAGAGAGGAAGGGAGAGGGATAGAAAGTCAGAAACATCAATGAGAGAGAGACATCAATCAGCCGCCTCCTGCACGCCCCCTACTGGGGATGTGCCCGCAACCAAGGTACATGTCCTTGACTGGAATCGAACTTGGGACCTTTCAGTCCGCAGGCCGACGCTCTCTCCACTGAGCCAAACCGGTCCTCGGCAGCACTTTCTTGATATGGTAGAAGAGAAACCTTCAGTAAGAAAACCTTCAGTGAACCGTTGTGTTTCTCCTGCCTTCTTGGAAATGTTTCTTCTGTGATGCATATATTATAAAGTGCCCCAAGAAAATACACACCATTTAAAAACATAAGAGCCAAAAAGAAAGTGAGATAAAAGCTGAAATTACATGATGACCTGAGATTACTTCTTTGCCCCTTTTTTATAGAATGCACTAGAGGCCTGATGCACAAAATTCATGCATAGGAGGATCCCCTCAGCCCAGCCGGCACCCTCTCCAATCTGGGACCCCCTTGGGGGATGTCTGACTGCTGGTTTAGGGATTGGGCCTAAATGGCAGTGGGACATGCCTCTCACAATCTGGGACCACTGGTTCCTAACTGCTCACCTGCTTGCCTGCCTGTTCACCTCTAATTGCCCCTGCTGCCAGCCTGACCACCCCTAACTGCCTCTGCCTGCTAGCCTGATTGACCCTAACTGCCCCCTGCTGCTGGCCTGGTTGTCTCCAACTGCCCTCTCTGCTGGTCTGGTCACCCCCTACTGACCCCCTGTTGACCTGATTGCTCCCTATTGCCCCCCTCTGCAAACTTGGTTGTCCCTAACTGCCTCCCCAACCAGTCTGGTCACCCCTTACTGTCCTCCCCCTGCCGCTGGCCTGATCACCCCCAAATGCTCCCCACCCTGGCCTGCTCACCCCATGCAGCCTGTTGTTTAGTTGTTTGGTTGTTCCTCATGAACACCCCTGCCAGCCTGGTTGCCCCACACAGCCTGCTGTTCAGTCATCTGTCCAGTTGTTTTGGTTGTGACAGCCCCTGGCTTTTTATATACAGTGGTACCTCGAGATAGGAGTGCCCTAATATACTAGATTTTTGAGATACGAGCCGTCGAGCGAGCGATTTTTGCTTTGAAATATGAGCAACATTTGAGATAGGAGTAATCGTGCGGATTGGCCGGCTGCACACGACCCACCAGTTTACCAGGACTCGAGCATCTCATAGTTTCCCACGCCTCAAGGTTACGTAACAAATTAAACTCGTATCTCGAGGTACCATTGTATTAGGATTGTTGAGTTCAGTTTAACAGAGAGCAGTTCTAATAAACACAAGGACCTCAAACTGGGACCATTGCACAGAGTAGCTGGCTGGGCTCTATTCATGGTCATGAAACCCAAAGAGTGACTTGAAGATCTAGCATCACCAACCAAAAAAGAAGTAAAAGTGTTCTCCTGGACTATTTTCTTCTGAACTCACTGGCCCTCGGGTGTTTTATCTATGATAAGGACAGGTGATATGATTTAAAGCTTCCTTAAGTCTGATCTATCCAGTATCATATTGTTTTTTAGTACAGTGGTACCTCGAGATACCAGTGCACTAACCTGCGAGATTTTTGAGATACAAGCCATCGAGCAAGTGATTTTTGCTTTGAAATACGAGCAACAGTTGAGATAGGAGTCATCGCGCGCATCGGCCGGCTGCACACGACCCACCAGTTTACCTCAATTCGAGCCTCTCATAGTTTCCCACGCCTCAAGGTTACGGAACGAATTAAACTCGTATCTCGAGGTACCACTGTATTAGAATTTGATTTAGCATTGAGGGCAACAAATAGAACAAAAAGTATGTTCTACTTACCTTTCAGCAGTTGCTTTAGATGTCATGGGTATTCCAGCATCAGATTTCCAATGAGGTGAGTGAAGAACTTGCATGTAACACCAACTTTAAGGAGGGGAGGTGCCAAAAGACTCAGTAATTAAAAAAAAAAATCTAGTGTTGCATTTTTAAAAAATCAAAATTAGTGCAAAATATCAATAACTAAATAAAAATAGGCTGGCTCCATTTTAAAATTTAGATTTGCTTGGTGTAAATTAATGTTTACAGTGTTTGACTGAATTAATATCCAAATGCATGCTTATCAACCATTCATACGATAAACCTGGAGTGATTGCAAGGATAAAGATGTTGAAAATATAGTCTTGGGCTTGAAAATATTTATAATCTAATGTGGGATGGTGAAGTCTGTGGGGTAGGAGAAGAAGCAGATCTATGCATTTAATTTTAAGACAAGGCAAAAATAGAAGAGTATAATAATTCAAGTACCCATGATATGGGTTTTTAGAAGACAGAGCTTTTGACAGGGAGTGTGTGTGTGTGTGTGTACCTGTATGCACACAACCTCTGAAGTAGATCTGGGCAGTCTTCATGAAAAAAATGTGACTTTTTAAGTGGCTAGGGTTTTGTTAGGAGAGATGATGGAAAGACAAACTGAAGGAATGAAGTGACAAAGGCTCAGAGACACGGGGATACAGAAGAATTTCAGGAAAGGAGACGGCTTTTGGGGCAGAATCGTAAGTGTGCCTGATCAGGCACAACAGTCAGACTTGTGGCTGGCAACGTCGGGAGGAATTTGAATGTTATGAGTACCCATCATCAGCTGGATTCCAGAGTCTGCTCCTCCGGGGTGGGGAGCAGAGCTGTAAACACCCTTTAAAGTTTGGAGTCCCCACCGATGGGAACCCACTGTTGTTTCTAAATGCAACACAGTGTTTGGGAACTGGGTAGCTCTGACCCGGCAGACTTCGCCAAGAAGGTTCCGTTACACATCGAGGGAAACACACCACCTCCAGCATTCAGCTTTGAACTGACAAAAGCCGCTATTCACTCCCCATCTAGGTCACGTGCGCGGTGAGTCAGAACCACGGTGACACATTCTTTCTTGGTGACTGGCCTCAGGTTGGGTGGCTCCCGAGTGATACCGTTGCCTGGGCAACAGGTTTTTGAATGAACCCGAGATGGACTCTGAGGATGGAAAAGAATTGCTGGGAGAGCAAAACAAAGCACATCAAAGGGCGATCGTTTTGCAAGTTGTCCGCTCGCTTCTGGAGAGGGAGCGTTTTTGGCCTCGACTTGAAAGCCGTGGTGTTGAGTCTGGGAGGAGGTGGAAGGTAATGGCTGTAGACAGCAGCAATAAACGAGAACCCCAGGATCCCTTCTGCTCTGGCACGATGGAAACCAGCGGCGAGTACGCTGTATGCATCTGAAGTGAATAACAGCCTCCTAAAAATGTAAGCAAAATTTGGATGTGTGTCCTTCCCTGATCTTACCTGACCTTGACCTTAACACTTCTCTCTCTCTCTCTCTCTCTCTCTCTCTCTCTCTCTCTCTCGTTCTACTTACATTCTAAGATGCTGCTATTGTGTTTCCTTTTTGGCTATGGCCAAATTTCCATCTATTGAGCTATTGATGATTTTCTTACTACATTAGGATATTGTGGTGGGAAATGAAGAAAAGAAAACCAATAATTTTTTTTCCTCTTTTGTCCATTAGAATAGAATTCGGGGTGTTCTAAAAGGCCAAGTTTCAGAATGTAGACTTTGGCTCTATCAAGCCTTTATTGAACTCTTATTCTTCCACAAAGAGATGTGAAAGCAAAACAAGATCCCCCTAGCTACAGCTCTAGCCAGGGACTCCTGTGAAAGTTGGTCCGGGGTTCTTTATGGTACGGCTGTATTTTTGTATTATTTTTTTAGAGTTCGTGTATTTCTAGAATTCTCTAGAAACTAAACTATGCCCACTCACCGCGCTTGCTGTTTCAAAAAAGAAGTGCTCTTTGCCACTCAAAGAAAAATGTTGCTTTCACATGCCCCTGCAGGAACAAGACTTCCATTCTTCTGCCTTTCTTCCTTTGGCTATAGGGGAGACACTCCACTGAGCTCATTCAGAAAATGTGCAAAGCTGGCTTGGGGCGCAATGCCCATTTTCTCAAGTGGATGGGCCAGCGCTGGTTTCCGGATATTTCTTGCAATCGGTGGCACGCGGCTGGAAGACTCAGGGTGATTTACAGTAATTGCCTCTCCTCAGTCTATGCCATGCTCACCTGCATAATCCATCCATTGTCCCCTCAATGCCCAGCGCTCATAACCTCGCCGAGGTGAGTTGGTTCTCGGGTGAGGAAACACACACCGAGTGCCAATGTTCCGGGAACGAAGCCCCGGCCCCCCTGTGCCCGCTGCGCCAGCTGCCACTGTGGCAAAGAGAAAAGAGTCGCAGGCGTGAGGCCTCCCATCGAATTGGAAGGTAAGAAGTCATCCCCTGAGGCTGTGCATTGCACAGGCCGAGGGGGGCAGGCGTGGTCTACGAGGCACGGCTCTTAAGACCTCCACGCTCTTGGCATGCAGGATGGCATAATTCTTGGTGGTAGGGGCTGTCCTGTGCCAAGCAGCGTCCTTTGATTCCGCCCACCAGATCCCTCCACCCCCGGCCCTGGATTGTGAGCATAAAACATATCCCCAGACATTGCCACATATGTCCCAGAGGGACTCCCTGTCTCTGGAATGAGAACTGGACTGTTCTAGGGCAAAAGTAAAACAGCTTTCCTAATTGGCCAGCAATGCATACTCAAGGCATGACATCGAGAGCAGTCTGCAGCGTGGAAAGGAATGAGACAAGTATTAATGAAACACATTTAAAAGTAATGTGTGGACGCACACACACAAAGCATGGATCAACACTTTTAGAAAGCTTTTCACTGGACAGGGGAGTCGTGAAAATAAACCTCCACAGTGCTGGTATTCCTGAAGCACCTGTGTTTGGGAGAACAGTGAACGGGAGGAAGTTTTTCTACATTGGTTACTATTTTGATCAACTTACTTATTTCTTTTTTTTAAATATATTGTATTGTTTTTTTTACA
This sequence comes from Lasiurus cinereus, assembly GCA_011751065.1. Lineage (NCBI taxonomy): Eukaryota > Metazoa > Chordata > Mammalia > Chiroptera > Vespertilionidae > Lasiurus > Lasiurus cinereus. Next base: position 1,939,218 of record JAAGEH010000045.1, on the reverse strand, counting down.
GAGAGGAAGAGAGAGGGATAGAGAGTTAGACACATCGATGAGAGAGAGACATCTATCAGCTGCCTCCTGCACGCCCCCTACTGGAGATGTGCCCGCAACTGAGGTACATGCCCTTGACCGGAATTGAACCTGGGACCTTTCAGTCCTCAGGCAGATGCTCTCTATCCATTGAGCCAAACCGGTTTTGTCAACTTACTTATTTTATTTTTATTTTTTGCCAACTCACTGATTTTAGTTCTACCCTTCTGTTATATAAAATAATTATAATTTTTCTTCCCTGTGGTAGTCCATCCACTATTTGAAAGCATACTGTATCATTCTAAAGGCCCTTTCAAATTTTTTTATCCTAGGATGTAGTTTTTAAGTTCCTTCATCTTTCTCATTTCTTTCCCCTAATGGAGATAACTTATTTATAGTGTTCTTAAATTATGATTCCCAGCATTGAAATGAGAACTTGAATCAATTAGAAGTGCTTTTGTTTGCAAGAAAGAGAAAATTCAGTACAAATTTAAAACTTTAAAAAATGTTCTCACACAATAAGAATTTCAAAGATGGTTGATAGGGACTCAGAACTATTGGACATTGAAATTGGGACTCAAACATTCTTTGTTCTTACAGGCTTATTTTCAGTCTGCAGAAGCAAGATGTTTTTAAAGAAAAGAATCAAGGGGAAAAGAAACAGATACAGAGGCAAAGAAGCAATGAACAGACTGTCATACTACACCGGGAAGGCAGGGGAGGTTGGTGGGGGAGGGGCTGTAAGAGATCAACGGAAGGACTTGTATGCATGTATATAATAAGCATAACCAATGGATACAGGACATTGCAGGGGACGGGTAGGTGAGGGCATGTACTGGGGGGTAGGGAAGGCCAGGGGGAGGTCAATGGAGAAATAGGGGGGAAAACTATGTACTACTATTTGTAATACTTTAAACAACAACAACAAAAAAGATGGTTGATTGTTAGCATTAGTTCAGCTGTTCCAGGACCCAGTCTCTTGCTGATTATCTGTCTTCCCTTGTTTACATAGAGCAAAAAGGGAGGGTAGAGAGGATGTTAGCATTAGCAGCATCTGTAACATATGTTATCACTGTATAATAGGAAGAGAATCACTGTATTTATACAGTGTGTATGTAACTGCATCAATATACTTGAAAAGCCTAATTGCTTCTGACTGCCACTGTATTTAACTATATTGTAGAAACTTCCATTGCAATATAATTTGTCTCTCCCTATCTTGAGATCATTGATTAATGGAACCATTTATTATTTGTTATTGCACCCTAATATTATTGTGGCTTATATACATACATAATTACTAAAAATTATCAATGTATATAAATACGTTCTGAATTTAAGAGCAGAATTTTCACTTGTAAGAAGTTGTTTATTAGGAAATTTCTATTTACAACATATTTATTTTTTCTTCTGCTATATTGGAATTTCTTGTGGACGTCCATGAATTCTCTGGAAACTGTATATCGTATTTTGTGTACTTGTACATTCAGGAGGAGAACCACAGCTTTAATCAGGTTTTTAAAGAAGTACTTGGCTCAAGAAATTGTAAGTTCTCATACGATATAGATTTTTCAAAAAAGGAGAAATAGAAGATCAAAGGAAAAATACTCTGAGAGAAGAAAAGTGTTTGGGAAATCTAGACAGGCAGAAAAAGCCTCTATTTGAAGAGATTTCCATTTTTTAAAAGTTTAAAAAAGAAAAAAAGGTATGTTTAGTGACAATCCTGATTTCATATTAAATTCTGTCACTGAGCTCCCATAATGGAGACTAGTTAATGCCAAAATCCAAAAAAAAAAAAAAAAAAGAAGAAGGTTTAGGAGTCTAATCTCTATTGGATTGTGAATATAAAAATAATAGGCTCCAGAAACACTATCAAAATTAAAATGGCTTTATTCTTTCAATAGGATAAAGATGCAACATATAACATCTTTTCCATGGGTTCTAGATCCATTTTCAGCAAATGCCTTTTAAGTTCCATGTTGATGGATTTATACAGATTCTCCAAATATTTGACGGTCCACAGTAGGACCGACGTAGAGGAACTGGTAGGATTTAGGAATGAGGTCTGTCACTTGAAAGGAATAGGAACTTGACCAAGGCTACAATAAGGAGCCAAATTAAAGGGGTAGATGCATTTATTCTATAGCACATTTCCTAAGTCTTTGTCCTCCTAATTAGAAGGGTTTTAGTTTCATATGCGGTGACCTGTAGGTGACTAAACAACTTCTTAGGCTATTGAATACATCCAGCTTAATATATTTTGGAAAATAAAGATGTCCAATCCCATATGTTCAACTGATACGGAACGCTTTCTTTGCAGTCTTAAACCGGAGGCCGCCTTAAGGCAACCATTCCCTATCCACGCATGTTGAAATGATTTTTCAGGGACAGGCATGCAGACGTAGAAAACAAAACAAGAAAAATAACAAGGAAAATCAATTCATCTTCCTCACCCAGGGAAGAAGAGTCCCTGGAGTCGGAGCTGATGCACCATATGAATGACGACAGTATGAGTTATTGTCTGTGGCTTGTTTGTTTTGTGATCAAATGAATATTGAGGGTAATGAGTTCCACTTGATTGTTAAGGACTATGTGCTTTTATGTTTCTAAACATGGTTGTTTTTAAAGTGAATACCTCCATCCAGTTGAATGTTGAAATATGTTTGCAAAGAAAAATAAACTTTGAAATGCTGATATCCAAAGTGCAAAAAAAAAAAAAAAGGCATATTATATAATCTTGTAACTTCCCAGAAGAATCAAGGAAGGATCTGTGAGTGTTCCTGATTCCCACACTGGCACATTTAAAAAAATATATATTTTATTGATTTTTCACAGAGAGGAAGGGAAAAGGACAGAAAGCCAGAAACATCGGTGAGAGAGACATTGATCAGCCGCCTCCTGCACGCCCCCTACTGGAGATGTGCCCGCAACCAATGTATGTACATGCCCTTGACCAGAATCGAACCTGGGACCCTTCAGTCCCCAGGCCAACGCTCTATCCATGAGCCACATTGGCCTTGGCCACACTGGCACATTTTTCATTAGTTGTGTTAAAATGGGGATACTCTAGGGCTCCCAAGTCTCTGCCATAAGAATTTCAGGTTCCACTTGGTACTTTGCAAACACCCGCTCTTGTTTTGTGAAAATATATTTTTATTGACTTCAGAGAGGAAAGGAGACAGAAACACCAATGCTGAGAGGAAAGGAGAGAGAAACACCAAAGATGAGAGGCAAGGAGACAGAAACACCAATGATCAGCTGCCTGCTGCACGCCCCACCCTGCAGATCAAGCCTGCAACCTGGGCAAGTGCCCAGTCAGGGAATCCAACCTTGACCTCCTAGTTCAAGAGTCGATGCTCAACCACTGAGTCAAGCCAGCCAGGTTGGAAACACCTGTTCTGGGAACCTGGGACCACCTTGTGAGAAGACGGACTACAAATTGCTGAAGAGATCCCAGGAAAAGGCTGAATCTATATGAAAAGGGGGAAGCAGAGTTGAGCCTGACCTTCTCACAGTCACTGCCAAGGTAACAGGCATGTGAGTGAACCTGTCCTGGCCAGCTCCCAGGTGAACCTCATCAAATGAGCCCGGCAATCTGAAGGGCAGACTTGCGGTCCAACTGAACCTTGACTCACGAAATCATTAAAATGTTATCTTAAACAACTACATTTTTGGATGATTTGTTAAGAGCAACATATAATCAGAACACTTTTGTGAAATTTTTAATTTATTTGATCAAAACCTTTATTCACTTATTTAATGCCAACGAAAGATTTCTTAGTTGCATTTTGGAAAACATTAATCCAGGCACAACAGATCCCCCCATTCATAAACTCCCATTCCTTTTGCCGCCATTTTCAACCTTGTTTTTGCTTATGCATATCATTGTGGCTACAGATTCTGACTTTAGACCAAGCTTTTAGCTAATTCTGTCCTTGAGTCAGACTGTTTATATGACTAGCGGCCCAAGTGATTCCCTATCAAAGGTAGCTTAGATGGTCTTATTCCAAAACATTGTGCCAGTTCTAGAAACTCTGACTTCGTGTTTTTCTTTTGCATCCCCCTCCCTCTGTACTGTATGCAGTCCTAGTAACTGGGTCTTAACCTGTTCATTCTTTTTAAGCACCTCATTTGATAGCCTTTCTAATACCCCACTATAAATTGAGATCTTTCCTTGTTTTCATTTTCTGTAAGTACCATAACAGATTGCTACACATTTAGCAGCTTAAAACAGTACCAACTTATTCTCCCACAGTTCTACAGATGTCTAGGCTCAGCATAGTCTCTGCTCAGGTGGGAATCAAGATATCAACAGGGCTGATCCTAAGCACTTTCATATTGTTGCAATCTAGTTCCTTGCATTTGTAGGACTGAGATCCCCATTGCTTTGCTGGCTGTTGCCTGCGGGTTGTTCTCAGCTTCTAGACACCACCCGCATTTCTTGGCTTGTGGCTCCATGTCTTTACTGCAAAGCCAGCATGGAGTACAAAATGCTTCTCCTGCTTTAGAATGCCTCTGATTTCTCCTCCTGCCTTTCTCTCCTGCTTTTAAGAATTCATCTGATTACATTGTCCCCACCCGCTCCAGTTAATCCTGGAAAAGGTCCCATTTTGAGGTTTGTTGGTTTAGAGACATTGATTCCATCTGCAAAATACTTTCACAGTAGTCTCTGGATTAGTGTTTGATTGAATGATGAAGGAGCGAGAACTATGGAGGAAACTCTTTGGAATTCCGCCTTCCGCCACATGCCATCTCAGGAACTGAAGATCTATCTTAAACTCAAGCAGCCAAATTTTTGCTACCACCCATCTATTCTGGTCTCCTTACTTTCCTGGCCTAACCCTGGTTTGCTTTTTGTCTGAAATGTCTATGTCACACGTTTAAAATATTTTCATTATCCCATTTTGTCCACTTGCAAAGATACCGTTGACCATTTTCTGAACTCCCTTCATAGTGATTGTCTCTACGTGGATTGCCATCTATTCATTCATTCATTCATTCACTCACTCATTCATACATTGTAAAAGTTCTTACTTATGATATGTCAGGCACCTTTTAGGAGCTAGTAATATGGCAGTGAAAACAGAAAACAAAACAAAAACAGAGACTGAGCCCTCAAAAAAGTATATATTTGTGTCCATATATGCATATAGGTGGTATAAAACACATACAAAATGGGCAAATAATGAAATTTCAAGTGTTGATAAGTGTCATGAGGAAGAATGGTTCCAGTCAGGAATGGCCTCTCTGAGAGAGAACATTTAAGCATAGGAGAGAAGCAAACCTCTCTCTCTGGGGAAGAATGTTCTAGACAAAGGGTTCTGGAGAGGATCCCTGCTTAGTAAAGTAAACAAACAGTAAGAAGATAAAGCAGCTGGAGCCCTGAGCCAGGAGGAAGAAAGTAGGAGAGGAAGTCAGAGAAGAGGCGGGACCTTGGTCAAGGAACGTACACTTTTTCATTTCTACTAAGACAAGAAGGCATGGGAGAAATTTTCGCAAAAGAGTTCAATGATCTGGCATGGCCCTAACGTATCTGGCTGCAGAAGAAAACAGGAGGCCCTGTTAGGAGGCATTTGCTGTTGTCCACGGTGGAAAGGTTGGTGGCTTGGACTCCGGTGGCAGCCGTGTAGAAGCTAAGAAGTTCTGTTCAGCATAACCTTTGTGGAAGGGACCACCGCTCCTTATTTCTGTACGAGAATATTCTGCCTGACACATCTGCACTGCGTCACGTCTCCAGTTCCTTCTTCCCTTATAGAAGTTCTTATGTCTTCTATATTTTCTGCCTGATCCTATCTGGCTCTCAAACCTGAGCTCCCATCTCAACTAAGATCCCAGGAGGTTCTCAGAGTGTTTCTTATCTTCCTCCTCCTCTGGGGACTGCCCCAAAGGGTTAATCATTGTGGATTTGATTCTATTAACCTCTGAGGGGACCATGGAAGGGAACTGAGAAAAAGTAATACCCCTTTGCTTGTGTCTGCATTAAGACCCAGAATATTTCATTCTGTGGGAAAATCTGAGTTTGATTGAACAGATGAAACAATAACATATCAAGGAACACCTATATAATCTAGGAATTAATGACAGTTTTGACTTTCCACACATCTATAGTTCCCTTTCTAACCATCTTTGTTCATTCTACCCCTAATCTAAAAAATCGACACCCCCCACCCTCGGGGGCCATTTTTGTGCCTTTGACCTTATCCGAACTAGCTCATTATTAGCTGTGAAGGAGTTTGTAAGGTTAAATGCCATAGGTTTTTGTTTTAATCCTTCCGAGAAATTTACTAGTTTTCTACATCAAATTCTTTCTCCTTCAACAACAGTCCTTTGTACACGCTGAGCTCTCGCCTCTAGTCTTGCTGCTTTGCCCGACTTCTCCAGCGTTCCCTTGCCATTTTTATTGGCATTTTAGGACCCCTCTTGGTTTTACACAGGGGGCCCACACATTAGGGCATCTAAACACTTCCCTTTATTTCTCTAACCTAACCCAGTCCTCCACCCAACCTACAATCCTTCCATTAGGCTCACAGTCTGGGAGGATTTAAGACTCTCAGTGCTTAAAAAAAGCACATAATTGAAAATAAATGTCTAAAGTGCTTATAACAGTACCTGGCACTTGGCAACAGCCAGATGACCGTTAACAGTTATTATGATGTGATAGTCATCCGTGATATTGGACTCTTAAGACTAAGGTCAAAATGGTCATGGAGAAAAATATGTGGGAGAAAGTTGGGGAGGTATTTACCCCTGGGCCTGACCCAAATAGATGTTCCACAAACCTTAGTCAGTTAGATGGTTCTTTATGTATGATAACTTTAAAAGTATAGGTGTTTTAAATGATTTCTTAAAAAGGAAACATCTGACTAAGGAGAAAAAAAATACACAATTCTGCAATTTCTGGAGAGAAATGCAATGTTTGCAATGCATACTGAATAGTTATGATTCCAGGTTTAAAAATGTCCTTAGGAGCCTTAATACCACACATTTGTGGTAATAAAGAGGGTTTTGCTAGTGAATGTCAATTCTTTTTGAATTTCCATGTGTGCATAGCTAGAAAAAGTGTATCTTTAGAAGAATAGGCGATCAGGTAAATTACGTTGCTTGCTCTTTCTAATGGAATAACAAAATTTTGATATTAGACAGACTTAGCCTAGTAAGAAGACTTGAGGCAATAGTTCCATAGTATTTTAAGACAGAGAAAGTACTAATTGTCTGTGCCGAAGTGGATGAGGGCTGGTAGAAATTATAGATAGCCTAGAGTTTCCTTATGCCCTGGCTGGGTCTACTGCTATTATAAGAATATTTAAAATAAATGGACAATAGTTTCCAACTCTAACACAGATTGTATGCAGTACATACTTTACCCTAGTTTACAGTTTACATTTATTATGCTCACTGCAACTACAAAGCCAATGTTTAATTTTACAGTTTGAAGTCACACAGAGGGAAATGCTTTACAAAATAGGATATCGTTCCTCAATGAAAAATATTACAGTATAGGTCCCAAATGACTCAGTTCAAGTGCTTCACCCGAATCACAGAGCTGTTGTGGAATGCAGGCTATCGGACATAGTAATGCTTTCAATAGTCAATTCTGGCCTGAAATTTGCCAACGCTGAAGAGACATTTTAAATGAGATCCATCTTAGATTTCAAAGATTTTTTTTTTGCATTATATTTACGGGAAAATGTCATCACTTCTAGAAAAACAGGGGCTCATAAGCAGCTTACATTTTACTGCTTACATACAACATGTAAATCTTCAATGTTTTACTCTGCCTTGCAAGCACCTTTCAAGATTTAAAAAGACTCAGTTCTACCTACTTAGATTTATTACCTGAATTTATTCACAGACTCTAATACAGAAATCAATATTTGTGCCACTGCCCACATAGAAATTCAACGTATTTCTACCACCTGTTTAGATATTGGCCATCTATTTACAAAGCAAGTTCATGATTTTCTCTGACAAATATGGAATACAAAAATGTAAGCAGTGTCTGTCGACTTTGACATTGAAGTCATGCTTAGTGTATAACACAAACACACCATCCAGAGGACTATGTATTTCCTGGTCCAAAGTCTAGTCTCACAAAGTACACAGAGCGTGATCTCGCCTCAATATGCTCTCAGTGTGGGGTGAAGCCTTTCTAATATGTGGTGAATTATTACAGCGAAGACTGAGATACAGTAGCCAAGTGTTTACTCTAGATCAGCGGTTCTCAATCTGCGGGTCAAGACCCCTTTGGGGGTCAAATGACCCTTTCACAGGGGTCGCCTAAGACCATCGGAAAATGCAGATAATTACATCACATTGCATAACAGTAGCAAAATTTCATGGTTGGGGGTCACCACCACATGAGGAACTGTATGCAAGGATCGCAGCTTTAGGAAGGTTGAGAACCACTGCTCTAGATGAAAAATATTGCAAAGCTTAAACAAAGTCAGGTCAAATATACATTTTGTTTGTGTCTAAGAACCAGATAAGTGTGTTGAAAAGGAATGATGGAGAAGAATTCTGATGTCTCAGTAAATGATGAAACATCATTCTTCTAAAAGTCTGCTGCTCCAGCCTGATACTCTTCAAGTGTTGATGTCACCCGAAACAGCCTCAATGTACATACAGCTTGTGTCACTACTGTACTCCGCTGATCAGAATGAACATGAGTTGCAACTCCCTAACTGAGTACCAGGGTATTCCCAGCCTTGACAAAATCAAAAAAGCCAAAACAAAACTTAGTTCTTTCTGGAAAGCTGAAAACATCACCAAGAATAAAACAGTAACTCAGAAATACCACATTTGACAGTTGATCACTGAAGATGTTAGCACCTTGATAGAAAATTATCATTGTTTATTGGATGTGCCAAAGGAAAATGGGAAAAAAAAAGAATGCCGTTTTCTTTCTAAATCACAGTTTTCTCACAGGGTTAGACGTGGGTCACTCTGATGTGACAGTGCCGGATGGGGCGATGGGCCGCTATTTGCTTTTTCACCCACCTGTGGCTGTCTGCATGGACCAGTTGGAGCTATAGGACAGGGACCACAAACAGCAGACTTACTGCTAAAGTGCTAGTATATTAGGAAGGTGCAATTAACTGCGTTAGCTAACACATACAATTCAATCATTTCTCCTGTAAAATCAGCATCTTCTAACAACATGTGTAGTTCTTCCACAAAATCTGTATTGAGTTATGGTATCACGGCACCAGAAAGACATTTCCCAGATTAACTGCTTTTCTGGTCTGAACACCCTATTTCCTTATTGTTTCACTATTGCATGGGTTTTCTTTCATGATGTTCCCATCCACTAATTGACCAGAACACAATTATGAGTTATCGATTGTTGTGTTTCATGATGATATAACTCGAGAAGTCGTTTCTGTCGTTCCTGCTAGCAGGAAGCTCGTAGGGAGATTGCTGTTTTCCACTGGACTAGTGAGTTAAGTTGATCTTCTTGATAGACAATTTAAAACTACAGGTTGTTGGTGAATGAGAAAAATAATAGAGAAAACATCCAAGCTACTTTTCTATGTCTAAATGATAGATCACTGTGACCCTGAACTCTAATACAGCTTTGGATCCTCATTTCCATATTCATGGTTATTCATTTATTTTGTAGCTTTGAAATGTTAAAAATATAACATTCTTATGGTCTCAGGTTTAATTATAAATAGGATGGTAGTATTCACCAATCCTGCCAATGGGATTTCACACTCAGCCACAAACCATCAGCAAAATTTGCTCATTGTCACATTCCATCTTATTTCACAAACAGTGAACTCTTAAGTCATGGTACAAGTCCTGAGCTTTTTAAAATTTGGCTGCTATCCTCATCTAAACCCACGAGAAATGACCCTGATCATATGGGAGGAGTCAATGGGAGAAATATTAGAGCCAGAGATTGATCTGGTCCAATGTGTGTCCAAGGATGCTTTGCCTTATTTCTGTAACCAGATTGTGAAATCATAGTCAGGGGTAAGCTGATGTGACCTGAGAGGTCCCTGTCTGTCCCAAGCCCTATTCTCACTCGATGAGAGACATTGGTAGTAGCAAAAAGTCACCCTTTATCGAATTAGACACCATATTGTAGAACCAGTTATTACTACTAACATTGGAATCAATTAAATCCAATGTGTTTACAGAATTCTATAGACACTAGAGATTAAATATTAATTTTTAAAGCAGTAAAAGGCAATATTTTGTTTTATTATCATTGATATTACTTGGGAGTTATGTGTATACAACTTTCATATAACCCATCAACAACTCTTTGTCCAAGTTTATCAGCGAAATGAATAGACCTGATTCTTATCTATGTCTCAGCTTCGGTGGGAAGCTTCCAGGTTATTATCTATGTACCCAAGTTTAAAACTTGGACCAAAGTTATTTAAAAAAAGTGTATGTTTATTTGTGACTTGGAAAATAAGTATTTATGGAACCCAAAAGACTTGTTAATATAACTACAATGACCACTACTGGTCATGAAATATTAAATTAATATTTTTAAAAAGGAAAACTATAGTATCAGAATAAAGATGCATGAGGAATATATACATATACACTTGTTTCACAAAGAAAGCTCTCTGTAAAAAAAAGTACAAAAGCAAACAGTGCTGTATATTATGTAAACTCACAAAGTGTACTTTATACACAAACATGAAGCATAAATTAAAAAAAGAGGACAACAGCAAAACATTTTAAATATAGAATTTGCACATATTTTTGTTAAATAAGAATAAATAATTTTATCACACAAATTCACATACCAGTTTCAAAAACAATAAATTACTTTTTTTTTCAGTGCTGCAACTTTGTTTGTTTGTGATTAATCCCTTAATTCTTAGTTTAATGTGATAAAACTGTTTCCACAGGAAGGCAAAGTAAATTGAATTCATTGAATAAATTCAATTAATGCTCTTAAGTCCCCAAAAAACAAGGCAGGGCTTAATTTAACGTTATTGTTCTAGAAGAAATACATGTTATTTTTTTCTGAACTCCCTTTGGATTTGATAAAACTTAATCTGGACTGTTTAGTTTTATGAGTGAGTTTAGATTCTTACTAACCCGAGCATTTTCAGACAAAGGTTTTTATAGGAAGTAGTCTCTAGCATCAGGAATCCCAGATTCTAAGTCAAATTGGACTGAACTAGGTTGTGTTATAGAGGATTTTTCTCTTGCTTATCATTCTTTATATTCATCAAACACTCAATTTATCTGACTTCAGCTTCCAGTCTATATCACTTATATCAGGAGTTTAGACATACATTCCTTAGTCAATCTATTGATACTCATATAAAAATAAAACAACAACAAAAAATAAACACCCCCCCTAAAAAAAATAATAAAGAAACTTCCTTAACAGCATGGAATAGTGGTTTATTCATTCTAAGCTTGCTAGGATTGTTCAAATCAAAAGTGTAAAACTTCATTATTTGGAGAAAAATTAATCATTGATAAATCATATTAAAAATCTATAAATCCAGTAGAGAGAAGCAGAGTAGGAGACAATCATGTTTGCTCTTCAATTATCTTTTAATGTTGCCGTCAATATACCCACAAAAGATAAAATCAAACGTTGTCAGAATTGAATTACTTGATTAAAATGATGTTGAAATTTGTAAAAAAATAATGTTGGTCTCTCTAATAGTTTTTCTCTGCATAGTTAAATGATCCAAGAGATCACAATTATTATAGATTAGATTTTCAAAAAGTGTGAATTTCCCAGATGAGTTCTCTTATATCTAGCATTGGGTCCTTAGCATTGGCATTGAATGTAGTGAGTGGCAATATGATTTTAATTTTTTTTCCTGACTATTCTGAATAGTTTTGTTCCCTGTCCCTGATATCTGCTGACTTCTATTAAATGTAGGTTACCTGGGCTCATTTCTCTAACTGATAATTTATTAAGAAAAAAATGACCACATTTAAGCAAACTCAGTTTATAAAAATCCATATGATGGTGATCAGTTTTGTAAAATAATTATTTGTTCTACCAAATAATTTCTTAAGAAAATACTTAAAACAGTGAGACCCACTGAAATAAATGTGATATAGCAAGATGAATTGCATAATTATTTTATATTAAAAGTATCTTATAATAAAATAAACTCTCATGAGCTTAAGGGAACTCAAACAATGGTCCCCTAATATCCTTGTATGCAAATCTTCACAATAGGCACATTTGGTATTATTATTATTATACAATTTTATAAAAACAATTGGCTTTGTGATATTTCACAAAGAAAACAAAAGCCCAATGGAATGAAACACTTTAGATTTTCTGAGCTCTGGGGTGGAGGGATACCGTTTACTGTCTAAAAAGAGATTTCTGGCATCTGATTGCAAAAATTTTCCATGTCTAACTATTAAAACTGACAACCTATATAGACAGGCTATGAAAAGAAAAGCGACAAACTTCTCAAAAATCATCATATTTCATCACTTAAACACATACTTATACAACCAAATGCTTTCCAATTGGGAAAAATCTTAAGTGCAGTATCAGTGTACTTGGATTTTTAAAAAATGCAAGAAATTATTGCCTACATGGTGTGGAAACAGTCTTATTAATAACCATTATTTTTTGCACTAGCCACATTCATGGTAATCACTTCTAGATGTGGCTAACTACCAAGTGATCTTTAATATTCCTATTAAACTAAGTCAACAAGAAGTAAAAACCTTGAAGATCTTACAGAACCTTTGAACAAAACAAACACACAAAAACGAACACATTGTTAAAGGCTTGCTGGTAAGAGGCATACCAGTCGTGAGAGTGTTGAATGCGATTAGAAAACTCTTTGCCGTGTGTATTCATCTATATTACACATTGTGAGATACCAGTTGAGAGCCAAGGAAAGGGAAAGCCATTGTGAAAATATACATGGAAAATATGGTGAAGTGTGATTTTTTTCCCCCCCTTTTAAATTCTAACAGGAGGGAACTAATTTTTAGACTCGTGAATACCAAAAACATACACACACGCAAACACTATTTCTACAACCTCATTATGCATTAATTTGGCTGGCTGCCTGATAAAATACAGGCCATCAAACGTTTAAGCAGATGGACCCGTGTACGTATTTCAGTGACCAGATACACCGAGATCCTTTTCCTTGGCGGAATTTCTAGAAGATGCTTGCCATCGAAACCATTTTTGACTAGAATCCGATCTCCTGTTGTCTGAAAGTTTACTTAAGTCTTATTAAAACAGCAGCAAGGTCTTAAAAATTTCCAGTAAAACATCCACAGCTCTTTCCAGACACTGGAAGGAGTTGAAATAGCTGCAGACCTACTTTGGTCAAGCACTTTTTTTTATATATATATAGAAATATATATATATATGTACATATATATATTCTTTAATAGAACCAAGTGATATAAAGTGACATACCGAGGGAGAATGTATGTACAAAGAGTAAAAAGAAGCTACTGTGTACTGTGGGCGAAAATGACTACAATGCCTTTGAAGACATTTTGTAAGAGGTAGGTGACAAGGGGGAGACTCTTGTTCTGCCTTCTTCAAATGTCGCCTGATTCCATATTCTTCATGCTCGCAGGCCCAGGGGGCTGTCTGCCAACTCCCCAGTTTTTTTTTTTTCCTTCTGTATTCCGGGGTCACCACTGTCCCACGAAACGGTGCACGCCTTCGTTCGTGGCAGAGAGCAGATGCTGCCCATCATCAGACTCCTGTTGACCTTGACTCTGAAGCGTGGCCTTCCGTGCGCTGTAGGCGGACGTCGTGTCCACCACGACTGCCCGGTGATGGCTGATCGGTGATCTCTGGCTCGGAGGATGGCCCCGGGCTAGCACTTCTTGAGCAAACACTGCTTAAAGGCCGAAGGCCTCTGCGAGAGAAGGCATCCCTTCGCCAGTTTCCGGTTCCCATCCTGGCACTGCACCGTCCGGGTGTGCCAGCCCGTGTCACAGGACCTGGAGCAGGCGAGCCACGGGCCCGTCACCCACTGCAGCTGCGGGGCGTGCGGCCCCACCTTATTGCTGCCGTGGCTCGTCACGGAGTTGCCTCTCTGAGTGGACTTCTTGGGGACAAAGAAGCTGTAACGGACGTCGAGGGCTTTCGTGGGGTCTGTGGCCAGAATCTGCACGATGAGAATCTCCTTGGTGGCGGCGTAGCCCATCCCGTGCAGGAAGTCGTCCCGGTGGCTCCAGCCGCTGTAGTTCATGACCGTGCCGTTGAGGTCCACGATGGTTTCCGAGGTGGAGATCATGTACTTGCCGTTGATCAGGTACTCGCCGTTTTTCTTCTTCAAGGCCAAGTACGCGGTGAATCTCGTCTGGTCTTTGGCTTTGAACTGTCGGACTTTTATGTGCGTGGCCCCTTCGGGGATCCTCACCACGTCCGTGTAACCCTTACTGGAAGCAGGAATGTCCACCGGGGAGACGGACAGAGAGAGGGAGAGAGAGAAGAAGAAGTCGACACTTAGTAAAAGAATAAACCAAAGGACATTCTCTAAAAGTCTCACCTTAAAAAAGTCTTATCTTAGAATAACACCAAGTTTCAATGTGTTTAAGAGTTGACTTTAAAATTGGTTTCAAAAACTTATTTTTTGGCCCTCACCGGTTTGGCTCAGTGGATAGAGCGTCAGCCTGCAGACTGAAGGGTCCCAGGTTCGATTCTGGTCAAGGGCATGTACCAGGGTTGTGGACACATCCCCAGTGGGAGGTGTGCAGGAGGCAGCTGATTGATGTTTCTCCCTCATTGATGTTCCTAACTATCTACCACTCTCCCTTCCTCTCTGTAGAAAATCAATACAATATATTTAAAAAAACTATTTTTGGTTGCCCTGGTTGGTGTTTCTCTGTGGTTAGAGCATCAGCCCATGCACTGAAGTGTCTTGGGTTTGATTTTGGACAAGGGCATGTACCTGGGTTGCAGGTTCAATTCTCAACCCCAGCTGGGGTGTGAATAGGAGGCAACCAATTGATGTGTCTCTCTCACATCGATGTTTCTTTCTCCCCCCCTCCAATACACTCTCTCTAAAATTCAATAGAAAAAAATATCCTCTGGCAAAGATTAACACACAAAAAAAATAAATAAAATTTAATTTTCTTAAAAAAATAGAATTATGGTTAGACTATTATATACATTTTTTAAAAATACATTTTGTTAATTTTTTTACAGGGAGGAAGGGAGAAGGATAGAGACTTAAAAACATCGGTAAGAGAGAGGCATCGATCAGTCGTCTCCTTCACGCCCCCTACTGGTGACGTGCCCGAAATCAAGGTACATGCCCTTGACTGGAATCGAACCTGGGATCTTTCAGTCCACAGGCCGATGCTCTATCCACTGAGCCAAACCGGTTTCGGCTATATTATATGTATTTTTATTATGATGTTCAAAATTAGAAAATGTTAGCAACCTGCCTTTGTTTTAAAAATGTAAACTCACTTCACTTAAAGATTTACCAAACATAAAACATTCTTTTAAATCCTATCATCTTTACAAAGTTCCTGGATCTCTTCTGGAACAACCTGGGATAAATGTAAACACAAACTAACAAAAATCTGCCCTCAATCTTCTAAAAATCTTTAACTTAACTGTTTACACATAATAATCACTTGGGGATCTTTTAAAAATGTCAATCCTCAGGCCCCAGACCAGTTAAATCTCTGCCTTTCAGGACAGGACACAGGCAGCCAGTAACCTGGAGCTCCTCGCATTGTTCCAAAGTGCAGATTAGCGGGGGAATGAGTTTCACAGACTAGAGACAGAGTGGAGGCTTTGCTTCCATTTCTACTGGAACTCTGGGTTAACTGGGTGACCACTGCTTATGAGTATCATCAAAAGAAAAAAAAAAGAATCTTTAATTCTGAGCAAATTTCCCCAAATGCTTAAGTGTCCATGAAGCATCCTGAGAGAGTGAGTGAGTGAGGCTTTATGGTAGGTGACAAGAAAGAGAGGTCACCAAAGATCCATTATGGGTCCCGAGAAAAGGGCAAAGGCATAAATGTCGCTAATCCCCAGAAGCCAGTGGCAGATGCTAAGAAAGAAATGCTAATTAAGCAACAAGGAGCTATCCCAGAGAGAAGGAGTCACCTATTATCCAGATCCTTGCCTCTGTAAGTAATTTCATAGCAAGGTGTCTCTTTGTTTTACTTGCCAGGTTATTTGAATAGAAATAACTAAACTGCTTGTGCGGTTTGACTAATGTGTGCAAAATTCAATTGTTTACTTTCAAGTTCTTACTCAAGTTCAGATGGTTGGGGAAACTGATTCCTACACTAAGACTCCACCTGGGTTCCCCCCTGAATTTTTTTTTCTGAATTGGTAAGGTGGCTCTTCCCCTGGGAAGTTCTAGTCTCCTGGGCACCTGGTCTACAGTGACTGGCAAATAGGCATCAGAGCTTCTGTGTTGAAGACAAAAGAAGCAATGCTAATGATGTTGCTTGTCCATTCCACTTGAACCATTATTTTTATTTCTGTAATACACTTTGGATTATACTTCATTACAGGACTTTTTTTGGAAGTGTCTAAAAGCAAGAGATGATATGGAAACCTACAGCGGCTTCAAACAAAGCTAGGAGGCTGCTGGAGATATCTTGTCTGTGTGAAAAGCAAAGCAAGTGCACATATATTATAGCATTTGAACAATTTCACTCCAGCACTAATTTCATGGTAGTTCTGGGTTTACAATCCAGGCCTCCTGACCCTGAATCTGTGCTCCTTTCATCATCTTTCCATGTATATAACCTCTACCTCTGCCATTTCTATTTTATAGCAATGAAATGCAAATAAGTTCTGGTTGTATTCAGATACCAAACATAGTGAAAAGGAGATAAAGAGGGAAAGGTAAGGGAATCGGGTAGGAGAGTTTGTTGGTTTTTAATCCCATTCTTTATAGCCCGTGTCATATTCCTGAGAACCACTGGGGACTGTCAGCATCGCAACAGGTTTTCAAACTAAGCTCACAAGACAAGTCTATGAATTAGTGCTGTGATTTCAACATAATTCTCTCTGTACTCTTTCATTTTCTTTACACCGTGATGGACATCAAGCATCCAGCAGCCATCCTCGCTGATAGCATACTATTTTATGCCGGAAATTGGTATACTTTAAAACCTTACATGTTTAAAGCAAGAGTGGAATCAAGGACCATGAGAAGAAGCAGGAAGCAGACCTTACTCTCTATGGAGTCAGTTGAAACCAGGAAAGTTAAAATGGGACCGTTGTCTACACCACAGCAATGACCTTAACATTTTTCAGTAAGAAAAGTTTCCTCGAGAAAAATACAGCCCAATGAGAATGGGCTTGTAAAAAGAAAAGAGAAGATGAGATGAGATGGAAACCAGCCATCTTTCTCTAAATTGTTTCAGGAATGACAGACGTGCAAGATATAGTTCAAGTGCAATGTCACTGCCTTTTCTTTCAGTTTTCATACTGCAAGACCTTGACCTCATGGCTGCCGCAACTCCCCTGCTTCCACAGGCGCCAGGAGCTTCCACTTGGGAGAAATTTTTCATCTCCTTTTTCCCTTCTCATATTCATAATGTGCTAGGGCCCTGCTAGCCCTCCTGCCACATAGTTCCTGATGTAACGTGAGTCCTCCTTTATCAGTGCTGCGAGTCCAGAGCTTCATTCAGTTCCCATAAGGGCGATAGTTCCATCACGTTACCTTTTTTTGTTGAAGGTGCCAATGATCTTCGTGCAACTGGAGTTGTCTCCGCCACACACTCCGCACTTGTCGTACTGCAGCTTTGAGCCGATGATGCCGTCACAGCCAGTCCGCACACACTTACCCCGGACGCAGACAGAGTTACTGTATGGCCTACACTCCGTTCCATCCGTCACCTGCGCGGGAGAAACATGTTAGAAGTGGGCAGCACTGCCAAGATCGATAGAGCATCAAACCTGCAGACTGAAAGGTCCCAGGTTTGATTCCGGTCAAGGGCATGTACATTGGTTGCGGGCGCATCCCCAGTAGGGGCATGCAGGAGGCGGCTGATCGATGTCTTTCTCTCATCGATGTTTCTAACTCTCTATCCCTCTCCCTTCCTCTCTGTAACAAATCAATAAAAAATATATATATAAAAAAAAGAAGTGGGCAGCACTTGTGACCACATACTAGGTATCTTTGGTAAAAGACCACATTCTAATTTGTGAGTTTTGAGTTTGATTGGAATAAGTAGTACATTGAGAAATAAACAAAGAACCAAAAAAACCGCTATAATTTTCAGGAGCATCTAACTGAAAAATCATTTACATGTTGGCAGAAGATCTGAGATAAGTCTCAGTTACACACTTTCT
Organism: Lasiurus cinereus; assembly: GCA_011751065.1. NCBI lineage: Eukaryota > Metazoa > Chordata > Mammalia > Chiroptera > Vespertilionidae > Lasiurus > Lasiurus cinereus. Next base: position 1,920,935 of record JAAGEH010000045.1, on the reverse strand, counting down.
CTCTGGAGCTGAACTCTGCATGTGTGGAGACACCCAAGGTATTCATCTCCATTTCTTTGTGCATACCATGCTCCTATGTACAGCCTCTCCTTTCTACCCTGAGCAAAGCGACCTTTCCACTGAGCCTGTGGGACTGTCACTCGCTTCGAGAGCAGAATAGGAGCAGGAGAGCTTTCTTTGCTGCGTAATTATTAAGATAGCAATAAATTTGAAAACCTAAACCTGGCCTTCAAAGCCAGGTAATGGTTGGAAAGCAGGCCCTGTTGTATCAAACTGACAGATGCTGAAGTTGAGAATAACAAATTAGTGTAGGAAAAGGAGACTTGGGAAGTCACTGAAGAAAATGAATGAACATCTATATATATATAAACTCAGCAACTGGAACGGCAGAATGACCAGAATGACCAGTGGTTATGATGCACACTGCAGCAGCCAACCAGCCTGATCCAGGCCCTGATTGCTCACCCCCCTGGCATGGACTCCAATCAACCCCCAACACCCCAATCTTGGGGGCAGGGCTGGCTGGCCAACCACCCAAGGCTACTTTCCCCAGCCAGACCCACTCTCGATAACTTCCTCCCCGATGGGGGGGGGTGGTGGGGGGCAGCTGGCCAATCACATGAAGCCCCTCCCCCAAGCTGGCCTAGCCCCATTGGCCCCAATCGGAGCAGGCCAGCTGGACCCCAACCATGCACAAATTTGTGCATCAGGCCTCTAGTATATTCATAAAGCTAGTTATAAAATAAGATGTTCATGAACTACTTGTGGTTTGTGCATGTGAGTGTAGAAAAATAACATGTCTTATATATATATATATATATATATATATATAGATAGATAGATAGACACACACACATATATTTTGTATTTATGAATATACAAAAGTCTTCATATATGTGTGTGTGTGTATGAGCATGTATATATTGAAGTAGGGAATACTTCAGCAGGTTAACTGCTGTCTAGATGGCTATATTTCCAGGTGATGTTTTTGTTTTTATTTCCCTGTACTATTTTTAAAAAATGAAAATGTATTATTTTGAAATAAAAATATAGTTTTAAATTACATTAGTTAGACATGAACTTATTTTTCAATAATGTGTCAGAAATATCTGAAGGTCAGGTACAGAGATGGATTTAAATGTAGCACCTGCTGTGAAGGTAGACAGATTGGTAGTTTCAAAATGATTACGGGGATGTGATATATTGCATTAGGAAAATAGTCAATAACTACGTATGCATAGTGCCAGCTGGGTACCGGAAATATCAGGGGAAACACTTTGTAAAGTATGTGATTGTTTAACCACTATGATGTATACCTGCAACTAATACAAAATAATATTAATGTAACTGTAATTGAAAAAAAATTAAAAAATAATGAAGGTAGCATCTGCTTGCAAATTAGATAAACAGTATTAGATAAATTGCTGCCTAATATTGATTGTGAGAAGTGAAGCTGCAATAATTTAGAAAATGTTCTTCGGTGAAAAATAAGGGATAATTTTACACTCCTAATATTACGTGTACAACTAGAGGGACATTGACTCGTACTAAGAGTGCAAGGCATTTCAAAGCCTGGTTTAGAGACAATGACCTTGAAATCTATCTTCATGAATCACTAACAAAATTCTTAAGTAAATGATAGAGGGATAGAAAAGCTCTCTTGCTACACGGTCCCCTTTACAACATGCCTTGGAAATACCAGCTGATTTGAGGGCTATTTTGAACGTAAGGTCCCATCTGACCTGACTTGATGGGTTACCCTTTTCAAAAACAGCTTTTCAAACATTGTTCTGCTTACAAAAATGTTGTATTCATTGTATCAAGTTTGCAAATAGAAATCATAGAGATGGAAATAAAGTCCTTGTAAATCCAGCCACCCCCAAAATAATGACTGTTTGCAGTTGGTATCTGTAGGCTTCCTTCTACCAAATGATTTCCACCGACGCTGCCTATCATGTCCGCACAGTGACTTACCTTTGGAGAAAAGACCACGTAGTAGCCGGTGCCCTTGGCCCTGCAGGTCAGCTTGCACACGTCCCCCGGCAGGACGCCGGCGTACTTGGGGACCCATTCCACAAAGGTTTTGACTCCTTTCGCATCAGACTGATAGCCGTTTTTGGCCTCACACTGCTCATGACGAAAGGATTTACCTACAAAACAGACATGTCGCATCATTATTGTACTGCTCAGACACTTACACACATTCTTGTGCATTTACATAGTTTTAAGAAGGGGCTGTTTTCTCTCAGAGCCTCTTGACATACCAGCATCGAAAGACTTTTTTCTATTCGTGGAGTTGAAAATAGCCGTTATTTCCTTTCAACTTCCCAAATACTCAAATGTTTCTACTAATAATTCAAGAAATCGCCCTGGCCGGTGTGGCTCAGTGGATAGAGTGTCGGCCTGTGGACTGAGGGGTCCCAGGTTTGATTCCGGCCAAGGGCACATGCCCGGGTTGAGGGCTCCATCCCCAGTAGGGGGCATGTAGGAGGTAGCCAATCAATGATTCTCTCTCATCATTGATGTTTCTATATCTCTATCCCTCTCCCTTCCTCTCTGAAATCAATAAAGAAATATATTGCCGAAACCGGTTTGGCTCAGTGGAGAGAGCGTCGGCCTGCGGACTGAAAGGTCCCAGGTTCGATTCCGGTGAAGGGCATGTATTCTGATTGGGGGCACATCCCCAGTAGGGGGTGTGCAGGAGGCAGCTGATCGATGTCTCTCTCTCATCTATGTTTCCAACTTTCTATCCCTCTCCCTTCCTCTCTGTGAAAAATCAATAAAAATATATTTAAAAAAAAGATTAAAAAAAAAAAAGAAATCACTCATGTAGTTGTTACTGATTTGCACACTGGTACAAGGAGGAAGTTCAAGGTGCATAGGCTAGGTCGCCAGCCTGCCCTGTCCATTACCGCTAGAAGAGAATTTGCAGGTGACACGGGGTGGTTGCTGACACCTGGGAGTGAGCGGCGTACCATTCGTGGGGCAGGGCATGACGCTGCAGGATCGGTAGATGGCCCTCTTTCCCGTGCAGTAGCGGCCGCTGTTTCGGGGTGCCGGGTTATTGCAGTGGCGATAGGCAAATTGCACGCCTCCCCCACAGGAGCGAGAGCACTGGCCCCAGGATCCCCAGGACCCCCAGTTGCCATGGCTTGATGTCTGAAAGAGAAAACAGAAGACGTGTTCAGTCAGAAGGGAAGGAAACGTTCAGATGGACATTCGGACATCACTTGCATATGTGACCATGGACACTTCATGTGGAGTTACATGTTCAGTGAATGTTCTGGAATTACAATGTGTTTCTGATTCTAAGCGATTCATCTTCTCTGCCTCCCCGCTCTCTGGCACTAGAGGTTCTGAATGCTTCACCCTAAGCACTTAGTGCACTGCAAGAATGACCTCTTGGCCAAAATCGATTTGGTTCAGTGGATAGAGCGTTGGTCTGCGTACTGAAAGGTCCCTGGTTCGATTCCGAGCAAGGGCATGTACCTTGGTTGGGGGTACATCCCCAGTGGGGAGTGTGCAAGAGGCAGCTGATCGATGTTTCTCTTTCATTGATGTTTCTAACTCTCTGTCCCTCTCCCTTCCTCTCTGTAAAGAATCAATTTTATATATATATATATATATATATTTAAAAGAATGACCTCCTGGTTTCTCTGGCCATTTTAACGGATACATCCCAATATTGCACATTTCTATCAATCACCACTGAGGCCTGGTTGACTTTGCATCCACTCTGATCTTACACCTCTAACAAAATGTATGATGCTGCCGAGACCGGTTTGGCTCAGTAGATAGAGCGTCGGCCTGTGGACTGAAAGGTCCCAGGTTCGATTCCGGTCGGGGGCATGAACCTTGCTTGCGGGCACATCTCCACTGTGGGGTGTGCAGGAGGCGGCTGATCGATGTCTCTCTCTCATCGATGTTTCTGACTTTCTATACTTCTCCCTTCCTCTCTGTAAAAAATCAATAAAAATATATTTAAAAAAATATATGATGCTAAAGATTTTGCATGGCAAGGCTGTGGTTCCTCATTCTTGGATCTGTCCTCCCTCTTTCGCAAGCAAGTTCTGCAGTGCCTCTGGCATCACACATCCTGTCTGTGACAGACCCTCTGCCACATGCATCCGTGTGCTTGACCTGGGGGTGGCTTAATTCCTAACCAGATTAGAGTCTCAGGGCTTAGGAGGAAATGTGGCGGATATTGAGATGCACCCACACCACATACGCACACCCCACGGAAACAAAGAGCCCTATCATGCCACCCCAGGCCTATTACTCTGGAAACAGTGCAGCAAGGAAGCTGCGACTCTCTCTCTTTTTTTTTTAATATATATTTTATTGATTTCTTACAGAGAGGAAGGGAGAGGGACAGAGTCAGAAACATCGATGAGAGAGAAACATGGATCAGCTGCCTCCTGCATACCTCCTACTGGGGATATGCCCGCAACCAAGGTACATGCCCCTGACTGGAATCGAACCTGGGACCTTTCAGTTCGCAGGATGATGCTCTGTCCACTGAGCCAAACCAGTTAGGGTGAAGCTGCAACTCTTAAAGGAAGACTATTGCCAACTCCTTTGTGGAGGGGACTTGTGAAGAACATGCATGGGCTGCCTGCGTCAGGGGATCTGAGTCGGTGCTGGCTTTTGAAGATACAGGCAACAGGCATATGGCAACATTCCTCTAGGGCAGCAATCTGCAACTGCTATGCCATAAGGATTTCTAAAACATGCGACACCTGACTATTGAGTCAGGGATGACCTCTTTTCCCTTAGATTAGTGGTCGGCAAATTTATGAGTCAACAGAGCCAAATATCAACAGTACGATAGAAATTTCTTCTGAGAGCCAAATATTTTAAACTTAAACTTCTTTTAACACCACTTCTTCAAAAGAGACTTGCCCAGGCCGTGGTATTTTGTGGAAGAGCCACACTCAAGGGCCAAAGAGCCGCATGTGGCTCGCGAGCCGCGGTTTGCTGACCACTGCCTTAGACTGTCAAATAAAAAATGGCAACAGCCAACACAATAATAGCCGTCTGGTATGAGACATGGATACAGGGAACAGGCTGACAGTTGTCAGAGGGGAGGGTTTTGGGAGGGACCAGATGAAAGAAGGTGAAGGGATTAACAAAAGAACATACATGTATAGTCCACGGACACAGATTACAGTGCAGTGAAGGCTAAATGAGGGGGGCAAGGGATGAGTGGAGGTGGACAAAGTGCAGGGAATGGGGGACATCTGTAATAGTGTCAGCAATGAAAAATAAATAAAATTTAAGAACAGGAGAAAAATTATACCTTTTAATTTTTGTGTTTTGTTTTTGGTCAGATAGAGAAAAAATAAGTTGTGCCACAGAAGTTTAATAATTAGTGTACCAATATATGTGCCAGGAGATGAAGAAAATTGAAAATCGCTTTTCTAGGGACTTAGAAAATTTTGAGGGTGTCAACAGAAACTTTGGGTCTTAAAAATGAAGTGGGCAGCCCAGCCGGCGTGGCTCAGAGGTTGAGTGTCGACCTATGAACCAGGAGGTCACAGTTCGATTCCTGTTTAGGGCATATGCTCAAGTTGCGGGCTCAATCCCCAGTGTGGGGCGTGCGGGAGGCAGCCAATCAATGATTCTTTCTCATCAGTGATGTTTCTATCTCTCTCTCCCTTCCTCTCTGAAATCAATATCTATATCTATATCTATACCTATATCTATATCTATATCTATATCTACATCTACATCTATATCTATGTCTATGTCTATGTCTATATCTATATCTATGTGTGTGTGTGTGTGTGTGTGTGTGTGTGTGTGTATGTAAATAAAAGGGGAAGGCAACAAGAGAGTTTCCTCTTTAAAAAAAATGAAGGTGATGCCGGAACCGGTTTGGCTCAGTGGACAGAGCTTCGGCCTGTGGACTGGAAGGTCCCAGGTTCGATTCCGGTCAAGGGCATGTACCTTGGTTGTGGGCACATCTCCAGTGTGGGGCATGCAGGAGGCAGCTGATCGATGTCTCTCTCTCATCGATGTTTCTAGTTCTCTGTCCCTCTCCCTTCCTCTCTGTAAAAAGTCAATAAAATATATTAAAAAAAAAAGGCATTTATAAATGAAGGTGGCAGTTGCTGACATAAAGCTGGACTATGGGCGGGGTGGGGGGTGGGTGTGGACCCCTGGAGCAGGTGTGGCTACTTTAGCTGCTACAGTGAGATGATGAACTTGCTAAGCGGGAAGCAGGACAATTTGAGTCTCCCGGAGTATGTCTGAGCACCATGTGTTAGGTCTACTGCTATTTCCTTAATGAACTCAAAAAATGCAGTCTCATCACATCGCTAAGAGCAGTCTGAAAGTAAACACTCCCCAAGTGGGATCTACTGGGTCTCACGCAGGTAGAATCTGAGGCATGCAGGAGGCAGCCGATCCATGATTCTCTCTCATCAGTGAAGTTTCTATCTCTTTCTCCCTCTCTCTTCCTCTCTGAAATCAATAATATATACAGTGGTACCTCGAGATATGAGTGCCCTAACATACGAGATTTTTGAGATACGAGCCGTCGAGCGAGCGATTTTTGCTTTGAAATACGAGCAACATTTGAGATAGGAGTCATCGCGCGGATCGGCCGGCTGCACACGACCCACCAGTTTACCGCGACTCGAGCGTCTCATAGTTTCCCACGCCTCAAGGTTATGGAACGAATTAAACTCGTATCTCGAGGTACAACTGTATATGGGAAGTCACTGGACAAAATCCGGGAGGAGCGCTATGGCCTGCATTTCCTCGTTTTTCCACGCTGGCCCTGGCGCCTGTGGTTAGAGGAGGAAGCAGGCCATGGATCCCTCGAGAAAACCCGTTAAACTGGGAATGAATCCCCTGCAGACAGCCCACCCCTGTCGGGGGAACGCACCCCCAGCCTGGGGTCCGCAGGCATCGCGGGGCAGGAAGACCACTTACCGAATAGTACTTTTTCTTGGTCTTGTCCACACACTTGCCCTGCAGGCAGATCCTCCCTTTCCCGCACGGCGTCCCTTCCACGGCGGGCAGCTTCTTGGTCAGACACACCATCTGGCCCTGGCGCACCACGGCGCACCAGAGGCGGGCACACACGTCCATGCCCGGGCACACAGAGTACTCGGGCCCGAAGGTCAGATTGCACTGCTGGGTGGCATCGTAGGTCTGCCCTGGGAGCTCCTCGGGGCCCGGGATCTGCTTGCGGGGCAGGTCTAGCAGACAGTTACCTGAAAGAAGGACCGAGATGGACCGCTGTTCCACGGGCAGGTGTCAGACCAGCGGTTCTCAACCTTCCTAAGGCCGCGGCCCTTTAAGACAGCTCCTCATGGGGTGGTGACCCCCAACCGTAAAATTATTTCCGTCGCTACTCCATGACTGTCATTTTGCTACTGTTATGAGTCGTCATGTAAATATCTGATATGCGGGATGTATTTTCATTGTTACAAATTGAACGTAATTAAAGCATAGTGATTAATCACAATTAGATATTGTGAAATATTTATTTCTAATGACAAATAAATGAAATTTTGACTTGAAGCATGGTGTAGCATGGGCAACAGTCTTAATATAACAACGGTAAACTACATTACTACATTTTCCGATGGTTTTAGGCGACCCCTGTGAAAGGCTCGTTTGATCCCCAAAGGGGTTGTGACCCACAGGTCGAGAACCGCTGTTTTAGACCTCTGACGTCACACCTAGCAGGTGTGGCTCCATGGATAGAACATTGGCCTGTGGACTGGAGGTAGGAGTGGGGGTGGAGAGGTGGGGGGATCCTAGGTTTGATCCCTGGTGGTAGGCTCATTCCCCAATAGGGGGTGTGCAGGAGGCAGCTGATTATCTCTCTCTCTCTCTCTCTCTCTCTCTCTTCCTCTCCCTTCCTCTCTGAAATCAATAAAATTATATTTAAAAGATAATGTGCTCCAGCTGATGTGGAAACGTGATGCGCCCACAGATCTGCAGTGTGATGCTCTCCGGAAGGGACTCTGTGGGGGTGAGGCTGGGTGCCTCGGTGTAATGTACTGACTCGGGGGTATCTATACTGATGGCAGTAGCATGACTGAATAAACGCAGTTTGCAATAATTCGTTGTGAAAGTAGCCATTGTGCTAAGAGACTGAAAGAAGCTGGGATTGCCCAGCCAGCTGGCATGGCTCAATGGTTGAGCATCCACCTATGAACCAGGAGCCTGGGTTGTGGACTCGATCCCCAGTGTGGGGGGTTGCAGGAGGCAGCCAATCAATAATTCTCTCTCATCATTGATATTTCTCTCTTTCTCTCTTCTCTGAAATCAATAAAAATATATACATATTTTTTTAAAAAAGAAACTGGGATAGCACTAGAGGAAATAAAATAACGGACATAACAGCAACAACAACATGTAAATATTTACAACAGTAAGAAATAGTGTGTCCTTGGCACTCAATTTATACCCATTGTCCTCTTTCAACTTATCTCTTCCTCATCTGCTTGCCCTTGTCCCTGTCTCATTAACTCCATAAATAATAAACAAGTGGACACTTCATTCTTGCACTCCCTGAAAACAGTGATAATGGGCATGATGCCCAATGTATTTGGTTAGCACCTACAAAGTTCTAGTAAACATACCAGATATTAGGAAAACAGAAAAAATAACCCAGACCGAGCTCTCAAGGCCTCCCAATAAAGTGAAAGAAACAGACTAAATAAAGTATTTCTCCCAGACTGATAAGACTTTGCATAAAGAGTTTTCAAGAGTCACAGAATAAAGGAGGAATGGGAGAAATCGAGAAATAATCTTTGATGATTTGGGCCGAGACCCAACCTATACTCTTCTCTTCCCTTTTCTCCCTTTTGTGTCCGTTCTTACTAATGTAATTTGTATTTGCTGTTTGGCGTGTGTCTGCCCCCAACAACTTGGTGCCCTGAGTACAGAGTAATATGGAGAGTTTTTAGAGAGCTGGGGGTCAACAGAAGCCAGCACTCCATGTGCAAGATGCAGTCTCAGAAGCTGAAACCTTCCTGCCACAAGCTTCCTAAGAACCCCTGCTCAGTGGGTAAGATCATCGATTACCTCCCATGATTTGGGTGCAGGCACATGGTCCACCATTTTCTGTCTTTTTTTTTATTTACTTGATTTTAGAATTTACTCGCTGATTAAGAACAAAGATTTCTTACACATTTACACTCTTCCCAGCTACTTCAATATACTGCGGTACCTCGAGATACGAGTTTAATTCATTCCGTAACCTTGAGGCGTGGGAAACTATGAGATGCTCGAGTCTCGGTAAACTGGTGGGTCGTGTGCAGCCAGCCGATCCGTGCGATGACTCCTATCTCAAACGTTGCTCGTATTTCAAAGCAAAAATCGCTCGCTCGATGGCTCGTATCTCAAAAATCTCGTATGTTAGGGCACTCGCATCTCGAGGTACCACTGTACTAGTTTAATCCTCATGAGAACTGGGCCAAAGCAGACTATTGCTTCCTTTATTTGACAGGTAAGCTGGGGAACATAGAGATGGACCACTTACCAGGGTCACAGAGCTACTAGGGTTTTAAGCTCAGAGTCTGCGCTCCTCATCATTTACCATCGCACCTCTGCTGTGCACGTGGACAGATTTTTCTGATTTTGGTGCTGAAGGGCAAGCACAGGTAGGGATCCTTTAAATGTTGGGTACCGTGCCTGTTGGTAGCAACACGGGGTCTAAAGTCTCACTCTGGCAAAACACGAAGGGCCGAGTGCTCTTGGCCAACTCAGTTAACCTCTCCCTAATTGATTTTCCAGCTCGGTGAAATGTTTCTCTTCTCCCTGTGACACCACAGGGCCAACATTTGCTAAGAGAGATAGAAGAGGCCACCAGAAAAATAGAAAACAATGGTAGTTGCTATTGTGTCCAACACATATAACGACCGTTTAGATGTATTTATTTGAGTTATGCTTTTTATGTAACAAAAGTAAGATTTTTAAATCCTACTTTCCACCGAGAAATTAAATATTCGGCACACTTTAAATATACCGCAACAAATGTTTTTACAGCGACCACATTCACATTTCTGCAAAGTGAATTCCTTAGAATGTGTCAATCTGGGATGGAGGCATTATATGAAAATGAATAAAGAGCACACAAGTTCCTATTTCCACTCCCGGGCCAGAACGTTTGAAGAGGTAAAACTTCTTAAGGCGAGCCAGAAAAAGCATTAAAAAATAAGTGCCCGGCCAAAGAGAACTTGGGGAGAAAAACAGCGAGTTAAAAGAAAAACATCAACAGCAAGTCAATAGGAAAGAATGACAGTCGAACCCCACGAAGCTTTGTTTAGGGGGCAGAGGAAGACTGGGCACTTCCATGGAAAGCCTATCTTCATTGCTACATAAAAAGCGCATTGTGTAAACCGGGGAAAGCTCAACAGATTGCTGACGTTAGGAGATTGTGCACGGATCTCTGAGACAGCAAGAATGCTTTCCAATTCTTCAAAAGTACTGCTTCAAAAAAAAAAAACCCCAACATATTTTAATTTTACTAAAAAGCACAGGCCATAAGACTGGGTAACCAAATATTAGCTGGGAAGTCTTTACATGTGTGGGTGCATGTGGCAATAGTCTGTCTACCTGGTAAGGCTCCAGCCAAAATAACTCCCCGCCTCTCTGTGGACATGTAGTCAGCGACCTCCTTTCTACCTCACTGGCAGATGATGAGTGAAAAGAAATGTATCGTGCAAACATTTTTGAAATCAGCTTACAAAAAGGCAAGTTCAAGAGGTGACATCTCTTTATAGAGCTTAATACCAAAGTATACATTTTGAAAACGAGCCCTAGCCTGCTCGGCTCAGTGGTTAGAGCGTCAGCCTGCGGACTGAAGGGTCCTGGGTTTGATTCTGGCCAAGAGCACATGCCTGGGTTCTGGGCTCGATCTCCAGTGGGGGGCGTGCAGGGGGCAGACAATCAATGATTCTCTGTCATCATTGATGTTCCTGTCTCTCTCTCCCTCTCCCTTCCTCTCTGAAATCAAGAAAGAAATATATTTAAAAAAATTTTTTTTGAAAACAAACAACACATTTGTTTTGCTATGAAAAGTGTGGTATCTCCATTGCATGACTTTTAGGTCGAGGTCACCTGGGGATGATCTTGACTTGCTTCAAGTGACTTACGTCAGAATTGCCATTAATGTCTTACTCTGATGTTCTCCACATTAGGATTTGATGCTGTCTTCCTTTCTTTTTACTCTGAAATATTCAATCTGTGGATTTCATCTAGCTGTTGAATTATGACCTGTAGCTATAAAATAGGGACAGGCATCTCTAACAAATGGCAGAGTGTACCACAGAACAATAAAAAAGTAAAAAGCCTTATTCCGAATCTCACAGTATGAAATATTAAAAATCTCCATAATAGTAAATTGGATATAGATTTTCCATCTTAAAAGTTATGTGCATTTTGGGGGAGGGATGAAAGATGAATTGATCAAACTTTTAGTATCATTCATTGCAGTCTACTGTTAATTTTTCTTGCTCTTTTTTATTCTCAGCTACTTTTTTACAGTTACTTAATGCGTTTTTTAATTTACCTTTGTCTGAAATCCTATCTGGCCTTGGCTGCCCACACGGGTCTGTTTGCTGTGTACCACAAACTGCCAAGTGGCTTTTGCATTTCTCCCTCCCTCCTTTCTTTTGTCTTAACATTTGGTGCCTATAAATGATGGTTTCTCAAGGGTATACGAACGCCGAGTCATTATATTGTATACTTGAAACTAACATGATATAATATAGCAACTGTATTTCATATTTGGTTTAACTCTCCATGTCAAGTTAAATGCTACAAGTGAGGTGAAAAATTAGAGAGTAAAATGCAGTGATTTGAGATGGATGCATAAAAGAAAGAATCATCTCTCCATGGCCACAAGGTACACTAAGGAGTTATGGGAAGTGTGCCATGCCTCAAAGAAATAGAACAGAAAAAAACTTTGGTTTTGTTATATCTGTCTTTCCTATTACTGATGAATGAATATTATTGGATTAAGGTGAGTGGCTCCTTATTCTTTTCCTTATTTTCTCCCTATTTCTAACACTGTAGCTATTTTATTTTCCTTGGTGGTATGCAGCTAGGAAATTAAGCATTGGCCCAAATAACTATGGCCTAGGAGACATTAATTAATATTTCGAATAAAACTCAATCAAAGGAGCCGGACAATACTGCACACTCTCCTCTTTACTTCTTATCCTCACCTCCCTGGCCCTGCAACTCTCCTTTTAGTCTTCGTTTGAATGTTTAACATCAACAGAGAGACTGATGCATTATGGGCTTGGTGACAGTGAACGGCCCGGGGCATTGAGGAAGTGCAGACAGTGGCTGCTGACCAAAAGCAACTCCAGGGCTCTGTCTGTGAAACTTCTGGAAGCACGAGGCACCCTGTCTAACAGATGTGATGCCAAGGGGATTAGATTAAACATGATCCATGTTAAAGGAAAAAGTCTAGCTTTTTAAACATGTAAGTCCCCATAGACTTAAAATAGATGTCTTATTTGCAGATTCTAGCAAAGACTACATTTATGGTGAAGATTTAGATACTACCATCACGGCCTTTGAACTGCTTGAGGACTACCTTACAAAGGGAATGTTAGTAAGTAGACTTAGAGGGGTGATCACACTGTCAAGTAGATGAATGTTGAATCGTGATATTGGACACCTGAAACTAACATAATACTATAGAGCAACTATACTTAAATTAAAGAAAGAGCCTCGCCTGGCTTGTGTGGCTCAGTGGTTTAAAGCTGACCCATGAACCAAGAAGTCACTGGTGCCCTAACCGGTTTGGCTCAGTGGATAGAGCGTCAGCCTGTGGACTGAAGGGACCCAGGTTCGATTCTGGTTAAGGGCACATACCCACATACCGTGGTTGCAGGCACATTCCTAGTAGGGGGTGTGCAAGAGGCAGCTGATGGATGTCTCTCTCATTGATGTTTCTAACTCTCTATCCCTGTCCCTTCCTCTCTGTAAAAATCAATTATATATATATAAAGAAGTCACTGGGCAGTGTTCCATTCCTTGGCAGGGGTCAGGGCACAGGCCCAGATTTCTCTCAGTCTCCAGTAGGGGGCTTGTGGAAGGCAGACATTGATGATGTTTCCCTCACATCACTTTTTGTATCTCTCTCCCTGCCTCTCTAAAATTAATAAAAAACATAAAAAAAAAAAAAGAACTTCGGCCGAAACTGGTTTGGCTCAGTGGATAGAGCGTCGGCCTGTGGACTGAAAGGTCCCGGGTTCAATTCTGGTCAAGGGCATGTATCTTGGTTGAGGGCACATCCCCAGTGGGGGGCGTGCAGGAGGTGGCTGATCGCTGTTTCTCTCTCATTGATGTTTCTAACTCTCTATCCCTCTCCCTTCCTCTCTGTAAAAAATCAATAAAATATATTTAAAAAAAAGAATTTCGAAACAGGCAACAGGATATAAGTACAAATGCACCAGATATTAAAAACATAGTGAGGATGTTATGAACAACTTTATGGCAATACATTTGGATTGAGATGAAGAGAAATGGAGCATTAAGATCAAATTACTACCTTTATCGTCTATAGTTACAAGGGATTTCGACAATTGAGTTTCTAATCCCATTTTATCTCCAAGGGTCTGTGGTTCAGTAAGTGACTGTAAATGAGACCTTCTCACAGGCTCCATGTTAATGTTTCAAAGCTGTCTATCGGTTTTCCCGGGCGGCCTGTGTCATGGGTGTCGTACTTGAGCTGTGGCTACTTAGGTGGTGGCCTTTCTTATCACCTGACATGGAGACTTAGGGATACAGGGGGGGTTGAGTATTGTTTCTGGCTTCAAGGTTACAGAGCATTCAAGAAAGGAAATTCAATAACCTGCTTTCACTGCACAATTTCTCTGCTAGCGCTTCCCTTTATTTTTAAGGATCACACTCCTAGCCAGCTTGCCTGCAGCCAACTTGTATAAACACGGCAGAATGTCTCCGAGTATCTCAGCCAGGTTGGGGGGGCGGTGCTGGGGATCCTCTTGAGATACAGCTTCTCCTTTTCTGAATCACAAATCTGCAGGCACAGTCATTTCCGAGTGTGCAGACTGACTTTCCACCATAGCCTAATTGCCACATAGTTCTTATGAGAACCGAATCAGGAAACACTCAGTATTAATGAATTTTATTTTGGCAATGGTTGAGTGCTATAAATGTCCGACTATTGATGGCTAATAATTTTAACAACAAAGCAAATGATTTGAATGTCATCAGACGCTAAGACCTCATTTCTCCAGCATTGCTGGAGGTGGGAGGGAGACAGGTGAGCTATTTTTTTTTTTTTACCCATAAATAGATTTTCCAGATAGTAAATCCCTTAGGCACCATCTAAAACTTGTATAAATTTTGTGAGGGTATTTATTTAAAACAGCAGTTGCTTTGCTGCCCTTATAGTGATGTCACAATTTAATCTTCCTAAAAGAAAAAAGTATCAATTTTTGTATCATGCTGAAATGTAGAGGTACCTTCACAGATCATGCTGGTAGGATAGTGTTTTTTACTTTTGGCAAAATGGTGCCAGATCTCTAAGTTTTAAATGTTTTAGGACCACATTTTACAGCTTTTCTGGTTTCTCCCTTATTGTCAAATGACATCATTTCTTGCTTTCAGTTGACCTGTCTGAAGTGCACCCCACCCCCGCCATGATTCTTTATTGCTTAAAATTGTTGGTGGCCCAGAAAATTAGAACAAAAAATAGTAGCCTGGCCGGTGTGGGTCAGTGGTTGAGTGTCGACCTATGAATGAGGAGATCGTGGTTTGATTCCTGGTCAGGGCACCTGGCTGGGTCGTGGGGTGATCCCTGGTGGGGAGTGTGCAGGAGGCAGGTGATCAATGATTCCCTCTCATCATTGATGTTTCTCTCTCTCTCCTTCTCTCTTCCTCTCAGAAATGAATAAAAACCCTATTTTTTTTAACAAAGAGAGAAAAATTAGATCATTTCCACTAAATATGAATAAGTAGGCTCTGCTGAGAAGCCTGAATAGCTCCCTATCAGTAAAGAGAAAGAATTTTAGGATATGATTTCGTCATATCAGCTCAGCCTGCTGACAAAGATGTGTTTGTTTATTTGTTTTCCATTGTCTTGGACTTCAACTTGCTTCTTGGTTCTCTCCTAAGCTCTGAAGTGGCAATGTCAGAACCTCAATCGTCTGGAAATCGCATTTACTAGTTCCAACTGCCACACTTCCACTTAAGTCAGTTTTCCAGGTGCAATTTAGAAGTTATTACATTATTTGAATTCACATTTACAGAGAGCACTGCTCTGCATGCTATTTTGAAATGCACATAATTGAAAGCTTTGCCATTGTATTATAGGGCTTTCTTTCCCTCCCCCCCTTATTCTGAAATTTGATTCATTATAGGATACTGAAAAAGGTTTTGTTGTTGTATTATTAAAACGCAAGACTGCCTAACAAATATTTTTAAAAATGAGTGTCTAAATTTCATGAAATGAATAAATCAACTAAGAGCATTTACTGTCAAAATTCAATTTAGGGAATTGAATTTAGTTATTTAACACATAAATGAGAAATTCAGATAAGATTTTATCATTGTAAGTAAATTAGGTTTGTTTCCACTAAAAATATGTTCTTGGTTATTACATACCATGAGATCCTTTGGGATAGACATAAAACATGTAGATTAGTTGCAAAAAATCTAACAAATCTAAGCATGGACTCTTAAATACAGAAGTGATATTAGAAAATGAAGATAATACTAAAAGCATATTTACTGCACAGAAAGTAAGATCATGGATTCCACAAATGTGAAATAAATGAATCATTCCAAAATTATGGTAATATGAAATAAAATTCTACACAGCATTGTAATTAACTGACCTAATACTTGCACAGGGAAAAAAATTTGGTCCCATTTTAGCCATAAGTATTTGCTGCCTTAGCAACTAAATCCACCCATTTAGTGATTCAAAGTTTAACTCAACCTTTTGGAATGTGTAACGTGTGATGCTGAAATAAAATATTAATGTGATTTCATTTTCAGAAAGCCTGGGAAAAATAATTCGAGCAAAAGCAATAGTAAGAGTAGAGAATACATGCCCGGCTGGCATGGCTCAAAGGTTGAGTGCTGAGCTATATGGACCAAGAGGTCACACAGTTCATTTCCTGGTCAGGGCACATGCCTGAGTTGCAGGCTCTAACCTCAGTGTGGGGCATGCAGGAGGCAGCCAATCAATGATTCTCTTTCATCATGATATTTCTCTCTCTCTCTTCCTCTCTGAGATCAATAAAAATATATTTTTTTAAAAAGGCATTTGCTTTAAGAGAGAGGAAGGAAGGAAGGAAGGAAGGAAGGAAGGAAGGAAGGAAAGAAGGAAGGAAAGAAGGGCCACCTCATTCATAGGTCGACACTCAACCACTGAGCCATGCCAGCCAGGCTACTATTTTTTGTTCTTAATCGTCCAGGAATTCTATGATGGTGGCTGAGACACATTTGGACCAAGGAAGGAAGGAAGGAAGAAAGGAAGGAAGGAAGGGAGGGAGGGAGGGAGAGAGGGAGGGAGGGAGGGAGGGAGGGAGGGAGGAAGGAAGGAAGGAAGGAAGGAAAGAAGGAAGGGAGAAAGGGATGGAGGGAGGAAGGGAGGAAGGAAGAAAGGAAGGAAGAAAGGAAGGAAGGAAAGGAGGAAGGAAGGGATGCTGAACGCGATTCCACCCAAGAGGGACTTTACTAGACATTCACTTGACTCATGTAGAGAGGCAGATAATTAAATAAACATTGATTTTAGAAGTTGATCATATTTAATCAACATTGTAAACTGAGCTAAACAGAAAATTACTACTTTATTATTAGTCTAAAGGAAAAGCCTAGTTCATTGATTCTCAGTATTGTCTCAAATCTTTGAGATATTGAGATGTCCTTTCAATGAACAAAGAACATGTATTTTGTATTGAGGAAAATTTTAAACCAAGTTGAGCATGGATTACATTCAGAAATAGAAGAATTTAAAATTCCCAAGTGGATAAAGCATTTCCACTAACAGAGCAAAAAATGAGTTAATGAACAGATTTTGCCTATAAGCCACCAAAGAACTATGGAATAGAATTTATTTTTGTCTGAGAAAGAAACTAAAGTTTTAATTGTTTTGACATTATGGAATCAAAGTTGAAGATGGTGAGCTCACTAAGAAATTACAAAAATATTAAACCCTAACTTTGTGGAACTAGTAAAAAGCAGTTATTATAGATTCTCCTTATCCAACTTCGAAGCAATCATTATAAGTTAAATTTATGGACAATCATTATGCTCAACCATTTCTGTCATATCCAATTCAACCATGAGTTTTACAAAGAGACAAAATTTAAGAGAAAATAAAACCCACAAGAAATGAGAATATGTTCTTTTCTGTAACATGAGAAACTTGAACTAAGTGGTCTCTGAAGTTCTCTTTCAACTCTAATGAGCCTATTCTCCAGTGTTTCTAGTATTTTAAAATAATAAGGGATTCTAGGAAAAATTTGCAACTTCTAGTTTCAAAGATTACTTATGGCTCAGAACCTATTTCTAAAAACCGTTACTTCCTTACTGTTTTAATAAAATTCACTAATCCTAGGTTTACAGAACTTAATCAAGCATGCCGTGCCCTTGAACTGTATCTCAATGAGAAAGCCAAAGATTTTCCTTTGAAGTTCTTGAAGTATTTTCCCACCATTCAGCTTGATTTTCTATTTCTGTTCTTTGGTTTTTCCTCCCCTTTCAGGAGAATCTGCCATGAGGATGAAATCAAATTCATCCCGTGAAGGCAGTTCTGGCTTTCTGTCGCCACCAAGAGAATCTGACAGAATTGTCACCTACACCTGAACCACACCCCTAGAACAGGCATGTAACGAGTCATTCTGCGAGTTGTATTAATAGCAGGGATCTAAGATGCCTGCCAGCATTCTCACAGGAAGCAAGTGGTGAGAGAAGGAATAAAAGCCAGGCTTTCAGGCCACGAGCGAGGCCTTCTGTGTGGTCTCCCACATTGCTTCTCTTTTGAACTTTTCAATTCAAAAGCAAAAAATATCATTGCTATAATGCCACCAAGGCTGTTGGCATTGCAGACCAACAGACAGTCAGTTCTTTAGCTGCTGTTTTTCTTCACACTATCTAAACCACTGTTGTCTTAGAGGGCAAGGTGAATGTCATGAGGATGAGGATGTAATGAAGGAAATCATCCTAAGTTTTGGTTTTGAGCCTCTGTTGTCCTTGACGACACTTACCGTGGCCATCGTCCAGGAATTCTGTGATGGTGGCTGAGGCACATTTGGACCAAGGCTTGGATGCATCGATGCTGGTGAGGATGGAAGACATTAAGCGCTTATCTTCTGTGGAGCCAAAGTTCTCTTCACAGAATTTGGAATCGTCATGGGAGAGGCCCAGGAGGTGTCCTACAGGAGAGGTTACAGGAAGTGCGCATCAGAGTGATGTTGCAATTCTACTTCTCTGTGACAATTACGCTAGCGCTTGGTTTCCCCCCAACAATGGTACATGAGTTCATTTTAATGGCCTTTCTCACGCAGAGACCGGACCCCGGGGGAAATTAAAGCTGCATTTACTTAGAAGCAGTCGCTTTTGGTAAACATGTAGGGGGAATCTGAAAAGGGACACTGAGGAGTAAATGTCCCCATCATGCATCTGGATCACACATGCTCAATGATATGTAGAAATGAGGCCTTATTTAGAATCAAGAATTTGCAAGACAACTGTGGGATTATGTCATAGCCCTCACTACATATTATTGTGATTATCTGTTTAATTTTCCGCCTTCTCTGGTCAATCAAAACCCCCATGAGATCAGAGAACATTTCCCTCCATTGACTGTCGAATCCTCTGTATTGAACTCCATGTCTGCAAGTTGTAAACATTTAGTAGATGGCTTCTCTTTCCTTAGCCAAGTAGCTAGCTATAGGAGAGGACTGGGAGATGGGGTGGGAAAGAACGAGAAGTGAAATGAGTAACTTTCTGGTTGCATGTAAATGTAAGCTTGTCTCACCCTTCCATTTCTTTTTGTTACATAGTGAGTTATGAATGTGTACTACTCCCACACATAAATGGCACAGTTTCATTGACATTGAAGAAAAGCCCTAAATACTAAGAAGCTCATCATGGAGTGTTAGAGCTTAAAGAGAAAAATATTGGGAAGGTAAATGATTATTTAAATGATGTTTGTATTTATCCCTCTCAGCCATGTTTCCCTGGCTCCCAGTCACTGCCATCTCCATTCTACAAGATAGGTGTTACATCACAGAGTTCATAACCACTGTCTTGTGATCCAATGAAATTGTTTATCACATAAGATTAATTTTTACACAGTCTAAGGATAAAGAGTCATTGTCCAATAAATCTAAAATGTTCTGCAAAAATAAATTTGGGGCAGCAGTATAGAAACTCTGAAAATTAGAAAATAGATACTCCTGGTAGCATTTTTGCAAAAGTTTATAGAATCATCCACAAACCACTACACAGAAATGTAAGAAATCTTATAGAGAAATGATTGCTGCATTTTCTGTGGGTTTCTGAATGCCAAAGGCAAGAACTGGGATCGCTCCACCAAAAAAGTCCAGGGTGTACCAGTAAAACCCAACAGAGATGAAGTCTTTCACGCATTCCAACCACTTTTGGCCAACTTGTTAAATCACCAACACCTCGTAACAACGTTGTCCACCGAGCAGCTGGTTGCTGTTGTGACTGAAATGAAGTAGCTAGGACTGGGTGACCTTCCGGGGCTCAGCATTTTCATGCTATTGAAGCAGCTATTTACTTCAATAGCATTTGCTAGGCTAGCAGGTTTTCTTGGGGAAAACATCCCACCAGCAGTCACGTTTTATCTGGTTCCATGAAAGTGGATCCCAGTCTGCAAAGTCCACTCCAAATAACATGCAGCAGGAGATGGGAGGGGTTCTTCCAGTTTTGGGGGGATATGTTGAGTTTTTCAGGGGACCCACAGCTCAGCTCTTTCATTCATGCCCTATTTAACGTGGCTTAAAGTTACTTAGCACATCAAACACGGGTTGAGAATACACTCTGTGCTGCTTGAGTTTTTCCAAGGCAGAATGTTGATCAGCTAACACTGGGATTTGTAGGGAAATTTCACACTTGAGTTTTTCCCCCTGGCATAAACGAGAGGGGAAATGGCTTAAAGAGACCTCTGCAACATGATATTTATTTCATACTAGAGGCCAAGTGCACAAAATCTGTGCAGAGGGGGGGCATCCCTCAACGCAGCCTGCACCCTCTCCAATCTGAGACCCTTCGAGGGATGTCTGATGGTCTGTTTGGGCCTGATACTATTGGGCAGTCGGACATCCCTCTCACAATCCAGGACTGCTGGCTCCCAACTGCTCGCCTGCCTGCCTTCCTGATTGCCCCTAATCGCTTCTGTGTGCAGCCTGATCACCCCCTAACCACTCCCCTGCCAGCCTGAATGATAGCTAACTGCTCCCCTGCCAGCCTGTTTGCCCCTAACTGCCCTCCCCTGTAGGCCTGGTCCCTCTCAACTGCCCTCCCCTGTAGGCCTGGTCCCTCTCAACTGCCCTCCCCTGTAGGCTTGGTTCCTCTCACCTGCCCTCCCCAGCTTGCCATCTTGTGTCCACATGGAGGCAGGATCTTTGACCACATGGGTGCAGCCATCTTGTGTGGGAGTGATGGCCAATCTGCATATTACTCTTTTATAAGATAGGATAGAGGGCTGGTGCATGGGTGGGAGCTAGCTGGTTTGCCCTGAAGGGTGTCCTGGATCAGGGTGGGGGATTCCTTGGGGCATGGGGTGGCCTGGGTGAGGGGCCTGTGGTGGTTTGCCCCCTCAGAGTCTCAAGCAGAGGCTCTGTATCTGGGATTTATTTATCTTCTATAATTGAAACTTTGTAGCTTTAAGTGGAGGCCAAGGCAGGCCAGGGCTGCAGAAGCTTGGCTTCCTCCATTGCTGGGGACAACCCTAGCCTCCTTCCAGCTCACTCCATGGCCACAGCCATCTTGTTTGGGGTTAATTTGCATACTCATTCCTGATTGGCTTGTGGGTGTGGCTTGTGGGTGTAGCAAAGTGATGATTAATTTGCATATCAATCTTTTATTAGATAGGATTTAGAAAAGCACGTAATTTTTGCATTATATTTCATAAAATAATCATATTTATTTAAAGGACTCAGAGCGGTTTTTTTTTTCACATCTACATAAGTAAATAGCACTTGCCATATGCATTTTTATTAAGGGATTTTCACTTCATTTGGAGGGTAGGTTTGAGGTTTCAGATTTAAAATGCAGGCCATGTGGCAGATTCCAAATTAACTTCGAGGGCCCTGGGAGAGCACCTCACCTTTTTTCTTTCATATAGCGGTCAGGCATATCATTTTAAAAATTTCAGTTATATAAGCAAAGCAGCTTATTCTAAAATTATTTGGTATAATTTTATGAATATTTGGCATGCTATTTGCCATACTATTGTGACCTGCATGCTCCCTCCATTTACTCATTTAGCCCTGCAACTTCACCTCTGCTGAAGAAGAAATTCTTATTGGGCCCTCAGAAAATATTGCCATTCTGAGCATGAACGAATCTGAGTCCCACTTCGGCAAAAGCTAAGAGGAGATGTGAATTTTGTATGATCCCCAAGAATTGGTCAGGAGTGGACTTGCTTGAGCATCCACTGAAAGAGACAGGGAATCTTCGGAGGGAGGGCAGATGAATGGTCCCTCCTCCATGAAAAAGTGTGTCAGCTGGCTGGGACAGGCATGCTCTCCCGAGGACAGTGAGACCGGAGCGATCTGAAGGACGTTTAAGTGCCCAGAGAAACAGGCAGCCGGTGCCCAGGAGCTGGCCAGGGCACAGTGAGAGCAGCCCATGTGACTTCCCCGCAGGAGCTGGACCGGAATGGAAATGGAAGACCAGTGTGAGGGATGCTGGATTCCCTTCAGGAGAGACGTGACACACGTAGCAAAGCCGGGGGTAGGAGAAGTGACGATTTGCACATGGGGTCCTCCCATCATTATGCGAAGACGCCCAATGCCAGGCACGATATGTGCAATATCTTTGAGCCCTAAAATGGCAAGGTACGCATAAAAGCATATCCTCAGCTGAGGATATTTTTTCCATAGATTTTTTTTTTTTTCAGAGTGGAAGGGAGGAAGATAGAGAGAACTATCGATATGAGAGAGACACATTAATCAGTTGCCTCCTGCACGCAGTCCTACAAGGATTGAGCCTGCCATTGAGGTACGTGTCCTTTATCAGAATCGAACCCAAGACCCTTCAGTCGTGGGCTGATGCTCTAACCACTGAACAAAACCTGCCAGATCAG
Organism: Lasiurus cinereus; assembly: GCA_011751065.1. Lineage (NCBI taxonomy): Eukaryota > Metazoa > Chordata > Mammalia > Chiroptera > Vespertilionidae > Lasiurus > Lasiurus cinereus. The sequence continues at coordinate 1,898,641 of JAAGEH010000045.1, read as the reverse complement.
CATCACCTATTTTCTTTCTTTTTCTTTTTTTTGAAAAATATATTTTATTGATTTTTTACAGAGAGGAAGGGAGAGGGATAGAAAGTCAGAAACATCGATGAGAGAGAGACATCTATCAGCTGCCTCCTGCACGCCCCACACTGGAGATGTGCCCGCAAACAAGGTACATGCCTCCGACCGGAATCGAACCTGGGACCTTTCAGTCCGCAGGCCGATGCTCTATCCACTGAGCCAAACCGGTCTCGGCAGCATCACCTATTTTCAAAGGACATTCTCAGTAGAGGTAACACACAAGAATACTAAAAGCTGACTCAAAGAGAAAAACCCAGAACCTAGGGACATTTTAAAAAGCAATGTCCCAGCTGAAAACAATATATTTCAAGTACATGTTGTGAAGGGAAATCAGAATATATCATGATGTCATTGACTACCTAGGATATTGCCTTTTCCAATGAGAGTTCGCTCATAAATCACTCACGGAGATTTTCAAAATTACAGATGTGGATGGGAGATTAAGCTTTCCTCCGACTAGCTGCCTCCATCAGGCTTAGCATGGATGATAGTCATCTATGTGCCCCAGAGAGTAAAACAGCCAATGTAAGAAAATATTGGAGAAATCGTTTACAACTCTTAAGAGTGATTCATCGTTGTTTTCATCAAATATGTATTTTATGATGAGTTTTTAGAATGCACAGAGCAAAGTTACTGGAGGGGTAAGGTCTTTGGAGGAGGCAGGGGGGATGGATTCCAGAAAGTCACAGAAGAGTCATTGTTACCCTTGGAAAGGGAGAGAGATACATCTTTCTCAAGTCCAAGCACAGGGAAAGAAAGATAAAGAGGTCTCCAAGCAATTTTGGAGGGCAAAAGAAGATATTAGAGAGAGCTTAACTAAGTTCCTGCAGGATTTAGGGCAACAATTCACTATCAGGGTTTCGATTTGAGATCCTAGAGTCTTGATTTATGGAAAAAATCAGTATTTGCATTGGCAACCATGTATATTTAGTAGATTGCAAAAGGTTGAAGAAGTTCGTTTGCTTGAACTAAGTTAAGCAATCTTGTTCACATTACTATTTTTATTGGTGAATCTCTTATTCTCAATTGATGTAATTGCAAACTTCTCACCTAAAATCCTGAGGCAATTAAGGACCAAATACACTTGCATAATGGGTGCGGTTGTTAATGGCATTTGCATTTATACACTAAATAAGGAAGAAAAGGTAGCAGAAAGGTCAGAGTAAGATTTCGAGAATCATATAACCATCTGATCGGTATTTTCCTAAGTGAGGCAGCCATCAGAACTGTATCATGCTCTTTAAAATCAAGGTGTAATTTGTAAGTCCTTTTGGAGAAAATATTGATCTATTCTTAACAGACACTAAAGCACATCAAAAATACGAAAGTCATGCTATTAAGTGCCCATCACCCATTAAGAAGAAGTTTATTTCAGTTAGGCTACGGAAACGCATTTCATGGTAGAGTATGCCAAAGCAAAGACTACGGGGTTAGGGTTTGAATTATATTGTTAGTTCAGATAGCAAACAATCAGTCAACATGATAACTTTCTCTGGTATGATAACCGTCTTCTAAAAGTGGCAAGTGGGTGTGATTGTATTAAATCAATGTTATCTCTAATATTCAAAAGCTAGATTTTTAAACCACCTTGCCTTCCTAAATTCACAAGTGAAGCTGCTGTTAGAAAACCTGAGATAATATTCACCTGGACGAAGACATGTTACTTTAAAGGAAAATGTTAGTTCAGCTTCTTATTCTACTCAGGTATTACTGTACAACCAGGGCTGACTTATAACCTTAACCTCAGAGAGGAAATGGATTGTTTTTTCTAAACTTTGGTCTGCAAGTTAAACAGAATTTCAGGCTCTTGACCCCAGAGTGACCAATGGACAAGGGGATACAGTAAAATGTGTCACAGAACTCTGTCATGTGTTTACTTAAAGCACTGGTCAAATGGAGCATCTGTCTCTTCATGAAATCATATCTTTATTTCACCTCATTTTCCAGCTGGGATTACTGAGGTGCAAGAAGGTCGTGCCAAAGGTTTGAAAAGTGAGTCAATAGCTCACATGGGATCGGAAGCTAGAATCCCTGCAGAAGAGATCCGGGAGCTCGGAGAGCAGGAGAGTTCATGTGCATTCAAATGCAGTTTCATGTACAAATAATAAAACTCGAGAACTCCGTTTCAAAACGGTAAACGTAAATGGCAAATATTGCATCGACTGGAAGGAACAAAACTGAATTATGTTTTTTACTTTATAACTAGCTGTGTCAATATCCTTCTGAATCAAATTCAAGATTATCCCTTTCAAAATGAGCACCAACAAGCCATTAGATCAGCGGTTCTCAACCTGTGGGTCGCAACCCCTTTGGGGGTCCAACGACCTTTTCACAGGGGTGGCCTAAGACCATCAGAAAATGTAGATATTTACATCACGATGCATAACAGTAGCAAAATTTCATGGTTGGGGGCCACCACCAACCTGGGGAACTGTATGCAAGGGTCGCGGCCTTAGGAAGGTTGAGAACCACTGCATTAGAGGATGGTATCAAATCTTGGGGTCTGCGGCCAGATGAAACGGGTTAGAATTTTTCCAGTATACTAGTTGTTGACCTTAGACAAGTTTAGAAATGTCTCTGTATGTCAGTTTCCTGTCTCTTGGGTGACTCATGAAGAGTGCTTACTTCATAGTGTTTTGTGAGGATTCAATGATATAAAAGATGCCAAGTGCTCAGAATACGGGCCCGACAAATATCTATTGCCCACTAATTGTTAGTACTTTGTTGTTCCCATTGACATCCTGGGCTTATTATACTTTTACTGATGAGTATTTCAATCTTCAGTCATTTTGATACATTCTGACATTTTTAGACATTCTTGATTTGGAAGAGAAGAGACATTTCTTATCATAATTAAAATATATATATATCATGCATCAAGTACCTGAGATATTTAGTTTTTAGGCCACCTTCAACTGGTCGGGTTTCCACCTATGGCACACGATCTACTATTACAGGCCTCCCCTAAAGAAATATCAATTGGGATTTGATTTATAAAACAAACAGCTGATGCTAACCACTAAATCTCCCCATGCTGCCAGACACACATCAAAGACCTAGTCCCACCTTTCTTCTGGGGGCCAAGAAAGACACAGTGTGGCACTGGCCCAAACTGGATAGGAAGAAATGCTCAGTTTGTGTTGATTAAAGCTATGGTTTGGGGGGGAAATACCAGATTTAATCCTAGCTTCCTTTCATTTCCCGTCTCACAGCTAGTCCTGACATCTGATTCTGTGCACTTGGCGTTGGTCGATGGCGTTTCCGGGGCCTCTGTCGTCTTCCAAAACGTGGCCTTGCTTAATCTAATCATCTAGGGGGAGCACGGTCCCACACAGATCAGCACAAGCAGAGAACGCGCTCTGACCACAGCGACACGCGGGCAGCTATGCTGTTGTGTCTCCGCCACTTCCTAGGTCTCCAGCCAAACATTTGGCTGCAGCGTTTGCAGTCGCCTGCTTTCAGCTGAGGAAGCATTTTGGAATCTTTCATGGTGAAGAGAGTCACTTAGCACATTTTCTAATTAACTACCATGAAGCAGAGCGACGGCAAGTTTGCAAATCATGGGTTTCATTAGTCTAAATAAAGTCAGATCGCTTCTCCTGCTGGTATTAGGAGTTGGCCCCACATCAATAAAATTGTTATTTTGAGCAACCCATGTGGGCAGCAGGTGAAATCTTTATTATTACAAGCCGATAATAAAAATTTGACAAGTTAAAAATAGCGACTCGAAATCTAAACTTCCATGGACTGGAAAACTTTCTCCAGTTCACGTTGGGTTTGTAAAATGGCCTTCACCACACATTCTTGCCTCCGCTCAAGGCACAGAGGTGGGGACCGGGTTCTTGATGGTTTAAAGCGACTTTCATATATGTTCTCAAAATGGAGTCAGTGTGTTCATGCATAGAACACAGACAGGAGGAAGGCAAAGTCTTGATGCTTACGGAGAGTGTAAGTCATCAAAATTCACTTTCCAGAAGCCTGTCTGGGCACCAGTGGAGTAGGTACCTCCAACATCTAGCTCTTTCTTAGAAAGAATTAGCAGGGAAAGAAAAGTAGTCCCGTTAGCATGCAGGGCATGAAAAGAGTCGCTTTCCCAATTGTTCACTTAACCCACTTCTTTGTGACTTTGCCACCATGGGCTGAGCAGGTGCCAAAAGGCACTTGAGGCGGCCTCTTGATCTTCCCTGTTAATTCTCAATACGAGAAATGTTCAGATGGAGGAGGGAAAAGAACAGAGATTTTTCATTCAAGTATAAGGGTTTGGTGTTTAAAACTACTCGGTATAAAAAGAGGATGCGGTGGGGCATTCCATGAGAAAATGTAAGTCGGTTCATGAACGAGTTATTCTTAACCACATATATCTTTTAGAGCAGCGGTTCTCAACCTGTGGGTCGCGACCCCTTTGGGGGTCCATCGACCCTATCACAGGGGTCGCCTAAGACCATCAGAAAACACAGATATTTACATTATGATTCACAACAGTAGCAAAATTACTGTTAGGAAGTAGCAAAGAAAATAATTTTATGGTTGGGGGTCACCCCAACATGAGGAACTGTATTAAAGGGTCCCGGCATTAGGAAGGTTGAGAACCACTGCTTTAGAGCTTATAGAAGAAAGAAAAAAGAAAAAAATATAGAAAGAGCCTGGACATTTTCTCCACAGCTTATGTTTTAAGCTAGTAACATATTTACAGTCTGTGTACATGAAGCAAACTGCGCATTCTGAAAGGGGCTCAAGGAAATTCAAAACACTCTAGCAAAACCAGTGTCTCACAAGGTCACTTTCATCACCAGTCAGAGCCCGTATCATCAACCTCCAAATCCGGGAGGTAGTATATGTCTAATGAAAGGGAAGGGAGGAAATCACGTGAGAAGGATGGAGTAGAATTAGAATCTAGAGCATGCATAGCTCATTACATGGCCTCATGCAACCACCTGAAAATAAAGCAGTGGAAACAGACTCAAGAACACACTGGCTGCAGAGGGGAGACGGTAATCACATGCAGATGATTAGGAAATATTTTGTAAGGTTATCTTCTCTAAGTCTCATAAGGCTCAGACTTTATAACACATGTTCACAATTTTTTAAGGCAAAAAGTGAAATTAAAGAATAATAAAGCAATTAAAAAAGGAATGAAAGCCAGATCCCTTTATGAAATGGGAATTAAATCCATATTCCTCTATGCCCAGATCTGAAATGTCTCAGATTGGGCCATCTGTCATGCAAAAAAGGGAAATTAAGTAGGCAGAGTTTGATTGGAGAACAAATTATAGAGAAGTTTAAAGAAGTAAATAGAGGTGATTCAACCAAGAAATGAAAGGGGGCTGAAGGGTGTAGTCGTATGTCAACCATTCAGGTTTGATTTTTCACCTAGAAACCCACATTTCTCCTACACTGTTGTCTTGTAAAACGATGTTCAGTATTCTTGTCCTATTAAAAAAAGTTCGTATTGCACACATTTAGTTTTAATAAAACACTTGTTCTCAGTGGTATTTGGCTCCTTCCCTTTCAGACTGTTGCATCTGGGAAAGATGATGCTGGGAGCTTCTTCATGCCAGCCCAGTTGGCTTGAGACTCAGTGCAGCCCCAAAGAAGACGCACTAACTATGCAGGGTACACTTCCAGGGAAGTCTCCCAGATGCTGACCAAGTGTGAGAAGGGATGAAGGAAGTAACAGCCCTTCCTTCAAGGAATTTGTAATCTCCTTTCTGGAAGATCAGGATTTGGCTCCTAATCCTGTAGATGGGTGATGCCAAGATTCAGCTCTGTTCCTTATTCTGCACCATCCCTCTCCCCAGACAGAGAAGAACCACCTCCGGCCTTCCCAGAGACTTAGAATCTTCTGGGGCTCCTCTCACTCTGCATAATAGTGATTAATTACTGGTGTTACTTTTTAAATCTTCGGTTTAATTACAATCCTCCTGAGTATTTGGACTAATCTCTCTTAGGTTCTGATGCAGATTTGGAAGGTGGCCAATTCTTGGACAGCTTTCATGTTTCTGCCTCTTAATCACTCATGAACACACAGAGACATGTAATAAATACTGAGTTAGGATCGACATGAGGCTATAGTTTTGTTTTTCTTTTTTTAATCCTCGCCCCAGGATATGTTTTCATTGATTTTAGAGAGAGAGAAAGAGGAAGAGAGGGAGAAAGGAAGGGAAAGAGAGAGAGAGAGAGAAAGAGAGAAAGAGAGAGAGAGAGAGAGAGAGAGAGAGAGAGAGAGAGAGAGAGAGAGACACTGATAGGTTGCCTCATATACCTGACCCTACTGGGGCTTGAACCTGCAAACTTTCGGTGCATAGGACAACACTCCAATCAACCAAGTCGCCCAGCCAAGACGAGGATGTAGTTTTAATTAGTTACTTTAATAATCATGAGTGAGAGACAGGTGAAGACGTAATCCCATCCCTGAAGCTGAAATGGCATACGGATCTTAAAAATACTCTCAGCTCTTATAGCCCCACACAACAGAGAGCCATGGATTCTGAGAGTGTCTCAATGACTCACCTGACATAAAACACAGAACACTAAGACAGAGCTGGGATTCCATCTCTGGTCATGGGTTCCTGAAGCTAAAGATGCTCAATTCATGGGATGTTATATTGAATTATTATCAGCAGTGCCTCTGAGTGGTTATTTAGGCAACAGATACTTTATGTTTGTTGCTTTTTTTTTGCTTAGATTCTAAGAAGAGTGTCAGTTAAGAAAATTAAAGTCATGATTAACACATAAGAATTGAAATTTAACTACAGATGTCTATTTTACTGCTGTGATACACTGATGCATCCAATTAATTACGCCTTTGATTTGAAGTATTTAAAGAACACATCGAAGCAAGAAATCAACACCTTGTGGAATATTCTTTGCCTCTTGGAGATGAGAAAAAATTAATCCTATTTCAAAATTAGGGTTTTAGCTTAAAAAAATCTACTTAATAAAACACAGCAAAAAATAACAATAATTATCAAATCCTACCCTGCCCTTCCAAAAACATGATGCTAAAAGGTGATCCATACATTTAAAAATGGAAATGAACTATTCAATTTAAAAGCCAAACAGATGATTAGGTAGATAACAACACCAGCTGATACCTATAATCTAACCGATTTGGTCCTGAAAATAACTCCACGAAATAGGCAATGGTGTTCCTATACTTCAGATATAAAAACTGAAGCTTAGAGAGTTGAAATAGTAAGACCAATGTGACAGAGCTAGAAGGGACTTCAGCAAGCATTGAGCCTAGAGCTATCTAATTCTCACATCTCATCCTAAGTACTGAACTAACCTCTCATACACTTATCTAGTAGCCTATATCAGTGTTAGAAAACACATACTCCTAACTGCTGGGATATTTTTCAACAACTAATTCAGCCCTGAACTTCCAGTTTTCGGATTTAGATGTGTTTTGTATGACAAACACACCAGTGAAGTGACATTTTAAAAACAAACTCCGTTGACCACTGAGCTTGGCTTTGCTATTAAAAACGAGACAGGCATGTTTACCGTAAGCTATCGATTACCTTTGACAGGACCAAACCATGATCAGCCACAGCGAAAGAAAACACGATCAATTTGTGTGCAAACCGCTGAGCCCTGGATGAGTCAACAGAGTCCCGAGTAAACCCCTCAGAGGAACATCCCTGCCTCCCTCGCCAACTGTGACCAATCTCCTCCAGGAGTCACTCGAGGATGCTTAAAAGACGGTGGCAGTCGCGGATTTCTCTTACGCTTCGCCGTGACAAGTGTCAGACAGGAAACATCCACTGTGTGCCTGCCTCTGCCTTCCGCCTTCCCTTTATGAGTTAACCCTCCGAGTGCAAATACAAACAAATGTAATCCCCCAGGCCGCCTCGGAACCGGGCGAAATCTGGAATTCATTGCCAAGTATTTCAGTTCCTGCTGCAGCTGTTACAAGTGTTTGAGTTGGCGAGGGAAGAGAAAGGGCGCAAGGGCGCTGCATACCAATTTCGTGAGCCACAGTGAAAGCTGCGTGGAGGCCATCGTCTTCAATCACAGCACAGCTGCGCTCCGGAGAACATATGGTCCCAACGTCTGCCATTCCCAGGGTGTCACATGAATGATGCCCACATAAATCCTTCCCAGGAGAAAGAAAGAAATCATTAAAATCAATTACCCGCCAGCAGGGTCCACCTTGGAAAACCGCTTGCTCACTGCAAAAAGGCAACGCGGGGAGGGGATGCTGATGGTGTCACCTGTTCGGCTCTGGAAATGTTCCCAAGACAAACCGATGGCATCGGCTCGTCGCAACTTCTCGGGGGCGGCCCCAGGGGCACAGAAGGATGAGGGGGACTCAGTTACATTAAAAAAAAAAAAAAAGATACGGGAGGGCTGGAGCTTGTCCATTCTAGTAACAGCTGGAGCCTTCACCAAGCTGGAGCCCATGTATGCAGACACATATGTCATGGACCACTTTCACATATGGTCACGCTTAGGAAAAGCCTGAATAGTCTGACCTAAATGCATGCTAACTTTATCAGAAGCCTGGCCCGACAATTTATTTTCCATCACGGGGGCAAGCTGCAACCGCGTATTTGTGGCAGAATGTCAATGTAGCAGTAATTTGGAGAGGAAGCTGAATTTTAATCTAAAGCATGATTCCTTAAGCATCGCTTCATGTCCAGATTGAGTTGTCATTTCACAGGTGGTGTCTTCAGAAATGTATGCATCTAATGAAGTATTTCTCAACCGGATCAGCATTCAGAAAAATACATGTTATATATTGTGTTGATATAAGTACTCACTTATATCAACACAATATATAACATGTATGCATATTTCTGGTGAGAAGTTGTATGTTAAGAGATTCATAAAAGGGAACATGATCATGCCCCACTCATGGTCATAAGTTATAGATTTAGATAAAAGGGACATCAACAGATAATTTAAAATGGAGAAGTGTAAAGAGAAAATATAAGCCAATTTTTTTTTGCATGATACATATATCATGATAAACTTTCCTTTAAATGCTATTTAAGTATTAGTATACATTAGAATTTCTTGTGCTTGCCTATAGTTTTCAATAAAAATTAATCGACAGTGTGCACATTTACATCTGGAAAAACAACATCGTATCCTAGTAAGCCACGGTTAAATAACTAGAATGAAAACATTTTTTAAAAAATTATCAATTACTATGAAAGATGACAATGTACCAGGTAAAATAACATGCACAGTTTCTATTACAGCTATCATCTTAGTATCCCCACTACCATAGTGTCTGACTTACGGAAGAAGCTCAACAAACATTTGCTTGATTGAGGTGAATTTGATGTACAGTCAGTCACCATGTAGACCTGACACACCTTTCACAAGCTATATGCTAGCTAAGCTAGTAAGACCTCAACGGACTTCTGGAAGCCAGCACAAGATGTTATTACCACATAACTAAAGCCAACTACTCATTGTTGACATATTGTTCTAACTCTTCTCTGTTTTGCTGCATAAAAATCCAACCACAGTAAAAAAATAATATATGATAATGATATACCCTATGATCTCTCTAGTACATGTTCAGGTTCTTCCTATGTTTCCTGGCTTATGGAATCCCAACTGTGATGCATTCCATTGTGGCTGCCATCTCATTACACTAGTATGGGAATCTCGGCCATGGAGCTTGGTGAATCAAATCACCGAACCAACAGTAGCCTACCAAAGTTTCCCGTGTATCCTTATATGTCATCCTGCGGGATCTCAAATTACAGCTGTTGAGAACAAATTAGTAGTTTTGAAAATTGAAATTGGAACACACTTTTGCATAATAATAAGTCTCAGATTTAATAGTATGGTACACTACATTCTTTTAATCCATTTCCCCCCAATCCTTTTAGTAGCTTTCAGACCAAAGATCCAGGTCATGGTCTAAGCAAATTGCTAGATACTCTTAAGTTTATTTCTGCACACATATACTTTTTTAAACCAAGACTTGTGTTTATCTTCACAACTCGGGGTTCCTTATCTTCAAGTAGAATATTAAAATTCAATATTATTTCCCCTTCTTGCCCTTTACTTCATTAACAACTTTGAAGCCACAGCAAATAGAAATGGTCTTCCTGTTTGGAACAAAGTTTAATCTGGATTTTTAATTTCTATATGTTTGCTGGTAATGAATTGCTCATTAGAGGCCATCAGTCCTCCTTGTCATCCTTGAATTGCATTAAATGCATTTGGCCCTTTGCCATGGAAATGTGTGCATGTGACAAATTTATAAACAGATGCAGCTATTTTTTTTAAACACACTGATTAAACCCCATGATGACATAGTCACACTCTATATTTTTGTAACTGTAATTATGTAAACTGGCAGCCTTTTCATTTAATTCACACAGTTTGAAACACTGGCAGCCCCATTAAGATTTCAGTCTTGGGATTCATAGTAAATGCGTGTGTTTCTTTGTGATCCAATGTTCATTCCAATTTACATGCCACAATTCCCAATCCCTGTGAATCCAATTCTTGATGGGTCATTTGGCTTTCTGGCTACCCCAATTAAAAAGGTCTTTATTTGGAGACTACATGAATTGTGTCTGTTGGTCCACCCATTACAATAACCCATGTTTATAAAATCTCTACTCATGCTTCTGCTACAAATAAGCAATACCACACACACACACACACACACACACACACACACACACCAGCTGGATTAGGGGCCAAGAGATCTTAGTACATGTATTCCTCAAACAATGATGGTGTGCCCACAATTAAAACTCAACTTGTGCATCACATCACACCCACGTCTATTTTTTGTGGTGACTTATTGCAATATTTATAGGTGAGACTCTCAGTTGAAATTTATAGGAATCTGTATTATTATTATTCACAGTAGAAGAATATTGTTGGGGCAACAGCATTTAGCTAGCCATCTATCTGGATCTGTGGGAGGGGATAATGAAGAAATGTGAGACACATACATAATTCACATGAGATAAATGAATTAAAAGTGCTGACAAGAGTTTTTCTGAATGATTAGTTAGATATGAAAGTAAATTAGATCTTTGTTACGTTAAAGAAGTTCTTTTCATACAAGATCAATATTTTATCACCATGGAGTAGACAGACAGGAATGCAATGGGAGATTTAGTAAAAACTAAAAAGCGAGTGTTGCAAGAGTATGCAGAGATTTAACCAGTGGGTTTGTGGTGTGGTATTGGCCAGGAGACAAGCCTGGGACATTGTATCTCACTCAGAAATAGAGCTGAAATGACCAGCAAGACCGATGAAGATTTGACAGGGAGGTCATTGGCCTGGTGACCATTCAATAGCTTGCCCATTGAATTGTGTCTGTTGGTCCACCCATTACAATAATATGGCAATATCTGTGACTTATGGAATTTAGAAGAACTACTAGTTCCCCAGACCTATTCCTGCAGATGGTGTTGGGGACAGGGAGCCATCAGAGTATACAACCTTGACAAGCAGACGCCAAGAAGACAGTACAACTTGGGGAATCCTGGCGGTCAGGACTGGGTGAGAAAAATGAACCAAGCAGGTGTGTGAACATGCAAAGTGAAACAACAGGACTTGTAGGATTTCTTGTCTTGCTCAGAGATAGGTCTCTCTGTGCTGCTAAGAAAAGGAGCGAAAAGAAAACACATGCCGATAAGAGCACAAATCATCACAACTGCAGCAACAGCAGCCAAGATGAAGGAAGGATACCTTGTAGAAGAGAAACTCGGGTTAAATAACAGCAGCTCCTGTTTCTAGGTATATCACCACCTGGGAAGGACAAGTACGGAGCTCAAGGGGAGGGCTTAAAGAAAGGTTCAACTAGCCTCAGATGTCTGTCTGTCTGTCTACCCAATTCCTATGAAGAGGGATTAGTGATAGAAGATTAGTCTGCGGAGGAACATATTTTAGTCGTAGTATTACACAAACATACATTTACATACCACAATTCCCAATCCCTGTGAATCCAACTCTTGATGCGTCATTTGACTTTCTGGCTACCCCAATTAAAAAGGTCTTGATTTGGAGACTACATGAATTGTGTCTGTTGGTCCACCCATTACAATAACCTATGTTTATAAAATCTCTATCCATGCTTCTGCTACAAATAAGCAATACCACACACACACACACACACACACACACACACACACACACCAGCTGAATTAGGGGCCAAGAGATCTGAGTACATGTATTCCTCAAACAATGATGGTGGGCCCACAATCTGCAGACACTGTGCCAGGTGCTCACACTGTGGTACACAATAAAATAACAGCTGATCCTCACCCTTAAGAAACATGAGGATCTGGTGGCAAAACAGATACGCTATGGAGAGGAGCAGATTGTGACCGCTGCTATGAATGGATTGTTGAAGGCGTGCAGAAGAGGATTTGGGGGAATCAATAAGGTGTCCGGAAGGAGGTAATTGGATCTTGGGGGATAAACAGAAGGCTGACAGTCTCAGAGGAAGGGTACTCTAACAAGGGAAGATTGGTGAATCCATCAGGAGATGGTGAATGGCAGGCTCTGTTTTGGAAAGGACAGGAAGTTCGTTAGGGATGGAATAGACAGGATTTGTTAGATTCAGGGGACTTGGGGAAGCTGGAAAAATAGTCTGGGCCCATCCAGAGTTCCAAGACAGGACATTTTCTCTGATACATGTACAGTCAGAAGAAGGGGAAGAAGGAATGGAAGAAGTTGGGGATTGAGGGGAGTAGATGCTTGAAGGAGTCATTTTGGAGAACAGAATGGAAGCTAATTAGAGATAACAAATGGAAGGTCAACTGCTTTTTAGTTCTAACTCTATTAGTAAGAGTCATTATGTAAGTCATTTATATACTTTCAGACTAACTCCCTTCATCAGGAACATAAGGACTTTGGACCAGGCGATCTCTGTGTCTTTCCAGCTATACATGTTGGTATTCAATGAAAACATTCAATTTATAGATGGAGAAATCAAAGCTCAAGGCTTTGTGTTAAAGTGGAAAGCCTGCGACTAGAGAAACTGACATTTAACCTATGTCTAAAGACTCCCATTCCTGAACCTACTTTACCACGGTACTATCAGATCATCATACATGTTATTCTTGACATAACTCTTATTTTTTACATTTATAAATTGTGCTTTTCAAACAAATTCCTTTTTTGCAACAGATAATACAGCATAGTCTTTATCTCTATGTTGAGTTTGGTATAACTCAATAATTTAGAGGCATACTAAATATACAAAGTGCACAAAGTAGTTCCAGGAAAGGATACAGACGTGCGGGATAAGAAAGCTATGACATCATTAACTTGCCTCTCTCTCACACCTGCCATATCTGATAAGTCAGTGTAAGTCACTAACTCCATCTACCAAAGGTCTCCAGTAATTGTCCTCTCTTTCTCATTCACCCCATTATTCCTTCTTGACTAGACTATCATCCAAAGCTGGTCCCACTGCCTCTTATACCTTACCTACCTATATGCTTAGACCCCAGATCTTTTTTTAATGTATTTTTTCAATTACAATTTACATTCCATATTCTTTTGCACTAGTTTCATATGTGCATACACCATAGTGATGAGACAATCACCTATTTTACAAAGTGTTCTCTGATATTTCCAAAACACTAACTCAAAAGAATATAGGCACCCCTATGTTCGTTACAGCACTATTTACAATAGCCAAGATATGAAAGCAATCCAAGTGCCCATCAGTAGATGAATGTATGAAAAGGTTGTGGTACTGTATACAATAGACCCTGGATCTTATGATTCCTCCGTTCCTCCAAAATTTAAAAGACACAATCTTAGCCTCCATTTATCCATGCACAATGCAACCCAAGCTTCCTGTCAGCCTCAACTGCACCTTCGTGATCCATCTTGTCCATTATTTCTTGCATATCTCACCAATTTTGGCCGCAAATCAGCATCAACATTCCTTCTGTCAAAGAGGATGAATTAATTCACATCCACCTTCCTTTAACATTTCTTAACTTGGTCTATGCTTCTCTATTTTCTGGTGCCATTGCTTTCATTTAGACCACCTTGGGTCTCCTCTTGAAGATTACTGGATCCACACAGCCACACAGGACAGAAGGTTTTTTCCAAAACACACCTCTGGGCATTGCTGTTTCCTTCCATAGATATATTTTTTAAATTTAGTTTACAATTTGAACTCTTTAGCACAATGTTATAAACTGACTTGGGTTCCCCCCCAAATTTGTATGCTGAATCCTTAAATCCCCAGTGTGATTGTATTTGGAGATAGCGCCCATATTGAGGTAATTAAGAATTAAGAATAAAAGAGGACATAAGGATGAGGCCCTGATCCATTAGGATTAGTGTCCTAAAGGAAGAGCTACTGGAGTTCTTCTCATTCTCCCTCTATAATTTGATTGTTATTATCTTCTCTAGATTAACCTATCACCCTTCCATTCTGATATTGTCTGTCCTATCACATATCACCCCCTCCATTTCACATAATCACCATATTGTCTCTGGGCCATGTAGTTTGGTGTGTCTGCAATGCTGTTTCCTCCTTATGAGTCTGGCTAATTCCTACTCTTTCTTCCAAATTGAACCAGATGGGTCAATCAACCTTCTTACGTACTTGCATGATATCTAATGACCTCATCTATTATAAAAGTTATCATGCTGTACAGCAATGACCATTTCCTTGTCTGTTTCCTTGAAAGGATTCTTAGGAAAACAGCCACTTTTTAAGCTTCTGAAGCCCTCTCTGCCTATTAAGAACATATTGCATATCTGCATATTTTTATTATAACATTTTTAGGTTAGGGAACACTAGATATAGACCAAACAATCTTCTCTGTCATTTGTCAGCTGTAACTCTTAAAAGATTATCTCTATTTCTCGTTGTATAAATGTCCTTCTCTGTCAAATTATAACAATGATACTAGGTTGCAGATTGTTGAAAGATTTGTTGTAAAACTGTTAATGATTATGGACAGTATATAAAAATAAATGCTCACTGAAAGATGGGTGATTCCAAAAAATAACTAACCATCCTTCAATGGTCCATACAACTATACATGTACAAAAAAGCCTGCATAAAGATCCATAGACAAAATTGATTGTTCCCTCCCCTTGCCTTTTGCAGACTTTGATTTTAGCTCAGTTGTAGCCTTGATCAGAGTTTCCTAACATTAGAGTGACTTATACATTTATCTGCTTCATCCTCCTCTGGTTATAAGCTCTGGTGGGAAGGAACTGCGATTTTCAATCTGCATTACTGGCATGTACTCTATGAGAAAGACAACAGTAAAATAGGTTCTGTGTATTGTGCTATATTGACTAATAGATGTTAGACTTTTCTGAATATTCTTCAAAATTTCTTTATTTTTAATTGTTATATAATTGATGTATCATGTTATCTTAGTGTCAAGTGTACAATATAATGATTCTATATATGCACACATCATGAAATTATTACCACGGTAAGTCTAGTTAACATCCATTTCCCCATGATGACCGTTTTTTTTTTCTTGTGAGGAAAATTTTAAAGATCTAGACTCTTAGCAACTTTAAATTCATTAATAATTTTAAGATGTCAACTAGAGCTGCTCAATCTGCTCCAGTTTTCCCATTTTTGAGTTATTTTTTCCCTTTTGTGAATTGGGGTTCACCTATAGGCTATAAATCCTTGCTAAGGGTTCATTTCAGCTTTAAATGGGATTTGAGCTCAACTATGAGATTGGTTTTGCCAGTCCAGTCAGCAAGCAAATAAGAAAAAGCACATCCTTCTGCCCCCCCTCCCCCCACACACACGTGTCTGGTCTCCTGGTAAGGCGCCCTATTGTCTGAACCTAACAAGAAGAGCCAGATGGGAAAGAAGACACGCTGACAGTGGAGTCCCTACCTCAGCATTATAAAACACAACACCAAGAGAGGTGTTAGCTGAGAGACAACTGCCCATTAACGGCCACACTGATAATTAAGAGTGAAAGTGAATGACCCTTTTCTATTGCACAGTCTCATAGCTGGTTCACTTACAACCCACTGCTTTCCATCCACGCATGAGCAAAGCTGTCATTGGTGTTGTCCCCATTAGGGGATGTTACACACCGCCAATTTTCTCATCCAGCAGGTAGGGAGGGGTTTTGCTTCTAAGGAAGAGTGCAAGGTCTCCAACATGGGCTTCAGAGTTTATCTTTCAATAAACTACTTTAAAATAAAAGAAGCAGCTAGGAAGAAGGAAAGAACGCTGGAAAGCACAATTAAATCCTGGGGAGATTGGGTTTCGGCTGTTTGATGGCACAAGTGGTGTGAATTCCAGCAGAAGTGCCATTCCAGAGTGAAAAAGGACTCTGGTGCCAGAACACTGGCTGGTGCTAAAGTTTCTCTAATTAGTACAGTACTGAGTGCCGGAGGACGGTCCTGACAATGAAGCGTGTCTGCTTGAGAAATGAATTACTAGCTCTCTTCTGCTGACTGCCGGACCCAGCGTTCAAGGTGGCCCCGGCTAGTAAACAGGGCTGGAAAAAACACATCCTCGCACAGTTGCTTCATGCCTGAAAAACAAGTAATTTAGCAGAAGACAGCTGGGCCCAGAACCCGAACGGAGCTCTGAGCCCATCAAAACACGGATTTCATGGCTTGGCGTCTGGCTGCTAAGCAACGGGTTTATGACATCAAAACAGAGTTGTAAAAGTAGGATCCTGGTGCCAACTCGGGGTAGTTCCCATTGAAAAGGAAGAGCTGCAGACATTTTTTTGCTAGGTCTTAAGATATCTGATTTCCCGGGGATAGGAGAGCTCAGATCATTTCTCCTCTGGCCCAGAATGTGTTTTCCACATTCTGCAGGGTTAGGGGGAGATGAACTTTGCATCTTACAGTCCTCTCAAGTGCATGCTGCATAAGGGAGGGCCTCAAGAGTATTTTTTTTCCTCAGCTCCTTCATTAACAGCGTTCTTTGAAATTAGGTGCAGGTATGTATAACACACATGCTTTTCAGATACTTGGTTCGCATCCGGTTTGATGTGTATACCAGAAGGCCAGCCCCGAACCACATGGCAACTGCTTTACTCAAAATGTGATTCTGCTTGGTGAGGAGGCCGGGGAGGGACCATGCAAAATACTTTCCGTGTGTGGAGCAAATAAGAAATAAATGCTGTTATAATACTTATTGTTAACAAGAAGAGAGACCGTTCACTTCTTTCTCCCTTGCGTTCATCTATTTAAAATATACTGGGAGGTTTCAGAGCTTGGAAAATAGGAAATGTTAGCCACCCAAACGAAAAACAAATCCAGAAAAAGCAACAGACATCATTTAGAACCACTGAGTCGTTTTCCCTTTTCCAGGGAAGCAATGAGGATAACAGCGGGGCAGGAGGTAAGAGGTAATGGTCTTCTATTCATCTGTACTTATTTTTAAAAAAATGATGGAAGGTGCATTTGCGTTTAGAAAGGAAAGCGAAATGTTAAAATGACCTACACTTTGGAGCAGTTTGCCTACACAAGTATTTTTTCCCTTTGTCTTTACAGCACTTCCTTCCATAAACTCTGTGAAGCCTCCTTCTTGGCAGCCTCTGGTGATGTAGCAAAGCAAGAAATCCAGACATTGAATTTTGCTCAAAAAAAAAAAAAAAAAAAAAGAACTTGGAAACCAAAGGAGAAATAGTTTTACAGGAGAACTTCACAACTGAAGGCTGCAAAACAAATGTCCTTCCGTTTCAAAGGTGAATGTTGTGGCGAGAAATGAAAGGATGTTTCCAGAGATCGGTTCATGGGGAGACAGACTTTCCACGGTGCATAGCACTGTGTCTGTCCTGCCGGCTTCTCCCTAAGCTGCTGCCCTCTGCTGTCTTGGTTTACTTGTGGTTTACATTTATGTCTACCCCATAAACCACAAGTGTTTCTCCACTCCAAATTTACCGACACGTTTTCTTCATGCCAGGGGTGCCTTAGTGGGGAAAAAGGGGGGGATTTGGTAGTGGAGCTCCCTGATTCTAAAACCTCCTGCAAGCCACCATTGAGTTTCCTATCCTAGTTCTGGTTGCTCCATTTGGACCCCAGATTTTGCACACACTATTTCCAAATTGCTAAGCCTCCGCTATAACCGGCTGGGTCTCAAACACTTAAAGAGGGAGCTTTAAAAGTCGCTTCTTTCCAGAGGGCTGAGAGGCCCAACTTAAAACTACCAGCTAGAGGAGATTTGTGAAAGTTGAGGCTCAGAGCTGAGCGAGCCAGGCTCACATCCAGCCCAGACGTTTATGACTGAATGTCACGCTCACCTGGTGTCTAATGCTTGTGCAGATAGAGACTGTGTCCTCCCCAGAACCCCTGGGCCTATAAAGATCAATGTCTTTCCCTTTCTGTAACCGGCTTCCTTCAAAGAGGAAATCCTGAGAACACATTCTTTCCCCTGTCTCAACTCTTTGCCCGGATCTTTCCACACTTGGGGCTTCAGAAACATTCAACCCAAACCCCCAAATGTAAGCTGGACGTGACCTTTCCCTGAGCAGGCGGTGTTGGCCGTGTCCTGGGCATCCCAGCCAAAGGCTTTAACAAGGAACCCCACAGATTGGGTTTCTAACCGAGATTGGGTTTCTATGTCCTCAGCCTCCTGCATTCCTTCCTTCCCAGGAATGAGATTCCAACAGGGCGGACAAGAACCTCATCCGGAAGCCAGAGCGAATACAGAGTCCTTCCTTCGGAAACTCTTCCCTCCACTGAAGGTGGAAGAGGTTTAAGTATAAATGTCTGAACATCCCGAAGGAAAGCGACGGATAAAAATGACTGCCCTGGATGGATCGATCCATCCCCTTCCATTAAGTTGGACCAAGTTCTATTTTCCCGGATTTCCAAGACAAACTTTCCCACTTAGCTATCTTCATTTCCCCAGCACTCTAGTCCCTTCTTACCCTGTGTTTAAGCATCGATGAGACACCATATCTTGCACTAGAGACATCCTGATTGATTGATTGATTGATTGTCTAAGCAGCTCTGGTTCTTTAGGGCTATACCCCTGAATACAGAAGCAGAGTGGGGCATCCTGCAAGAAGCAGGTGGCGGGTGGTTTTCGGCAGACGCCAAGCCATCAGGATGGCTGTCCCACGGCCCCCCGACCTCCTCCTCCTCCTCCTCCTCCTCCTCCGTCTACCTGTCGGAGGCGGAGGGGCCTTACCTGGCGCGTGAAGAGGATGGCGGCGTCGTAGTGCTCCTCGTGGTCCTCCCCCAGCTGGTTGTGCTGGTGCTGCCACTTGCAGAAGCTCTTGAGCGTCGTGGCCGCGTTCTTGCTCACCTCCAGGCTCTTGTCCTTGTCGCCCAGCACCACCACCTTCACCACGGCCAGGCGGATGTGGTTCTCGATGCTGGCGTGGCTGTACAGGCGGTTGGCGATGGAGGCCAAGGTCAGCAGGTAGTGCTGCAGGCCCCGGCCGTACAGCCGCGCCATGGACGCGTCCGCCACCAGCAGCAGCTCCACCTGGCGGGCCCGGGAGATGGAGCGGCGCCGCCGCCGCCACCAGGTCTGCGCTCCCGGGGGGTCCCCGTCCGACGGCGACGGCGGCGGCGGCGGCGGCGGGGGCGCGGACCGGTCCAGCCGCTGCTGAGCCAGCGTCCAGCGTCGCGGGTCGGGGCTGCCGCGCCGCGGGGGGCGCTCGCGGGGTCCCGCGGGCGGCGCCGCGGGGGTCTCGCAGCTGGCGCGCGGCGGCAGCGCCCGGAAGCTGAAGCCCTCGCGCGTGTAGGCGTGCAGGACCCGCTCGGACCCGGGCCCGTACACGCGCCCGGCCTCCTGCGCCTCGCCGGCCCCGGCCCGGGCCCCGCGCCGCCGCAGCGGCAGCGGCTTCAGGGTGTAGCGCGCGCGCTTGACGGCGAAGAAGCCGTCCAGGCCGCCGCACACGTCGAAGACGGCCAGCGAGCGGGGGCTGCCGTCCACCGAGCCCCGGTACCAGCAGTGGCCCCGGGGGCGCGCGGGGGCGCTCGGCCCGCCGCCTCCTGCGGGGGGCCCCCAGCCCGCCGGGCCCACCGAACCATCGCGCTCCAGGTCCAGCAGGAAGCGCCGGCCGCCCGCGTAGACGAGGTAGCCCACCTTGCCGCCGCCCGCGTAGATCTGGTCGATGCGGCGCACCAGCCCGCGGCTGCTGGGGCGCGGCGGGTGCGGGTGCGGGGGCCCCGGAGGCTCGGCCCGCTCCGGCGGCGCCTCCTCCTCCGCCCCCTGCGGCTGGCGGGGCTGGGCGGAGGCCGCGGCGGCTGCGGCCCGCGGCGGCCCGGCTTCGCGGTGGGCAGGTGCCGCGGCGGGGCCGGCGGCGAGCAGGGGCAGGCGGAGCGCGCACAGCAGCAGGGACGCCCACCTGAGCAGCATAGTGCGCTGCCCGCGGGGAGGGGCCGCGCGCGGGGACCGCGGTGGGGCGGTGGGGTGGGGTGGGGTGGGATGGGTGGGGGGGCAGCTGGTTATTCGCTGGGGCAGGTACCGGGCACCACGGGAGGTGGGGGCACCCCCACACACACACCGCACACACGGGCGCACGCGGGCGCGCGCGCTCGCTGGCGAGTTGAGTCAAGTGTGGTGTCCTGGGAAGGCGGGGACCCCAGCGGCCGAGCCCGCCCGCCCGTCCGTCCGTCCGTCCGTCCGGGCCGCTGCCGTGCCAGCGTGCGAACTTTTCTCGGTCGCTTTGCAAAAATGTTTGGATTCGTGCTCCGCAGGGATGGGGGGCAAAATTAAAAAAAGAAGAAGAAAAGGAGAAAAGCCGGATGGTGGAGATTTGAGCAAATATGCAAAAAAAAAAGAGGGGTGAGGGTTTTTTTTTTGGGGGGGGTACCCAAATCCTCCCCCAAGGCCGCCACGGAAAGGAAGGAAGGTGCGGGGGGCACCGGGCAGGACCCCGGAGGTGCGCCGCCTCCCGCCTCCCGCCCCCCTCCCGGGGGCAGCCGCCCGGGACCCGTGGGCAAGCAGCCGGGGGGCTCCGCGCGCCCGAGCCCACTTTTTTTTTTTTCTTGGCTTATTGGGTGGCTTTCTTCGACTCGAATGAAACCCGGAGGAAAGGAAGCCAGAAAGAGGAAAAGGCCATACAAAAAAAAAAAAAAAAAGAAAAAGAAAAAGGACCAAAAAAAAATATTTTAAAATAAAAACGCCGCCGGGGCCGGCCCGCGGCGGGCCAGGGAAGCGGGGCGTCCGGGTGCCCCCGGGTGCGGCGTCCTCCGGGGCGCGCTCCTCCCCAGCCGGCCGCTGCGAGCGCGGGGAGCGGCGCGCGCTGTGAAGATGCGAGGAGGCGGAACAATGCATTTATAGCGGCGTGCCATCCTGCAAGGGCCATTTCGGCAGTTCGTCACTGCGAGCGGCCTCTTAAAGGGCGAGGGCCGCTTCCCCCACCCCTCCCACCCGCCGCGGCCCGCGCCTGATCAGATGGGGGGGGGAGGACCGGGGGGAGGGCGGGCGGGCGAGGGGGGCGATCGAGGAAAGGGAAGACCGGGAAGGAGGAAGGAACCCGGCGAGGTGGAAGGAGGGAGCGACGAGGATGAGGGAGGGAGGGGAGGAGAGGAGGGAGAGAGAGAGAGAGAGAGAGAGAGAGAGAGAGAGAGAGAGAGCGAGCGCAAAGTATTTGGGTAAGGAAAACAGAAGATTTCCTCGGCCTCCTTTAAAGCCACAGCAGCTCCGGGTTTGTCTGGATAGTTCACCGCGGAGTGGGGCTGGCTAGCCTCGGCTTACCTCACCTCCTGCAGAAGGGGTGTTTTGGGGTGTGTTTCAAGTTACGGAGACATTTGGAGCCTCTCTCCTCTCTCTCTCGCCCTCCCCTCTGCCTCCTCCTCTCCAGCTCTCTCTCTCTCTCCTTGGGTAGGAAGTTCCTGCCGAAAGTTTTCCCCTTGGCACGCCCGGCCTCTTCCACGGTGCGGCTCCAGCCGCCCAGCAAACGGCTTTCGGGTTCCCAGGAGCCCCCATCCTCCCGTGCGCCCCCGCCCCTCCCAGGTCCCGCGCGCTCCTGGTCTCGCCTGCTCCCCGCCGTCCCGGTCCCGAATGAATGTCACCCCCCCCCCCCCGTCTGCCACCCGCCGCCGCGTCCCACCCCCATCCCCGGGTCTGCGCGCTCCGACCGTCGCCAGGCTGCGGGTGAGGGCTCCGGTGACTAACTTCTCCCAGCCTCCAGCGGAGGGGCCGGGCAGCCCGGTGCCCAGGGCGCTTCCTGGCGCGTCGCTGCGCCCGGAGCGCGTCGCTGCCCCCCCCAGCGGGGCCGCCCCGGGCCTGGGAACTCCGCGCCTTTGTGTGCGAGCGAGCCCGGGGCTCCCCTCGTTCTCAGGCGTGCTTGGCACCCGTGCCCACGATCTGTCACCTCATCCCGGAGGCCTGGGACTTTTTCTGCCTGGCTTTTAAAAGAAGGCTGGGCCAGAAGGAGTTAACTCTTGAAGGGACTGCGCTGTTTTTTTTTAAAAAAAATATCTGTACCCACACTTTTTCTCTTGCAGCCCACGTGAGAATAAAGTGGTCCATACTGCTTGTATCTGTATTGATCTCTCCTACAGCGACCAGGTACCGGCCCGGGGGGCCCTGACTTGCTGTCCTTCTCCGAAATTCCTTGCAGGAGAGAGAGAAGACTTGGGGGGGGCGGTGGGGTGATGCAGGGGAGAGGTATGGTCGCTGTGCCTTGGTTGTGCCTCCCTTGTTTCTTCTGATTGTCCGCTCTAACAGGAAGCCGAAGAAAACACGATGACTTTGTCACCTTTCCCTGGGACCTGTCAGAAGCTACCCCTCCCCCCCTCCTGCAGGGGCAGGAAGATTCTCCTCCCCTATTATTCTTCACACAAGTAAGCGAATACACCAGTGACAAGTGGAGCCGGTACTGTTAGCACACGTCTGTCTTTCCCTGTGTGTTGAACGGACAGGGATATGGTGGCTCAGCGGACCCCAAGCTGCTGGAGGTATTTCTAGGTCCTTGGTAAGCAATCGGATCGCTTTTCACGGAGAGGTTCTAGGAGGTCCTGGATGGATGTGAGGTCCTCAGAGTGAGAATGAACCCCGGGATGGAATCCCGGAAGTGCCCGGCTGTGGTTCCCGGCCTGTGCCCTGTGCACCCTCTGGAGCATCTGGGTGGCATGGGAGAGAAACACGTCCTGAGATTTAGTTCACGTTTCTAATGGAAGTGTCCCTGGGTTTACCCAACAACCCCTAGTGCAGTGGTTCTCAACCTTTCTAATGCCACGATCATTTAAGACAGTTCCTCATGTGGTGGTGACCCCCAACCATACTTCATAACTGTAATTTTGCTATTGTTATGAATTATAGTGTAAATACCTGTGTTTTCCGATGGTCTTAGGCGACCCCTGTGAAAGTGTCCTTGGACCCTCCAAAGGGGTCGCGACCCACAGGTTGAGAACCACTGCCCTAGTGGGTTCTGAAATACGTACTTCCAGCACTGGGCGAAGTTGCTATCGCTGAAGGCCATTGTCTTTTAGTCTCCCAACCCCTCAGTGTCTCCTCCCTCAGTGACTTGCCCAGGACCAATACTACCAGTTGAATATTTTTAAAACATTTTTAAAATACATTTTATTGTTTTTTTACAGAGAGAAAGGGAGAGGGATAGAGAATTAGAAACATCGATGAGAGAGAAACATCGATCAGCTGCCTCCTGCACACCTCCCACTGGTACCAAGGTACGTGCCCTTGACGGGAATCGAACCTGGGACCTTTCAGTCCGCAGGTTGATGCTCGATCCACTGAGCCAAACCGGTTTTGGCACCAGTGGGATATTTTGCGGAAACAGGATAAGTATAGGAAGGAGAACCTGGGTTTCAGCAGGCTTCTCAGTGCCGCCAATAGCGTTCAAGTGTTGGGAGTTTGTGCAGAGAGAAAGCAGTATCTCTCCTGCCAATTCCAGGGCCAGGCAGTCCCATAGTTGGCACTAACATCATCTTTAAAACAATCTCAGTCCTTGTAACAATCTCATCAGTGTTACTCAAAGGGTCACTTTGATTGGCAGTTTAGATGACAGTGGTTTACATTTATTAATTATAATTATTTGCATTCACAGATAAGAGATTGTTTAGCACGTAAATAAATTCTAACTGAATTTTCTTCTTAGTAAACGTTTTCTTATTGTTTTTAAAACACTACATATCTCACAGGAATCATGTCTCTGAATGTTAGGCCTAACTCTAAATTTAATTTCATAATGACATCTGTGCTCCTACAGATTATTTAAATGTTTAGAAATACATCGAAAGAAAAGGATAAAAGCAGATAAAACTCCAAATGTGAACATCAAGAACTAAATATTTTATAGAACCATATATCCATAAGGAAAGGAATTCTTCCAGTTTACAAATAAAATGAGAAATTCTTACATATTCAGATAATTTCTACTTGAATTGAACTTCATTTTTTGTTCATTTGGATGCTTTACGAAGTACATTAGGTGATACTTCTAAAATATAACCCTAGTGGCTTAGGATGAACCGCTATGTTCCAAAAAGAATTCATGCCTTTCAGTCCAAGGAAGTAACGCGCACCGAATGAAAGTAGCTTGCAATTATTTACTTATTTTTACAGCAGAACGACAAAATATATTAGCAATCATGTTCAAGTGGACGAACTGCGAGGCTCTTATTTCATCATTCCGGGTAGCAGTGTTACTTGTGCCTATTTTTTTAAATATATATTTTATTGATTTTTTACAGAGAGGAAGGGAGAGGGATAGAGGATTAGAAGCATCGATGAGAGAGAGACATCGATCAGCCGCCTCCTACACGTCCCCCACTGGGGATGTGCCCACCACCAAGGTACATGCCCTTGACCGGAATCGAACCTGGGACCCTTCAGTCCGCAGACAGACGCTCCATCCACTGAGCCAAACCGGTTTCGGCTACTTGTGCCTATTGAATGAGGACTTCCCACTGGGTTTCCAGAGTGTGGGATCAAACCTGATCGGTCATTGTCATTTCCCATTTCCCAAAAGGCAGAGAGACTTCCTACTGGAGGCGGTTACTGGGGGGAAGTTATCTTGGAGGTTATTTGAGGCAACTCCCTCCACAAACCAGGGAGAAACTCAGCGTAGACACCGAAGTGGTTAAAAAGCCCACGAGCGGCCCGCTCCTTCGAAAGCGAAATCCCTTACTCCCTTGATTGGTGCTCAGTCTACAACACCTCTTAAAACCTAGCCGGTTCCACAAATATCCGTCGAGGGACTGCCGCAAAGTGCTCCTGGAGGGTCTCGGAAGGCGTGTAAAGGCGAATAAGCCACGATTAACGTTCGGAGCGGCTCACAGTTGCAGAAATGGAGCCAATGATACCAAGACAGACTTGGAATAGGAGCCGGAAGCTCCAAGGGGAGAGGGAAGAGAGCAAGGTTCTCCAAGACGTGTGCTTCCAGGACAGCTTCACGCCACAGGATCTGTGCATCCTTGTATGTTGTATTTTCTCACATGTCCCTTTGCCAGAGTATCCTTTCCTCCCTCTCCCGCATCTCTGCTTTTAACGGGAAGAGTGAGGAAGTAACAGACAATAAAACATTCCCCTCTGAACAACACCCGCTCCTGACCTCCCATGTAGGAGAACTGTAGTCTCTCAAGATTCCTACCTTGTTTTTCTCTCTACCCGGGACCTCGCAGTATTTCCAGCTCCATTGACATCAGCTTCCTCAGCGGGAAGATGGTAGTAGCTGGGCACCAAGCACTCCA
Source organism: Lasiurus cinereus (assembly GCA_011751065.1). Classification (NCBI taxonomy): domain Eukaryota; kingdom Metazoa; phylum Chordata; class Mammalia; order Chiroptera; family Vespertilionidae; genus Lasiurus; species Lasiurus cinereus. The sequence goes on along the minus strand of JAAGEH010000045.1, from coordinate 1,872,988 downwards.
CACTCCTTGAGGCCAGCCAGGCCAGCCACCCCAGAGACCTCGGGCCAGCCTTCTCCCTCCAGTGTCACTCAGCTTTGCAAATTCTAGTTTTCATAAGCCTTTCCTCAAAACCACAGGTTATTTTTAGGGGCCTCATATAAATGCACTCAGGCAGTATTTGTTCTGCGACTGGCTTCTTTTTTCACTTAGAACATCTTGCAGGTTCACCATGTCATCGCACATGAAATAGTCAAACTCACAGAGGCAGAGAGTCGAATGACGGTTGCCAGCGGCCAGGGCAGGGAAAGGGAGGCGTTATTCAATGAGGATACATTTTGAGTTTTGCCAGAAGAAGAAGTTGTCGAGATCTGTACAACATCGCGCCTGCAGTGAACAGCGCTATATTGTACACTTCAAACACTTCTAAGGGTAGATTTTGTGTGTGGTTCTTACTACAAATCCAAACCAAACCGAACATAACACTTGGGGAATAAGAAAAGGAAATGGATGAACAACGCTGGCTTTGAAATGAATCCTGATGTTTTCAAGAGTGAAACTATATCTGAATAGTCCTCTTCTAGCCTTTTACCTCCATCTGTGCCTCCCCTTATGTTCCTCGGTGGTCTAACATACGTCTTTTTTTAAATATATTTTATTGATTTTTTACAGAGAGGAAGGGAGAGAGATAGAAAGTCAGGAACATCGATGAGAGAGAGACATCTATCAGCCGCCTCCTGCACGTACCATAGTGGAGATGTGCCCGCAAGCAAGGTATATGCCCCCAACCGGAATCAAACCTGGGACCTTTCAGTCTGCAGGCCGACGCCCTATCCACTGAGCCAAACCGGTCTTGGCTAACATGCGTTTTTGATATAGTATTTCAGAGAGGAAGGGAGAGGGGGAGAGAGAGAGAAACATCAATGATGAGAGAGAATCATTAATTGGCTGACTCCTGCACGCTCCACACTGGGGATTGAACCCACAACCTGGACATGTGCCCTGACTGAGAATCAAACCATCACCCTCTGGTTTATAGATCAATATTCAACCACTAAGCCATACTGGCTGGGCCTAACATATATCTTCATCTTGACATTCTGGTGCACGCGAACAATCTCCCACACTTTAGACACACCAGGCGTATCAGTATGGATGTGCTCACACACACACACTCACCCAGACTCAGTTTCCCCTCCAGGCTGCACTTACTGGTGGGTAGAAAGTCCTGATCAAAACTGAGATAATAGGAAAGAGGAGTTTACCAAATCTACCTTGCCCCTTGTAAACAAAACTTTCTTGGGAACCGTAGTGTGGAGATTTTATTTTTGCAGGGACCATTCTTGCATTTCTGATAAAACTCGGAACATTGTACCTGCTATCTGTTCAGGAGCAGTCAATGCGTGGTGATGCATAACATATGCTTCGGAATCCGTTTTACCTAATAAAAGAAAAAAAATGTGGAAAAGCTACATTTTCATTTTTCTTATACACAGGCATTTTATACTGTCTAAAAGTCTTTGAATGAATAATGTACATGTGTATTATTTAAGACATACAGGTGCTCTTGGTAAAGCAAACCCGACTAGTCAGTTTTATGCTGACCAGCTGTGAAATGTTGTTTTAGCTTTTCTCACGCAATTATGTGCATATTACTTGCTTTTATGAGTTGCCCCAGTCCTGCTTTTTTCCTTTATTTTCCGGAAATCATCTCAAAATCAAACCTTACTGGAAACACATGGAAAATCAGGAATTTCCAGCCTAGAGTAATTCAAAACGTTTGAGGGTTTTATTTTTTTCCTACATGAAGGCAAATTCAAGCAAAGATTTCAGATTACTGAATGAGTAGTAGCCGTAGTTAGAATCGTAGCAGGTCAGAACGCTTGGCTCGCAGCCCTAAAATTAGGTTCTTAACTCTGGAGTATCACACACAGTCTTCCTTGAAACTATCCAATCTTTCCCTGTGAACTGCATTTCACTTATTCTGATCTGCGAAGTAACCTCATTGGTGACTACCTCATTTACACCTGCGGGTAAGAAAATGAAAACAGTATCAGCCTGCCGAAACCGGTTTGGCTCAGTGAATAGAGCTTCGGCCTGCGGGCCCAAAAGGTCCCAGGTTTGATTCCGATCAAAGGCACGTACCTTGGTTGTGGGCACATCCCCAGTGGGGGTTGTGCAGGAGGCAGCTGATCGATGTTTCTAACTATCTCTCTCCTTTCCTCTCTATAAAAAAAAAACCAATAAAATATATATTTTAAAAAATAAAAACACCAGTATCAACCTATTCAATAAGGTTACCTCGCACCCATGACACGGGGTCACTGCAAGTTGCTTACATGGCTCAAAGAAAAGACACACGGTATTCTTTTTCCATGAATGCCCGTGGACTATCATATCTCTCTAACACACACCTCCCCAGTCAGGTACTAGCAGGTGGAAAAGCAGTCATCCGGGTTATGTTCCTATAGGAGCATGGAGATTCAGGGAAAGGCATTGCAGGTTTTCTTTCTTTGATGTAGGAGGTGTCACTCTTCTTATCATCCTCTTCCCCACCCCTGAATCCTGTGGGGAACAGGAAGGGACAAGGCCACCATTACAGATGGAATGAATGAAGACTTGATTCTAAGTCCCAGAAAGGAACGGTGACAGGGCATCATCATGAACGCCCCTCCCACCCCTAGCTGAAGTGCCCAGAGTCCCAACAAGAGTGCCACCTCTGACCCCTGAAGATAGGGGAAGATGAGCGTGAGGCAGCAGGAAGCCAGTAGGAAGTGGGACCTGACCGATGTACAGTTCAAGGAAGTAATCTTGGTGCACAGTTTCCTCTCTTCTGCCCAGAAGCCAGACTCTCAATTCTGCACCTCTCTTTCTCATTTTGGGAAACTCTTCCAACTCAGCAACACCCTTTCCAGTCTATGTTAGTGATGAAACAAGATTTCCCTTTGCCCTTCAGGCATGGGCCAGGGGGCTACAGATTCTTTCAAGAACAGAGGTGGGCAGGAAAGCATGAGGATGTGGTTCTGTCACAGAAGGGCACTTGTCCATAAAGGTGATCAGACCCTTGCTGGCCCATGTCAGTTAGGGCCCAAATGTTTTAGGTGAATGTCGAATGAAATCTGGAATAATTCTTTTAACTCCTGACTTGAGAATGAATTACCAATAGCTACTTGTGCATTATAACCATAATTAACTATATCATCTTTAGCCTTTTTAAAAATATATATATATTTTATTGATTTTTTTACAGAGAAGAAGGGAGAGGGATAGAGAGTTAGAAACATCAATGAGGGAGAGACATCGATCAGCTGCCTCTTGCACGTCCCCTACTGGGGATGTGCCCACAACCAATGTACATGCCCTTAACCGGAATCGAACCTGGGACCTTTAAGTCTGAAGACCGATGCTCTATCCACTGAGCCAAACCGATGCTTTAGCCTGTTTTTAAGCATCTCCGCTCCCTACTCATTTCTGCCAAAGTGTTAACCAAGTGTCATTATTTTGTTCATCTATCTGCTGATGAGATGCCTTTCTTTTAGAAAAATCAAATGAGATGCAGATTGACACTAAAAAAGGTAGAGGCATGAATAGAGGGAAACGGTCAGGGGTAGTCTCAGGGGAATCACACAGCTAACTCTACAGAACTTGCTCAGAGAATCTGAAAATAACTTTTTTAAAAAGACTCAAACATTTTTTTGCTCTTATAAGTTTATTTCTAGCCTACAAAGGCAAGATGTTTTTAAAGACAAGAATCGGGAGGGCGGGGAGAGAGGGGAGGAAGAAACAGATGCAGAGGCAAAGAAGCAATGAACAGACTGTCATGCTACAGCGGGAAGGCAGGGGAGGTTGGGAGAGGGCAGCCTGTAAGAGATCAACCGAAGGACTTGTATGCATGTGTGTAAGCATAGCCAATGGATACAGGGCATTGGGGGTGGGGGCAGGTGAGGGCATGTACTGGGGGGTGGAAAAGGCCGAGGGGGGGCAATAGGGGAAAAAAAAGAGACATATGTACTACTATTTGTAACACTTTAAACAATAAAAATCCATATTAAAAAAATATTGGTAGCCGAGACTGGTTTGGCTCAGTGGATAGAGCGTCGGCTTGCGGACTGAAGGGTCCCTGGTTCCATTCCGGTCTGGGGCATGTATCCTGGTTGCGGGCACATCTCCACTGTGGGGCGTGCAGGAGACGGCTGATCGACGTCTCTCTCTCATCGATGTTTCTGACTTTCTATCTCTCTCCCTTCCTCTCTGTAAAAAAATCAATAAAATATATTTAAAAAGAAATATTGGTAGTCAGGGGATGAAAGGGAAGACTATCCCAATTGGACCTTTTACTAGCTTCCGGCCAAACAATTCACCATCCCCCAAATGCAAACCAATGTCTTGGGATTATGAGGTGATTTTTGGTTCCCTTCTCTCTCTTCATCATAAACCTTGTTTTTGTTTTAGTCATTGACCCGTCTAATGGTTGGGTTCCTCCTACACAGGTAAACTTTTCGCATGCTCAAAATAATGTTTCAGAATTATCCTTGGCCTCCCTCTCTTCCTTCTTTCCACACTTTCTTTTTATTCTCCTCCCTCTCCCTTTCTTTTAAATATGCTCTTCCTCTCACCCCACCAAGGCATGCCTCAGGAGAACAGCAACAATGCTTGTTTTTGTCCCCATTGTAGCTCCGGTTTCCAGCTTGGTGATTGGCAAATAGAAGGTAAAACATGTAGGTTAATTATTTTCTAAAAGTTTGTTGATATTTATCACTCTTAACCACTTTCTCGAATAATAAAGCCATGCCTCTTCAGGGAAATCCAATCCACGGATTTGAAGAAAGCTGATTCCATTCCTGTCCCCTTCCCATAAGTCTGGGCACTTGATACCAAACCTGGCAACCCCGAATGTCCCATAGATTGGGCCATGGCTGTTGTTTCCAGGAAAAGTTCTGCCCACTGGAGTCCCACTTGGGACATTTCTCCAAGTCAATAGCCAAATATACTCTTTCTCTATGATCAGCAGATATAAGGCCCTGCATTAAAGCAGACATCTAACTGCTATAACAAACACCCAGAAATCCTCAAAGATCTCATATAACCGAAGGTTTGTTCATTGCTGTAATAAACACCATGAAATTCTCAGTGGTTTTACACAATCAAATTTTATTCTTTGCTCCTATTACACTTCTTTGTGGGGTGATAGCCGTCTACGCAATTATTCAAGAATTCAAGCTTGCTTCCTTCTGTGATCCTACTTCATCCTCTACCTGTTTCCTCAAAGGCAGACTTAGAAAGGGAAGGTAGACAAGTCACCTTCTTGCCTCATTCTACAAGTGGCATACTTCATTTCTGTTTGCACTCCATTGGCTAACCCAGCCAAATGGCTCCACCGAGATGCAAGTGTAGGTAGGCATCTGGGGAATATAGAACAGACGTTAGCTCAAGAAGAAAGAAGGATAAAAAAATCCACCTCATTTGTTTCTGCTGATTGCCATTTATTTACCTCAGTGATGTCACCAAATAGAAAAAAGACTAAGAGTTAAGCCAAGCAGTGGTGAGAAAGAGAACAAGAGGGAGAAAGTAAGGAAGAGAGGGAAGAAAAAAAAAAAAGAACAAATAGAGAGAGCACCATTAAAACCCTTGAGTCAGCAATGCCAATAAAATCCTTATTTTTGTTTATGTTGGTTTAATTAAGAGTTTTGTCAGCAAAAACGGAAAGGATTTGGATGAGCACATTCCTGTTGTGCTGGCCATATTATGTCTAGTCACAAGCTTAATGCTTTGCATATGGTAGATAGTCTAAATAATTTCTTAAAAATATTTTTTTTTATTTCAGAGAGAGGAAGGGACAGAGAGAGAAACATCTCTGAGGGAGAAACATCAGTGGGCTGCCAGCTGCATGCTCCCCACTGGAGACAGAGCCCACAGTCTGGGCATGTGTCCTGACCCGGAATTGCACCAGCAACCTCCTGAGGCATGGGACAATGCTCACCAACTGAGCCACCATGTCCAGGCTAAATAATTTTTTTTGAATCAAAGATAATAAAAACAAATGCTCATTATTAATATGTTGGTCTGATATTAGCTAATAAGCTTATCTCATATTGTTCCTAAAATTGTCTTCTCAAGTAATTAATAAAAGCACACCAAATATTATATTATTGCATATTCTGTTATTTTGTTCTATGAGCCTCACCTGTGCATGTCTTATGCTGGTTTATGTCAGAATTGCCAACACGTTTTATCTGGGTTGATATACCAAATACAGGATTTATATATATATGATTTTATATATATATATATATATATGATTAGTTAAAATGGAGATTTCCATTGTATCTGTTATTCTGAGTTTGTTTAATCTTATTAAATATCGCAAATATGCGAAGTTCTGGAACATAACAAATTTCCAGGTGTGGAAAACCTCTATTGTCTTCACTAGCAGAGAGGTGTGGACAAGGAGCCCAGAAGGCTGGTGACCCTTGAGCCCTGGCAAAGGCCAGAGTTATACACCCACTATTTAGTCGAGACAATGGGAGCTGAAGCAACTTCCTCACCAGACAATCATGTAAATCCTTCACTGAAAGATAATCTGTCTGTTACTGGAAACTGCCTGCCTAAGGGCTGCACGTGTATCTCAAATTGAATAAAAGGATGGCAAGGCCTGAACTCAAGTGGAGTCCTTCCTCTTGGGATGGGCTCTCGCCTGCCGCACCAATTTCCAAATTATTATTTCTTGTCTCTTTCATTTGCGTGGAGTCCCTTCTCCAGACCCGAACCCTGAACCACGTGGGATGTGGGTGTTCACATTCAGGGTGCTCTGAAAAGACAAGTGGCTCACTGACCTCTTCTCTGTGCCTGACCTAGTGGGGCACAACGATACTGACCACATAGCTCTTATAGCTAAAGCAGACAGCCAGAGCTGAACATTATAACAACCCCTTTCCCCCCACTCCCCGAACCACCACCACCAAACAGGAAGGCACGAGAGGAGCAAAAGACGTACATTGTACTAACTTCCATATGGTTGGGCACACCCATCCAAGAACAGGCATAGAAACAAGTCAAAATGCCCAAGTCTCTATACTGACCTAGTCCTGTGTGTAAGCCTGAGGAAGTTATGTAGACCCTTTATGCACCTGTTTCCTCAACTGCAAAGGAGTGACCATTGTAACACCTACCTTACTGGTCAGACTAGTAGGGTTGGCCTCTCATACCCAACAGGGTTTTTATTAGGATTAAGAGTTTAAATTTGTATGAAGTGCTTGGTACTTAGCAAAGAAATAACAAGTGTGTTATTACAATGATGATGGTGATGATGGTGATGGTGATGATGATGATTTCCATGTTAGCCGCTGAGGACTTCGTTTTAACTGTTTCATATCCATTTATATTTTGGCTCAAAGAGTGGATCTCGGACTTTGTTCTGATAGGAAGTTAGAAAGAGAATCACCCCAGCTGTGAAGCATAAAGATATTTAAGACATCCCAGATGCTAAAGTTGGAGAAAAGCTTGATGCCAAGTAGAAACTTCAGAAGCGTTTGGAGAGATGCACCTTCTCATGGCATAATCTCTGGGTCCATGTGACCAGTAAAGAGGAAGGTTAAAACCATTTTATTTGTCCCAGGCATGTCCTCTGGTGCTTATACTCCCAGATAGAGATGTAAAATCATTTATGTGCTTGTCTTTTTCTCCCTCCTGCTAGCGCAGAGTGTGAGGACGGATACCTGCTTCTGGACAGGCCTCCAGCTCTAGCCCATCAGATCTATGATCTTGCAACAACAACAACATTTTTTTTTCTGCAAAAACTTTATTGTTTCATTTGGCCCAATGCCTGGGAGAGGGCTGCAGGGTGGTTCAAAGAATGGCTAGTAGTTTGGGGGAGAGGCTCAGGTAAAAGCCACACACCAGGGGGATGCAGAGGGCCCCTCAAAGGCCTGTGGGCTCCAAGGGCTCCTACTCATGCCCTTCGAAGAGATACTCGCCCAGCCCAGCCTGAGGGCTGGCAGCCTGCGGAAGTGAGTCAGGTGAAGCCCCTCTTCTTGATGAGTTTCACCTCCTCACCCGAAAGTGGTTCTCCAGGAAGTCCCAGAGCTGAGAGTAGAACCCAGGGCCTGCAGCTCCAAGAGGGCCTGGGTCAGTTACCTTCCCAGGCCAGCGTGGCTTCCATGGGCACTGAGTTTGCCCCATCACCTTGGGAGGCTTCAGCACGTCCTGGAAGGGGGTGCGGCCACCCACTGGTTTTGCAACTCTAAGAGATGCTCAGTGCCCTCGGCTTCTCCACCAACTCACCCTCCACAGTCACATCTTCACGGTCACAATAGAAGCCCTGAGAGAGGTGGGCGTGGAGCTGCAGAGACAGGGGGCCAGGCGGTGGCGGCAGCCTCCACTCTGTGGAATAATTCTGACAAATTTGGGAGCTCACGGTTGTTCAGCAATAAGGAGTTAAGGTAGAAAAGAAGTCGGTGTGTAGGCTGGCCTGCAGGTGGTTCTGAAGATGGTGAGCTGATGAGATGCAGGATGGGGGCTGGCGGCTGGGAGAAGGGGTGTCCCTGGGTCTGTTCAGTACAAACACTTGTTGAAACGAGACAGATCTGGGACCGCCCATGGCACTGCCTCGAAACAAAACTTTGCTTAATTAATTCCAATGAAATCAATTTCCTCTCATCTCAGAAGTTTTGGGTGAGGAGAGACAAAACAAAAACTATTCAGTTTCTGTTTATTTTTTAGGATCTTGGTCTGGATTGAAGAAAAAGAGAAAGAATTCTGGCTTATGACAGTAATCATGACTATCTGTAACTGCTCGATAGAAACTTTTGTATTCTAGAGGCCCAGGTCAAGAAGAGAACTCAGGTGGTGATGATAAGATATTGGTTGTTGGCACTGAAGAGTCGGAAACGCTTATCTTTCCAACCACATGATGTCAGATCTTCATCCCCATAGGATATGGTCCAATTCCCATTTCCGGTTGTTGGTCGGCTGTTGAAGAACTTAGATACATAGCACACAGCAATGTGTAATTTGAAATGTGTCTGCCCATGCCATTGCCTGACGTTTCTGGTTCTGAGTTTTGTTTATTTTGTTTTTTGTTTTGAATACCCATTATCACATAACAAACAGCTAAGGTAAAGAGATGAAGCAAACCCATAAATCACAATTCTTTGTTTCTTTAAAAGGGACCATCCCAAACCACAGATCATGACCTTATTTGGAAATAGGATTGTTGCAGATGTGTTTAGTTAAGATGAGGTCATCCAGGATTAGGGTGGGCCTAAATTCAATAACTGGTGTCCTTACAAGACACACACACACACACACACACACACACACACAAACACACGTGCGAGCACACACACACGCAGAAGATGGGCACGTGAAGATGGAGCTCTGAGTGATGCAGCAGCTGTAAACCAAGGAAGGCCAAGAATTGCTGGCAGGCACCAGATGATAGAAGAGACAAGAAACGATTCTTCCCTGGTGCCCTCGGAGGCAGTGCAACCTTAGTGACACGTGGCTTTGGGGCTTTTGGCCTCCACGAGATGAGAGAATACATTTCTGTGGTTTTGAGCCATAAAAGAAACCCCCATAAAACAAAAGTTTTCATTTTTTTTCTTCTTCTTCTTCTTTAAAAGGGACATTTCTGCAGACGAGGTAAATATGTTGTTGGTGTAGAAGTGAAAGTGCATGACACTGGTATTTTAAGGCAGAAAAGAAATGGGATATATTTCGAAAGGGAACTCAGTCACGGCACAGATCTACCACGCGGGCCATGTGATTTCTGCTGCCTAAAGGTCTGAGAAAAGGAGGTCAAAGGGATGGCGTCTCCAAGCGCTTCATGCAATGCAGAGCTTGCTCACCAGGGAGATACACATTTGGAAAAGCTGCCAGATGACGAAATGTGCCTTTTCACCTAAAAAAGCACCAACTGTGAATTCCCATGGACATTCGGTTGACGAGAAAGCCAGGAGTGCCAGCATTTCTACAAAGCTGTAGGCAGGGCAGGCAAGGAGAGGCGGTTGGACCGAGCACGCCTGGAGCAGAGGTTGGTTTGGAGCATCCACAAGCATTTTTATTTTTTGATACAAGGGGAGTCAACGAATGCATTATTTGGCTCAGTGCTCCAGAAGAGTTCCCTTGAAGAAATGAAGTTCGTGGAGGGGAAGCAACATGCTCCATAAATGAAAATGCCTTCCAAAATGTTCATTCATCCACCAGATGGGTAAGCAAACATGAGGAGGTAAGGAGGCCAAGGATAAACTGACTCATCCACTTTTGTGGCGGTGCAGCACATTTTGGGATTAAGACTCACTTGTTTTTCTGTTCTGTCATTTCCGAACATTCAGGAACTTGAAAAAGAACGCCTTTAATGTTTATTGACATTCCATTAAAGAGAATATGAGGCATGGCCAATTCCTTTCTTTTTTTTTTTCTTTAAAAAATGTTCACAAATACTTTGTGCTAAGGTGATATTTTCAGATGTGTGGGGTGTCAATGTTTGCTTGACATCTATAGAGGGTAGAACGCTTTTTCTTTTTTATTCATGTTTCTGCTGAAAGAGTAAAAATAAACTTTCGTCCTCTAGGCAAATATGTTGCGGTCTGTTTCTCCCTTTAAAAATTAGTGAGGATGCCAAAAAAACTCTGGTTTGTGTGGGGTCCTCAAGACGTGACCATATATATTGATAGCTACCTTAATAGAAAACAAAAATAACTATTTATTTATTTGGTAATAATAATCTTTTTTTAAAAATATATTTTATTGATTTTTCACAGAGAGGAAGGGAGAGGGATAGAAAGTCAGAAACATCGATGAGAGAGACATTGATCAGCCGCCTCCCGCACACCCCACAGTGGAGATGTGCCCGCAAGCAAGCAAGGTACATGCCCCAGACCGGAATCGAACCCGGCACCCCCCAGTCCACAGGCCAACACTCTATCCACTGAGCCAAACCCGTCTCGGCTGGTAATAATAATCTTTTACATGCTAATGTAGGCAATAGATTACTGAGAAATTAGAAGTCATAGAAATATAACTTTTTTTAAAATATAAAACTATTTTAATTAATTCTATTCTTCTACGCTGTGGTCTTAATAAATAAAGGCGACTGAGTGATATCACAGAAAAGTCACTGCCATTGAAGAAAAGTGTTGGATTCACTCACAGGTCCCCTAGAGATGACATCATCGGTCCGCAGGAGGAACATAGGTTCCAGGCAGGAAGCAGAGGCACAAGCTGGGGAGTGCGAAGGCCCCGGCTTTTATTGGGCTGTTTACAGGAAAGAGGCAAGGCAGTGTGGGGTGAACAGTTTAGGATTGTCTAGTTTGAACAATTTTGATGGACTTAGGGATGTAGCTGTCGTTCCTGGTTACCTCACATCTGGCCCTGGAATGAGGAAGGAAGAGGAATATTGTCACCTGTGGTGCATAGGCCAGACAGAGGCAGTGTGGCTTTGGGTTGGCTGGTTTGCATGTCGAAGGCAGGTTCCCAGCTGAATCCCTTTATAGCTCTAAGAATTGGCTAGCTCTGGAAGGAGCAGTTTTTCCTCAACCAGAAATGTTTTTTAAGATGTCAAGACATCATAATGTACAGTAAATAAAAAATATAGGCAATACATCCAATAAACTGCATACAGTTGCAGATAGTAATTTGGAAGGAGGTATTGAAGAATTTATCTAGAGAGGCTCCGTCTTAGTTCATTTGGGCCATCATAACAGAACTAGAGGCCCAATGCACGAAAATCCATGCAAGAGTAGCGGTTTCTTCCCTTGGCTGCCAGCACCGGCTTCCCTCTGGCACCAGGACCCAGGCTGGCTTTCCTCCAGCCTGGGCTTCATCAGGAAGGATGTCCAGAATGACATCTGGAAGATGTCTAGTCTAATGATCGTATTACCCTTTTATTATTATGGACTGGAGGCCTGGTGCATGAAAATTCATGCACTGGTGGTGGGGAGGTGAGTCCTCTCAGCCCGGCCTGCCCCTTTCACAGCCTGAGATCCCTCAGTGGCAGAAGGTGACCCTCATACCTCTGCTGCTGCCACTGCTGGCAGTGCAAGCCTTGGCCGGCTCTGGTTACCTGAGCCTTGGGTGGCCCTGGACGGCTGGGCAGCCACAATCCGAGGTTTGCCTGTGCCTTGGGCCAGCTGTGGGCAGCTAAGGGGACTGAGTGCTGCCAACTTGTGGCTGTGGGCACTGCCATCTTTGAGGGCATGACAGTCAATTAGCATATACTTTCTTTATTGGCTGTGGGTGCCACCATCTTGGAGGATGGAGCAATCAATTAACATATTTTCTCCTTATTGGCTGTGGGAGAGTGGGGCAACAATTAGCATATTCTCTCCTTATTGGCTGTGGGACTGCCATCTTTGTGATGGTATGAGGGTCAATTAGCATATCCCTCTTTATTAGAGAGGCTACCATAAACTGGGTGGCATATAAACACTAAACACTTATTTCTCACAGTTTTGCTGACCCAAAGCATGCCAGCAGAGTTGAATAAGGGCCCTCTTCTGAGTCACTGACTTTTTATTGTGTCTTCATGTGCTGGAAGGTGCTAGGGAGCTCTGTGGGGTATCTTCTAGTAGGGCACATCCCATTTATTAGGACTCCATCCTCATGACCTAATTACTTCCCAAAGACCCCCATCTCCTAATACCATCATGTAAGGCATTAGGACTTCCACATATGAGTTTGGGGAGGACACATTCATGCAGACCATAGTAGCATCACAGAGAGACAAAATCAAAGAGCTGGTGAGAGTTGTGAGTTTTAGTCAGGGAGGGTCTAAGAGAATCATGAAGAGAAAAAAGGGTAAAGAATTCTATGAAGAGAAAATATTTGATATGTTTTCAGACTTCATCAGATCAAAAGTTTACTATAAATAATTTCAATTTAACTAATCAGGTGAACCTTTCTAACATGAAGGATATTAGTTTATCTTAATGATTCCAAAGTGGGGCAAACCCAGATTTAGTAAACTTTTTGTCAGAAAAAAAAAATTAACAGAAAATATCGGGTTAATATTTTTAAAGGACTGAAGGAAAATCATTGTAAGCCTAGAATTTTATTCCCAGCTATACTAATGAGGTCAAAATAGATATTTAAACAAAATTTCCAAGACTAAGAAATTTTACCATCAACCAACAGGCCCATATATAGAAACTATTAAAAGATGAAAATTAGCAAGAAGGAAGGTCAACACAGAGGAAAGACATAGGATACAAGATAAAATAATTAATGCAAGACTGATATGTTGATCAATATTTTGAATTTCAACATAAATGAAAAACAACATTTTGTATAATTTTTGCTAAAGCATTTATCTAAAATAAAAAAATGAGAGAGATTACTATAACTTTAATATAGAAGCTGAGCTAAAAGAGTGCTCAGTGGCCAAAGATGGAATAATTTGAGTAACAAAATAAATAAAGTATTATTGGATTATAACCCAAAACATATAATAATCATCTAAGAGTATATACTAACATAATTATATTATTGAACTAGAGGCCCAGTGCACAAAATACATGCACAGGGTGGGGGTGTCACTCAGCGCCTGCACCCTCTCCAATCTGGGACTCCTCAAAGGATGTCCGACTGCCCATTTAGGCCTAATCCCGATGGGCAGTGGGACATCCCTCTCACAATCCAGGACTGCATGTTCCCAACTGCTCACCTGCCTGCCTTCCTGATTGCTCCTAACTGCTTCTGCCTGCCAGCCTGATCACCCCCTAACCACTCCCTTGCCAGCCTGATTGATGCCTAACTGCCCTCCCTTGCAGGCCTGGTCACTCCTAACTGCCCTCCCCTGCAGGATCAATCACCCCCAACTGCCCTCCCTTGCAGGCCTGTTCTGTCCTAACTCCCCTCCCCTGCTGGCCATCTTGTGGTGGCCATCTTGTGTCCACATGGGGGCAGCCATCTTGTGTGTTAGAGTGATGGTCAATCTACATATTAATCTTTTATAAGCTAGGATAGAGGCCTGGTGCATGGGTGGGGGCCAGCTGGTTTGCCCTGAAGGGTGTCCTGGATCAGGGTGGGGGTTTTTGGGGGCTTGGGGCGGCCTGAGTGAGGGGCCTGTAGTGGTTTGCAGGTTGGCCAAGCCCTCCAGCGACCCAAGCAGAGGCCCTGGTATCTGGGATTTATTTATCTTCTACAATTAAAACTTTGTAGCCTGGAGGGGAGACAAGACTCCTGCTTGCTCTGTGGTGGCAACCATTTCTGTTGGGATTTATTTATCTTCTATAATTGAAACTTTGTAGCCTGTAGTGGATCTGGGCCTGCCAGGGTGTGCCGAAAGCTTGGCTTCCTCCATCACTGAGGAAACCCAAGCCTCCCTCCTGCTTGCTCCATGGCTGCAGCCATCTTGGTTGTGGTTAATTTGCATACTCATTTCTGATTGGCTTGTGGGTGTAACAAAGTGATGGTTAATTTGCATATTACTATTTTATTAGATAGGGTAAATAAATACAATTGAGCAAATTTCCATGTAGAATTTCACATAATGTGTCAATACTTTCTCCCTTAAGGAGATAAAGTTTAGCTTTGTATCCCTTGAGTATGGGTTTCACTTTGTGACTTGAATCCAATAAATAGAGTTTAGAGGAGGGGAAAATACCTTGATAGTGGAGAAATCCTACAAACACTACCCTGCCAGATGATCGAGGTTAGCAATGCCAGTGATAACTAATGTTGGTAACATATATACCTCTGATGTGATGTGATGAGAATGACATTTAATCTTTTATCTCCATCCTTTCTTCCAAACACCTACAACCTCAGTGACCACATTTGGAAAAACACATTTGGAAAACTGAGGACTAATGTTGCTAAGAGCATAGAGAGGAGGTGAAAAAAAGGGGTGTTCTAAGGAGCCCAGAAGGCTCAGTAGTGAAATAGAAATATAAGTATAGGGAAAAAAAATGAGAGAAAATGAAGGTTGATTTGTTCCCAGCTAGAAGGATGAAGAGGGCTAGTGAGCTTCTGAAGCTTTAATAGTGCAAAGAGAAGAGACAGAAAATTAGTTAATGTGTGGCAATATCCAGGTAGGACTTAACTTTAATCTTAAAAAGAGAAAATTGCTCTGGCAAAGCTGAAGTGAAAGAGAAAATAAACAGATTTTCTGAATGGTGATGAAGTTTTGGTTTAGGAAACTGAATTAAAATTTGAGTGTGTTTATGTGGACCAGAACTCAAAGTAAGTAAGACAAGGCTTTCTAGGAAGGTTCATACATGGTGCTAAAAGGAAATAACTCCCTTTTAAAATTCGTGCACTTGGGAGGGTGTGTCCCTCAGCCCAACTTGCACCCTCTCCAATCTGGGACCCCTCGGGGAATGTCCAACTGCTTGTGGGATCTGGCCTAAACAGGCTGTCAGACATCCCTTTTACAATCCATGACTGCTGGCTCCCAACTGCTCGCCTGCCTGCCTTCCTGATTGCCCTTACCGCTTCCGCCTGCCAGCCTGATCACCCCCTAACCACTCCCCTGCCAGCCTGATCAACACCTAACTGCCCCCCTGCCAGCCCGATTGTTCTTAACTGCCCTCCCCTGACAACCCAGTCACCCCCAAATGCACTCCCTGCATATTCCCTCTTTATTAGATAGGGTTTTTTCTTTAACATATTGGACAGCCCTAACTGGTTTGGCTAGGTGGATGGAGCATTGGTCTACAGACTCAAGGGTCCCAGGTTCAATTCCAGTCAAGGGCATATATCTTGGTTAGGGGCACATCCCCAGTGGGGAGTGTGAAGGAGGCAGCTGATCGATGTTTCTCTCTCATAGATGTTTCTAGTTCTCTATCCCTTTCTCTTCCTCTCTGTAAAAAATGAATAAAATATATTTTGACAAAAAGAAACATTTAAGATTCCTCCATATCTGCCTGGCTGGTGTGACTCAGTGGTTGAGACCCCAGGCTGCTGCTGCTGGGAAGGGATTGCGCAGTGGGGGTGCATGCCCCTGCTAGGCTGAGACCCCAGCCCAGCGTGTGCTGCTGGCAGGGGATCATGCCATGGGGAATTAATTTGTTTTTGTTTTTCCTAAAGGGTCAGGAGGGCCTCTGGGCAGCATTCTGCCAGGCCACTTATTCTGCTGGCTCTCAGCAGCAGCCCTCCCTGATCACCTCCTAACCACTCCCCTGTCAGCCTGATCAACACCTAACTGCTCTCCGGCCAGCCCGATTGTCCCCAACTGCCCTCCCCTGACAACCTGGTCACCCCCAAATGCATTCCCCTCATATTCCCTCTTTATTAGATAGAGTTTTTTCTTTAACATATTGGACAGCCCTAACTGGTTTGGCTAGGGAGACTCTGGCAGGGCTGAGGAGGACTGGGCGCCACCATTTTGTGGCTTTGAGTGCTGCCATTTTTGTCATAGAGTGATGGTTAATTTGCATATTACTCTTTTTAGATAAGATGTGGGGACCTCAAATCGCTGCTTCCAAAAGGAAGCTTAGAAGAGATGTTTTAACCAGATATAGGTGTGTCAGGAGGGAATTCCTAGAAAGTACTGCAAGTCAGAGTTGAGGTCTACATATTTTGTATCAAAGACATCACTTATTCCCTGAGTTTTCTTATGCTCTAAAAAAATTCAATGAAACACTTGTTTTAACTACAAGTGGTTTCCTCACTTACAGCAATTTGACTTATAATGATTCACTTGCTCAATGCTCTGCCAATTACTCAGAATCCTGGCAGGAGGCCACCCATTGGCCCTGTCTACTTTCAGAGATGCATGCATACTTGGGACCCTCTCACCTGGGTCCTTGACTTCAGATGGCTTCCTGGCAGCCTGTACAACTCTCTCTGCCTGGGGTTCTCTTTGGCTCTCAGAATCAAACATTCCCTGTCAAAAATTAATAATAGCCGAAACCAGTTTGGCTCAGTGGATAGAGCGTCAGCCTGGGGACTGAAAGTTCCCAGGTTTGATTCCTGTCAAGGGCATGTATCTTGGTTGTGGACACATCCCCAGTAGGGTGCGTGGAGGAGGCGGCTTATCAATGTCTTTCTCTCATCGATGTTTCTGGCTCTCTATCCCTCTCCTTTCCTCTCTGTAAAAAATCAATAAAATATATTTTTAAAAATTAATAATAATAATGGTAAAAATAATAATGTAGAATATATACTTAAGTCCTTGTTATTCCCTCTTCTGCATATATTCTTTCATTTTTTTACCTGTTGGGGACAATAACTAAATATCTGCTGAGCGATTACTATGTGACAGTCTCAAGAGTAGTCACTTTGGATAGATGACTGCATTTAATCCTTTAACAATCTTATGATAAGGGCATTGTAAATTGTATATAAGTTGTAGTTTGCTTATATATACATTAAAGTTTTGAAAATAATGTGTAATTTATGCAAAACCAAAGAGCTAGTATGTGGCAGAGCTGGCACTAATCCAAATTTTCTGATCCATTTCTCATTTCTTCTAAAATACTAGGGGTCTGGTGCATGAAAATTCATGCACTTGGGGTAGGGGGCCTCAGCCTGGCCTGTGCCCTCTTGCAGTCTGGGACCCCACAGTGTATCTGGCCTAAGCTGGCAGTCAGCTATCCCTCTAGAAGCCTGGGAGCCCTGAGAGGATGTCCAACTGATGGCTTAGGCCCCTGGTCATAGCCTAAGTCCTGGTTGAGAGTTTGATCCCCAATGTAGGGCATGCAGGAGGCAGATGATCAATGATTCTCTCTCATTATTAATATTTTTATTCCCCTTTCTCTCTCCCTTCCTCTCTGAAATCAATAAAAACATATTAAAAAAAAAAAGAAAAAACCCCAAATTATTCTTCATAAATATGTAATGGTAAATTATTTGAATTATTCAACATTTAAAAATGTTGAAAAAACATGATAAAATTACCACCCCAAAGAATATCTTAACAGTCAGACAATTATAATTTTTGTGCATCTTATTCCAGTCTTTAATTTCATAATTTTATCAATTATATTTTTTATCACATAGATTTTTTAAGTGCAAAAAGGCTTAGAGTTAAAAATAGTATGCCTGTGATTTCAGACCCACTAGTTCTTGTCCTCAGAAGCAACTCTTTCAACATGTTTAGCTGTTGCTTTTGATATTTACTTCCATATTGCTAGATAGTATGTTAATGTTATTATTACATTTTTAATCCTTACTTGATTATATATTTATTGATTTTATAGAGAGTAAGGAAGAAAAGAAAGAGAGAGAGAGAGAGGAACATTGATGTGAGGGAGAAACACTGGTCAGTTGCCTCTTGTACCCAACCCAACCGAATCTGCAATCTAGGTATCTGCCCTAACTGGTATGTGGGAATTGAACCCACAACCTTTTGGTGTATGGGAGGACACTCCAACCAGCTGAGCAACTTGGCCAGGACAATGTTATTTTTTTTACTTACCAATTTTAATCGCTACCCACTAACTTCCTATGCTAGCTAAAGATTGATCTTTTATATAGCCCTCTTATCCATTATTTTCTCCCTATATGTACCCAATAGGATTAAACAAAAATTTTAGATAAAATCAGTAGCTTGAAAAGGTTTTATTTCCCCAATATATAGGAAGCAAGTTTGTTCGCTGAGAGTAAAGAAAGAGAAGAAGATGTTGGAAGTTAGAGGAGAGAGAAGAATATGAAAGAGCGATCTAGAGAATTAGGAGAATAAATTGGTTAATCATTCCATTTCAGTGTGTTCTTGAGAAGGTAAGGCGAAGATATCAATTTTTGCTGTCAATTTTGCTTGCTTATACGGACAACAGAAATAATTTTTAAAAGGCTAGTGTCTATTACTTTAAATTACAAATGACTATGCAGTGAGTTTTCAGTTAGCTTAAATATTGGCCAAAATTGTATAAATATATAAATATATATTGAAAAGGTAAAATAAATAAAAATAAATAAATATTGAATTCCAAAGACGTGGGGCATCTCTAGTTAAAGTAAGCATGTTCTCTACTTACCTCCTCCTAGCCAACTAAAGGCAGTACCCATATGTATGCTAAAGCTGAATTATAATAGAAAAATTATGTTTTCTCCAAAGAACTAAATTTGGCTCAAACCCACCACCCCAAAATAAATATTTTGAATATTTAGGGATCTTAAGTAGTGTTTTTATGAGGTAGCTGACTGTGCTAGAAATAGCATGGCTTTGGGGTTGAAGAATCACGTGTTTAGTTTGAATCTCAACTCTGCCAGGTAAATTTCCTCATCCAATAAAATATCCCAAATAATATTTTCCTCATCTATTAAAGTGAGAAAATGACCAGTTTCCACATCTATTACAATAACATTGCCCTTTCGGCCATGTAGGGTGGAGTAGAAGTCTTTTTTATATAGTACCAGGCACTTTGAAGGCCTTTAATTATTAGAAATAGCTTCGCTGCAGAATTACAGATTGGCTCTGCTGCAGAGTCTTCTCCAAGAGGTTATAGCGAAGTATAAACTTTGCTCAGGTTAAGAATAGGAACATTTTACACCCATGAGATGAAGCATTCCCAGTGCATGAAGAAGGCCAAATACCATGTAATTCTTGCTACAGAAAGTTTCCCGTTATTTTGGTTTATTTTATTTTATTTTTTTGAACTAAGGTATCAAGTATGTGAGGTGTTTGCATGAGGCCACTACCTTTATTGGCCTATTAAGCATTGGATGTTCATTAATCTATATCTATATCTATAAAAACCTTAATATGCAAATAGACCAAACGGCGGAACAACCGAACAACCGGTCCCTATGACGTGCACTGACCACCAGGGTGCATGTGTGGAACATGGTGTCTGCAGCTGGCAGCAGAGTGCAGAACATGGTAGATGTCGGCCATGCTGGGATGGTGGAGCAGGTAAGTGAGACTGCCAGACCAAGGCGGGTCACTGTCATTGGGGCGAGCCTCTAGTTACTGAAAATTCTTTGCTTTCATGCACTGTGTTCCTGCCTGTTCTTGCACCTGTGGCCCCACTCTCACCCACAGCTGGCACTGGAGCTGCCACTCGCACCTGCTGCTGATGCCTGGCACTGTTCCTGATTGCTTGGTGCCATCAGCGGGTGCAAGCCATGGCTGCTTGCCCCAATCACCCCTGAGGGCTTATCCACTCCCCCTGCTCCTGAGGGGCAATCAGGGCAGCAGCCACTGCTCACACCCACTGACAGTGCTGGCCCCAATGGCTTTGGGCCATCAGCCAGTGCTAGCAGGGCTGGCGTCATCAGCATGTGGGAACAATGGCAGCCGGAGCAGGACTGCCAGCAGACAGGGGGCCAGGGGCCGTGGCAGGAGGGGCCAGGAGGGGGCATGGAGGATGGGCTGAAACCTGCTCCTGTGCCCACCACAGTCTTGCAGCCCTCAGTCCCCTTTAAGGTGCACAAATTCGTGCACTGGGCATTTAGTAATGGATATAAAGGAATCACCATGCCTATGAACTAAGAATGATGCTGCCTTTCAAATGAAAAAGAGAAATAATCATTGTTTATTGTATCCTGCCTTTTCATACAATTGCAGCCTAGGTGGGAATAAAAAGACTTTTCTGCTTTATTTCCTCAGCCGTTATTTATTTTTTTAAATTGTGTTTAAATGACATAAAAATGTAATAAGTATCACACAGTACACAAAGATAGCAATGCTTGTCCTGTATAAGAATCACTGAATTAAAACTGCAGGGTTGTTTTTTTTTGTGTGTGTTTTTTTTTTTAACTTCTAGGTTAAGTTTGAGCCTGACATTTAAATGAAGTGCAGTACTGAGTGGTTATCTTACGGCTGTAAACATAATGAAATGTACATGCCAATAAACCACTGTACATTTTTATACATTGATAAGGTCCAAAAACTGCATATATTGCAGGAGGAGGAGATGCACATGACATATCACTTATATTTAAAGCCAAAACATGCCGAAGTCAATCCATCACTGAAAAGTTTCCCGTTTTTGTTTGTGTCCAAGGAGAAAGAGCAGGCTTACTGACAGCTGGTTTACTCCTTGCTTTAAGGACTCTTCACATTCCTCACTTGCACACCTTCCACCCTCCCAAACCACACCTCTTCGCCTATCTCCCTGTGCCACTCTGCCACGCCCCTAAAAAACACAAAACAAAATAAGATACACACAGAATCACACACTCCCTGTGTGACTTCCTTCCCTCCTCCCCCTGCTTGTGTTGCTTGACCTTCTTAAGGTCCTGGAATCAGCCCCAGCTGAACATCACGAGCCAAAGCGCCTGGACAAAGTAGGTGGACGAGTAAATATTTATTAGGTGAATGAATGAATGGTGTCAACAGCCCACGAGTCCCCCCTCTCATTTGTTTTCAGTTAATGGCATTGGCATTCATTCATCTGTTGCAGGGAAAATAAAACAACAAAAAACCTGTGGATTCTTCCTCATTCCTGACATGCATTTGGTCAGCAAGTCCTGGCAGTTGGACCTGAAAACTAATTCTAAATCCGTCTCCTCCTTCCTGCTCACTTTTGTCATGTTATCTCACCGGGTGTTGTCATTGTTTTTTTAACTGATCTCTTTTTCTGTCTCACCCCACCCTGGTTTTCTCCGTAGCTTCCAGGCTGAACAGATCAAAATATATACATGTACAGTGAAAAACAAAAACAGAAAAGCAAGTACATGTCTCCTGAATGCTTGGTAATTTACTACAATAACTACTGAGAGCTACCTATTTCTTACACGAATAAATCGATCATCTTTAGGCCACACAATAAGGTTCCAGATCACTTCTTACTTTTTCATTACTAGCCTTTCTTTCATTCATTCCAGATGCTGGTTAAAGAGAATTTCCTCCCATCCTTTTTTAATAAATGTATCTTTATTATCAAAACCATTACAAAAATCCCTGTTGTCCCCCCTTTTTTCCACATTGCCCTCCTCCACCCTGCACCTGCCTCTCCCTGACCTTCACCACACTATTGTCTTTTCCCAAACACCCTTTATTTCTTATCCCTGCTCGTTTAATGACCCCCTTTCTCTTATTGATCTGGACAATATGCATGTGAATGTGACCTGTAATTACAGCAAACCCTTTGTGATGTGTACCCGGACTCAAGGAGAAATTGACCTTTCTTCTATTGTGTACCGATCTGCTGTGGACAATAGAGAGGTGCTTTAATAAATCATACCTTCCTCCGTGGGCAGGCCACAGTGGATAGTTACACCCAGGCCTTCGTGAAAGGCTCGTAAGCCAGCCCTGTCCATTGTTCTTGTGCATCTAGGTCAGTGGTTCTCAACCTTCCTAATGCCACGACCCTTTAAGACAGCTCCTCATGTGGTGGTGACCCCCAACCATAATATTATTTCCGTTGCTACTTCATCACTGTCATTTTGCTACTGTTATGAACTGTAATGTAAATATCTGATAGGCAGGATGTATTTTCGTTGTTACAAATGGAACATAATTAAAGCATAGGGATTAATCACAAAAACAATATGTAATTATATATTGTAAAATATTTATTTCTAATTACAAATCAATGAAATTTTGTCTTGAATCGTGGTGTAGCATGGATAACAGTCTTCATATCACAACAGTAAACTACATTGCTACGTTTTGCTACACCAAGGAGCGGTGTGTTGGTTCCTAAGACCATGGGAAATAGGTGTTTTCCGCTGGTCTTAGGCGACCCCTGTGAAAGGGTTGTTCGACCCCCAAAGGGGTCGCGACCCACAGGTTGAGAACCACTGATCTAGGTTAACACACTTTGGAAACATCCCTTTTCAGAGATTTCCTTTGAAAAGGTGACCACCTTCCAAGGAGCATATCATCTCAGCCATCCTGTCACCCGGTCCCCGCCTTACCTTCTCCCAGCTTCTCATAAACTTTCTTGCATTACCTCCTTCGTTTTAAACGCCTAAAATAAACTGCAAATTGTTTTTTACCCTGAGCGCTTGAGATCTTGTTCCCTGATATATGTCATCATTTTCGTTCAAATAAACCACAGGGTTGGATGTTTCTTGTTCAGATAAATTGTCGTGGCAAAGGCTTATAATGACTCTTGACAGGTCTCTGCCCCCCC
>JAAGEH010000045.1:1736615-1849648 GCA_011751065.1 Lasiurus cinereus | reverse complement strand
CCCCCGGAGACCGTGATCAACTCTCTGGACGAATCCTCATTGTACCCTTCTCTCTACCTACACTGGTTTCCTGTGGTTTCTTTAAGAAACAATCACAAACTGGATAGCTTAAAACAAATGAACGGTTTCCTCCCAGTTCTAAAGGAGGAAAGTCCAAAATTAGCATAACTAGGCCAAAATCCAAGTGTCAGTGTGGCTGTGTTTCCCCTGGGGACGTGAGGAGGTAATAATCTGTCATTGTCTCCTCCAGCTTCTGGTGCTTGTCCGCATTTCTTTCTTTCTTTCTTTCTTTCTTTCTTTCTTTCTTTCTTTTTAAATATATTTTATTGATTTTTCACAGAGAGGAAGGGAGAGAGATAGAAAGCCAGAAACATCGATGAGAGAGAGAGACATGCATAAGCTGCCTCCTGCACGCCCCTTACTGGGGATGGGCCCGCAACTAGATACATGTCCTTGACTGGAATCGAACCTGGGACCTTTCAGTCCACAGGCCAATGCTCTATCCACTGAGCCAAACCAGTTTTGGCTGTCTGAATTTCTTGCTTTGTGGCTGTATCACCCAACTCTGGCCTTCTTACTTGCCTTGCCTTCTCTTCTGATTGTATCAAACCTCTCTCCATCTCCCTCTTGTAAGGATAAGTGTGATGAGATTTAGATAACACAGGACAATCCTTCATTTAATCACATGTACATAGACTGTCCCCCCCCCCTAAAAAAGGAAACATTTACAGTTTCTAGGGTTAAGGATTTGATATCTTTAGGGACCACTTTTTAATTCAGGACAGTCCACTCTGGCCCTCAAAGTTTCCTATTCACATCACACACAAAATACACTCACACCGCCCCATCATTTCCCAGTCTCAACACAAGACAGCCTCAAGTCCAACATCTCATTTAAATATCACTAGATTAAAAGTTCCAAATCTCATCACCTAAATAATCTAAACAAGAAATAAATGAGATTCCAGGTGTGAGCCATCCTGAAGCAAAATCCCCTTCCATCTGTGGACGAATGAAACTAGAAAACAATTTATCTCTTCATAAAATACAATGACGGAGCCGACATAGTATAACAGTTACAGCGATTCCCATCCCCAAAGGAGAATATGGAGGGGAGACAGAGGTCACGGGTCCCATGCAAGTTCAAAATCCTGGGGACAAATTCCCTTTGATTTCAGGGCCTGGGAATAATCCCCTGTGGGTTCTAGGCTCTGGCCTTTGTGGCTGCACCCTCTGAGCCTAAAGTGCCAGCCCCTGTGTTGATTTAGTCCCTGCACCCATGGATCTGGCCTCCAGGATCGAGTCCCTGCTTTTGGAGCTACACTTGTTTTTTCTCGAATGGTAGCACGTGATTGCAGCTGAGTAGTTTTATCAACCTGTTTCTTGCTTCTAGAATTTTGGGACTCAGACAACCTTTCATTTTTCTCCTGCCTCTTTCACTTTCTGTGTGATTCCATGTCTAGTCCTGCCTTCTGCTGAGATAGCTGAGGAGATCCGCCAGTCACTGCCTGTTCTCTTTAGTAAGAGCAAAACATTGTCCATTTGACCTTTTTCCCCAGAACATACTCTTCTAATGGTGAATCTCTAAATGTTAGCTTTTCTTCTTCCAATCTGGATAGGCTGAGAATGTCTCCATTATCAAGTACTGCTTTCTTTTTTAAAAAATAGTTCTTTCCTCAATTCACTCATATTTTATTATAAATAAAGGCAAAACACACACACACACACACACACACACACACACACACACAAAAAAAACACCCACACAAGTTGCATCTCAACACTTTGCTGGAAATCTCCTCAGCTGAAAATCCAAGTTAATAGCTTATAAGTTCTGCTTTCCACACAACTATAAATTCATCTAAATTTACTGCCATTAAATAACAAAAATCGCCTTTTCTCTAGTTCCCAATAACATGTGTCTCATTTCCTTCTGAACGTAGCAGAACTGCCGTTAACATCTATATTTCTACCAGCAGTTTGTTTAAGACAATTTAGACTTTTCCTATCACGTGACTCAAAATTCTTCCACCTTTTACCCATTATCCAATTTCAAAGTCACTTCCACGCATTTACTTATTTGTTACCGCAGTCCCCCACTTTCTGGTAACAAAATCTGTAATGATTAAATTTCCACCAAAGAAACAGAATAAATGGAATATATATATATTAAGGTATTTATTCCGAGGAACTAGTTTATGCAGTTGTGGGGATTGGCTTTGTCAATTTAAAATCCATAAGCCAGACTTACAGGAAGTACAGGCCGGAACTCTCAAACACAACCTGAAACTAGTCCACAGGCAGAATTTATTTCTCAGGAATGTCACCTACATCACTGTTGAGTTGTCTGACCGGGGTCTATAGCCTCGTAGTGTTCTAGAAGTTATGACAGGTTCTAACAAGCAGTGGGCTCTCATTTCAATGATGCTGAATAAACAAGTGATGATGTCTCAGTTGATGAGCCTTCTGCAATTCTTGACTCTCTGTGAACCTTAAATTCTATGGTTAGTTTCTTCCCTAATGTCATCACTAACGTATTTCAGCCTCTCTGATCAGGCATGCTGCTTTCCAATCTTAGATCAGCACCACCGCTCCATTTCCCCCTTCCCAATCTTGATTTACCATCATGATGCCTTGAGCATCGGTATAGAAAATCATGATTAAGAGAAGAAAGGGGGTCATCCTGAGTCTCAAGTATTTCATAAATATAAAGATATAAGCTTTTGAAATGTATTCTTCTATTTTTGCTCATTAGAAACTTATTTACTTGAATGATCCCATCTTAGTTTATGCCCCCTATAAATCTTTTCCACATTTGTTCCTTTTTTCTTTTTTTTAACTCCCTCTGGGAATCATGAGTCTGAGAAGTTATCCAGTGATAATTTCCTATGCATAGTTTTCCAGATTCTCCTAAAAAACTTCCAATAAGTCAAATTGCAGGTAAGTCCTCAAATTATTCAGGATATGAACTAATCCTAAATTACTATTTTAATATATTGCATGTATCCCACATACCTTTACCACTCAATCAAATTTGAAATCTTTATTGTCAACCACTTTGAAAATAAAAATAATTATATATATATATATATATATATATATATATATATATATATATAAAACCTCTTTTATTAGTTTTCCTGTTTGCCATGAATTATCAAAAATTACTTATGAGGACTTGGCTTACCCTCTGACATTTCATTTGCCTCCCTACAATTCACCAGAACTAGACACTGTAATATACTGAAAAGTTGATGCCCTTCCCTATTTTTTTCCTTAATTCAGGCTTCAATTTTAACTAAATGAACTATTTAACTTTGAAAATTATCGTCTTTGATAGAGAAAATTAAACTAATATATTAGATGGTTGTTTATTCTACTCTTTGAACCACAGCTTCCAATCTTACACAAATCAATTATGTAGGTCATCTGTTTGAATCTTACTCAGCGTATAAATAATTGTTAAGTAAACAAGTTTTATTGTTCTTAAAATTTCTCAAAAGCCTCCATTTTTCTACTCACTTTCTTCAGTAATTTTCCCCTAGGAACCACTGCTTATCTCTTCTATATTGCCGTTTGGCAAATATTCCTGCACCTAAGAGCATTTAGCTCAGATTTATAAATTGCCTTAAGCACGTCAGCATTTTTTTCTCCATGAACATAATTTTTAATTACTTAGAATTTCACTTCTTTATGTCATTTGCTCTCTTAATATTTCCTCCCTCCCAGAGTTCCTATTCCTGTGATCATTCTTATACTCTTTTCTGAACTGTTTGAAATTCTGGTCATTAAATCTAGAATAGAAGTTCAAAAGGATAAGATATCAGGCAATATGGATATTCTAAGCTATTAAAACTTACAATTTCAGGTTGGATCAACTACTCAGGTATTCTTGATTTTGTTTGGTGTGAACATTTGAGTCAAGTACATTCTGTGGAATATTTTAATCTGAGTTTCCATTAAATTGACTGGAAAAATGCCAAACCAACCATGTGTTGTTCATGATTTGTTTTTCCACCCTACCTCCTCCACTGTTACCCATATTCATCTGACCGTAAAAGGCCTTCTAACTAGGGCAAACCCATCCGTGTTTGGGTTCCTCAAATGTTTCAAAGCTATTTTTCCAACTGTTGGGGTTTGGCAAACTCTGGTGAGCTTTTTGCCAAGATGGTTATTTTTTCTTTTTAATTTTAAAATCCGAGTGTATTTCCAGGGAAATGCAGTCCATATGTTTCGTATTTACTTATATATAACTCATAAAAATAGTTTCTAATAATTATTTTAGATTCACAGTATCTGAATGCTATGGGTCAACCTGTGCTTTGGTCAATCCAGAAATGTTTCCCCTTTTGTATTTTAACTTAGCTAAAAAAAATTTGAATCAGATTTGAAACACAGATGGGCCAGAAAATTGAAAGGTTGGCAAAATATATTTTTCATTTTTCTTATTACCCTTAATAGAAATGAATGTCGCCCTTTTGCCTATTTCAACAAAAAGTTAGGTCCATTCAAACAACTAACAAGTAACACATGTAATAGTCTGTTAAAAATCAATCAGGAACAAGTTCTTTATATTGTGTTCCTAATTGCTAGACCCACTTCTTTTGGAATTTGCCTCCTTTTCCACTCCTCGAGAGAGACTTTTTCCAGAAATAAACACAATGCAAGTGCTCAAGTACAATTCATTGGGATTCTTTTCATTTTTTTCACATACATTAAACATTCCGACTTGAAGCTCAATCTTGATGTCTCTGAAGTTACTAGTGCTTGCTCTGAGTTTTGATGGTGTTCTCTCTTTCAACTTAATTTATCTGATCATCATTCAATTTAACTGTTGTACAAAGTGTGTTTCCCTGAGTGTGCCTCTACCACCATCAGCATACCGTGGTCACACTCCAACCATCACCTCATTCTCTTTCACCAGGACTCTTTGTATCTATCTCTCTCTGCCCCCACCCAACCTCCACACTGCTACCAGAGAGATTGAAGAATTGTGTTGTATGCCTCAAGAGCCCCAGTGAACTTGTCTTTATCCCAAAGACAGATAGATACTTAAATCTCCACAAGATTAAAAATAATTGGTATCCAGGGGTCACAGCTCAATTTTAGCTTTCACATATATTCTAAATTTCTAGGGAACAAAATAAAATCCATTTACTGTGACAATGCACAAATATAACCCTAGAAGCTGAACTCAGGGATCAACCTTAGTTACTTTTGAAAAGTCCATAGAAAGTGAGCATGGTATTGTTCATGAATCAGTCAGCCAGCAAGAAGTAACACATTTGATGATGATGATCCTGGGAAGCTGCAGTAAAGAGACTATTTGCAAATGAGTGGGCAAGGTGGGGGAATCAAGGAATAGTGCATGGTAACTTGGGGTAATTGGTGTGGTAACTGTTGGGCATGCGTGGCAGGGGAAGAGGTGGGATCAATTCCCATGGTCTGGGAAGGAGAGAGTCTATAGAGAGTGTCACCTAAAGGAGAGGAGCAGTGATCAATGTAGCCAGCCTCAGACAACCCTACAAGAAGGCAGCAGAGGTAAATATTTTAAATTTACTTTCCTCTTCTTTTTTGACAGAAGATTATAGAAGACTCCTGCTTAACAAAGGTACGAAGGGGACACAGTGCTGACCCAAACTTACTGAGCTGGATGGTTTTAGGTGACTTCAACACTTAGGTAGTTTACTTACTTCTAATACATCTCTTGGGTCTTGCTGGTTGATATTTCCTATTGCATGAGGACAATAGACATTTGGTAACATCAGGGTAATCTCATGTCCCTGATGGAGAATGGGGAACAGAATGCTAGGTGTATCAGCCTGAGAAGGACTATCCTGCTGGAGAACTCAGCCTTCGGAAAGGAGATTCAGTTATTGTCTAAATCTCTTTGGGTCACAATCCTCAGATCCAGTTATATAGGCATCACCCATCCCCTGGCCATACAGATCCACTGAGAGACCCTCTGGTGAAAGAGCATAGGCTAAGGAGTTGACTACTCAAGTTCAAATTTGGGGTTGGTTCTCAGAAGAGCCATTTAACCTTTCTTAAGCTTCATGAATGCTTTAAGTGTTACCTTATCATCCCTTCTTTTATTTTACTTTTATTTTTTTTAGTCATTCAAAGTTCATATATTTTTAATTTTTATTTTTGGAACTAAAATATGTTAGAGGTAGACATTATTTGAAAGCTAAGCCAACTGCCCATTGCTTCTCCATCTTGGCTCATTCAAACCATCTAAGCAGTTAAAACAAAACAAAACAAAAAACAACAACAAAAAACAATATACTAGTAGATGACTGGATTCCAATTACAAAAATCCTGACTTAGTAGGTACAGGATGATTTCTGGTGCTATGTGTTTAAAAGTTCCATAAATGATGTTGATGTGTGATGGGGGCAATTGAGACACTGTTTTATCAAGTTAAAATGATTGCTTCTGGGCTACACAACACCTACTTCTCTATGCCTCTTAGTCCCTGCTTTTCTGTTTTTAAATATTACATGCCCTCAATCACCTTCATGAGTTTTTGTTAGATCTATGCACTGAAGAAATAAGGTGGTGGTGGTGGCAGGGGGGCAAGGGAGGTGGGGAGTGGCACAAAGAGCACTGGAAGATTTAATGATTTTCAAATTATATTCTTTAAAACTCTAGGTTTCAACCAAACTGCTTCTGATTTTCAATAAAAAGTGCCATTAGCTTTAATTCACCTATCTATGGATGTTGCTTTAGATTTCACCTTCATACATACTTAAATATCTAATAAATTTATTATTGTTTAAGATGGTTTAGTTTTGCGCTATTTTTTAAAATAAATCAGTCAAATGCATATGGGCTAAAGTAAAATAATAGGGTAAACTACTCTTTTGATATTTATAATCAGAGAGAAAATCAGGAGCATCTATTTAGTGGGTAATTGGAGCACACCTTAATTTCACATATTAATCTCATAGCCTGATTAATAATTCTAGTAACTGTATAGGTGAGGTCAATTTACTAAACATTTCAAATTGTGTTCTGTAAAATTTGCTAAAAAATACAACTTTTGGTAACTATAGATCTTGTAGTTCTATGTCTACAGAGAACATGTCTAATAGGGGGAAAAAAGGATAAATATATAGTATGAGCTGGCTGGCTGAGCCTTGGTGACTGTAATTGCATTATTTCCTTCCATAATAAAGTTTTATTTTCCAATTTCTGTCTCAGGGCTGTCTAACATCTAGTCTGTTTTCCTTCATTTGTTTCCTCATTTGTGATGCAGTTTCTCCGTTCATTTTTTTCAGGCAATTCGTTTCTCAGTAGAGAGGGTGGATGTCTGGTTCTCTAAATTATTAATTTCTTCATTCAATAATTATTATAAGCCAAGTGCTGTTACAGGCATTGGCTATAAAAGGACAAAAAAAATTAGAGATTTTTGTGTTCAATCATTATACGTCAGTGGTTAACATCCTTCTCTGTGAATAGCCTTTTAGATTTTTGTTGTCATTGATACTTTATTGTTCTTTTCTTTTTCTCTTAATGTCCCTTCAAGATATACTACTTTCCTAAGTCATATAATATATTTCTTTAGAAAGAGAACTGAAATCGGGATTCCTATGAAAGTGACTTATTGACAGAGTGTTCTCAGAAGGGATTTTTAAAGGAATGAGGGAACTAGAATGGAACAGAGGAGAATCTAGGCAAGCATATTGCTCAAGAAAAGTCTAGATTGATCCACAGGAAACTCTGAAGTATGAATTATGTCACAGAGGCTGTTCTGCTAGAGGCAAAGAGGGTGAAATCTTAGATTCTATTTCATTAGTCACTATCTATGAAGCACCCCCATGGGTCTAGAGCAGTGGTTTTCAACCTTCCTAATGCCGCGACCCTTTAATACAGTTCCCCATGTTGTGGTGACCCCCAACCATAAAATTATTTTCGTTGCTACTTCCTAACAGTAATTTTGCTACTGTTGTGAATTGTAATGTAAATATCTGTGTCTTCTGATGGTCTTAGGCGACTCCTGTGGTGGGGTCAATGGACCCCCAAAGGGGTCGCGACCCACAGGTTGAGAACCACTGGTCTAGAGGTCTGTCTTTCATTTATGTTTGGGTGAGTCAGTTCCCATTCTTCAAAGCTCATCTTCTGGAGAAGGGTGATGGTATAAACTGTTAGCAGCAGAATACAGTGGCTCAGTAAGAGGAGTCTCAATAGGGCACCCAAAACCTATACTGCAAATATTTTGGGACGTAGATATATTTCATCATGTATTAAGACTGATTTGGAAAAGAATAGGTAATTGGTAGAAGGTTAAGGATACACGTTAAGTAAAAGCACTTGGAATTCAGGCTCCCCGGTAAATAATATCCTAGGAAAACATCAGTCACCTATGATCAGTTTCCTCCTGAATTATCAACTATATAAAATAGGGCCAATACTCTGTTTTTACCATGGAACCTTATAATTACAGCGCCAAGGTGATTCATGTGTCCAGGGCTATCCCACACAGCAACATGGATATGTAATTATTGGGGAACCATTATCAGGCCCCAAGTGTAGCACCCACATTGCTCTACCATCAGACACCAGTAATGATAAGAGAATAATGGAGTCACCATGGCAATCCACACATTGTTACTGCAGCCCTAAAGATGGTGAGAGCCAAAACCGGTTTGGCTCAGTGGATAGAGCATCGGCCTGTGGACCGAAAGGTCTCAGGTTCGTTTCTGGTCAAGGTCATGAACCTTGGTTACAGGCATATCCCCAGTAGGGGGCATGCCAGAGGCAGGTGATCGATGTCTCTCTCTCATTGATGTTTCTAACTCTCTATCCCTCTCCCTTCTTCTTTGTAAAAAATCAATAAAATATATTTAAAAGAAAAGATGGTGAGAGCTTTTGGTATCTCTTTCCACATTTCAAATACAAGTACACATGTGCATATAGTAGTAGACACCAAGAAGTCTCTAAGCATTGAAGCTTTCTTATGACTCCACAGGCTTTATCCATTTACTTGAAGATCAAAATTCACCATCCCACTATTGTCTTATTACCAAGCTGAACCCTCACAAAGTATGGGCCATGGAACCAAGGCTACAAGCAGCAAACACTGACCAGAATACTAATGTTGCCTCCCAAATAAACAATTTTGTAGAATTACCTCCAAATCCTATCTATGGGCCCAAATCAATAGTTTATATGTGGAATAGTAGAATAAATTCAGTTAGATTTTTATATGCTTCTACCATGCCCCGACTAACCAGCAAAAACTCCATCAAGACTCAATTTTGAAGAACAAACTGTTACTAGGTTCTAATACTGGTAAGACACTGTGAACTCTTGCCTCTGGAACAACATATTAAAGGGATTAACCAAATTGTCCAAAATATATCACGTTGGGCCAAGATACACTATTGGACCAAGGTGCCACTGAGACCAAACCACATCCACATGCCATTTCTGTGCCAAACAGGCCACAAACAGAAGTCAGACGCCTGACTAGTTGCTCAACAACAGCGCTAGATGCCATAAATCTTCAATAAATGCACAAAGGAATAAATAAGTTCAAGCCACTGGACCCAGCCCACAAGCCTTTACTATTGGCAATCCCCAAAAGAGATCTCTTTCAGCTTCTCCTGGCAAATGACCTTTAGACTAAATGGATGCACTTAG
The DNA here is from genome assembly GCA_011751065.1 of Lasiurus cinereus. NCBI lineage: Eukaryota > Metazoa > Chordata > Mammalia > Chiroptera > Vespertilionidae > Lasiurus > Lasiurus cinereus. The sequence goes on along the minus strand of JAAGEH010000045.1, from coordinate 1,840,000 downwards.
CCTAGCAATGGTCTGTGCACTGCCTTCCCCTCTAACCAGGCTCAGGTTAAGGTTTGGCAAGAACTCAAGACCTTTGACCAAGTTCTTGCCAAGCTCATGTCCAAGGAAACTCTGCTGACTCTTCCCCCTAAGAGAATTAAGATTCTGGAATCCTAGTCTCCCTAAGGATTCTGACTTCCTTCCTAAGGACTTAATTTTGGATGCAGTTTCCACAAATTGGATCCCAGATTAGAGGAGTAACATATCTGATACATGGAACTTTTCACTCTAGTTTTTCTATGGCAGAGATGGTTCTGGAATGGTACCTGTTTGGCAGGCTTCCCAAATGATTTCTGTTCACAGAGATTAATAGCGGTTCTGAAAGAAGTCACTTCCTAGCAAATGAAAAGCTCACTAACCAACTCCCCAGGAAATAAGAATTTAGAAGTGCAGTTATGTGCCACACACACTGTGGGGATAACACAGGACATCGACAATGGACCTTGTCCATAATGAGCCTACAGATAGGAAGGGCGCATACAGAACATGGCCCACAGATTAATCACTGTGTCAACTGGCGGTGAGCATGCAGTGCACAGGGAAATGAGAGGAAGGGACGATGATGTTTGCTGGCAAGACCAAGAAAGGCTTTCTAAGAGAAGATATGGATAATATTTTAAAAAATTGGTCTAGTTCCCCTCTAAGCATTTCTTAGGAACATCCAAGTCATTCCCTTAGCACAATTTTTATTAAAGATGAAGCAACCTTTAAGATAGAAAAATGGAAAAGACCACAAACCCAGGACTTGGCCCTAGATACACCCACAACCTGAGAATGCCCAAGCAGGTGGTCTTGCCTGTCTAGACTAGTTGGTAACATGATCAATGAGTCCTTTTCTCTCTGTGGTCTGAGCTTCCCTGTGGTGTTCCTGGGAACTGGTATCTGAGGCCCCTTCCTTTGTTCACTGCCCTGTCCTGGATAGCTCTTTCCTTGGCAGATGGCTTCATTTAAGCCATTATAAAGTGTGTTAAATCCTGAAATGTTTCTACAGGGGAGACCAACACTCCAGGAGACTCCAGGCCACAATTACTCCTCAAGCTTGTCTGTAATCAACTTAACATTTGTGAACCAAGAAGTTTGTCAGCTAGTTTTCCTCTGAATCATGTGCCACAAAACCAGTTGAGTATTGTTAAAAAATGGAGATCTCAGAGCCTCACTCTAGAAAGCTGAGACTCCAGGGTTGTACATAGAAATCTGAATTTTAATAGATCCCTTGTTACATTTTATTCACATTAAAAATTTGAGAACCTCTCCTTTATTCTATCAACATGATCAAACAGCAATCCAGGTACACTCGGGTAAGCCAATTGATGAATTCTTATCTGCTATGTATGCTGGCATTTAGGGATCATTCTGGCTCTATCTGCATTGCAGGATGGCTGTGAGAGTTCAAGCCTATGCCAGTGTAAGCTATAATTATTGAAAAACTCAACATGTCTTCATTGTGTTTACCTAATTTCCTAACACCCACACAGAAGTCTCTCTTAAAAACTAAACGTATATAACCATTGACACAATCTGTCATCTCGAAAGGATAGTCCTTGTGAGTAGAGGTGATCCTAATAACAGCATAAGGGGGTCAAGTTTTATTTGTATCACCTTTTCTTTCAGTTGCTATAGCACCCCAACTTTACTGTCTTAGGTCTGCTCTTCCTGATATTTAGGCCACTAGGGTGTTTTTCAGGGTGAAAGATCTCATTACTGCTACCCTTTCCCTGGGTGGAAATATCTTTCCAATAGGAAGTCCCCTCCCATGATGCCAAGTAATTAACCTGATAAAAGAGTATGTACTAGAAATATTTATGACTTTTTTCACTTCCCTTCCCTTCCCTTCCCTTCCCTTCCCTTTCCTACCCTCCCTCCCTTTTTCTTTATGGTTTTAATATACTGTCCTTACCTTGTTTTTCAACTTTCTAATAATTTTATGAAGCTGTTTTGGTGATCAAGCATCTTTGGCCACTCTTACCAGGACTGATGTGCCAGAAACCAAACATTGTCTCACTAACAGAAAGATGTGGACAGGAGACCAGAAGGCTGGTCAACCTTAACTGCTCTGAAAGGTCAGAGCTAATCACTCACTGTTTAGTTGAAACATTGTTAGCTGAAGCAGCCCCTACCTGTTTGTCTCATGTAAATTTCTGTTCTTGGAATTTCCTGCCTAAAGGTCATGGGTGTATGCCATTGTCTTAATAAAAGGGATAGAAAGGCCAAAGGAAGGCAGTAGTCTTTCCACTAGAGGAAGGCTCCTGCCTGGCCCCCCAATATCGCCAAATTAATACTTTTCTAGTCTGTCTTTTCATTTGTGTGAGGCCTCCTCCAGAACCCGAACCCTGAATGGGAACCCTGAACCACGTGGGATGTGAAAGGGATTCCCACACTGATGCAGGCAGATCTACCTACCATCAGTTCCCTGGAGATGGTGAGAGCACTGCGAAGAGCTGTCATACCTGAAAGATGAATGGGATCCACTGGGCATGCTCCCATGGCTGTCCGAGGAGCTGAGACTGGAGGCTTTGGCAGCACTGTGACTGGGTTTGGGTCCTGGCTTTTCCTTAGTGACGTCAGAAAAATGGAGGTCCTTCCCTTCTAAAAACAGTTTTCTCTTTTTTAAAATAAGGACCTCCATGCTTATCCCACAGGCTGTTCTAAGGATTAAATGAGGTCCTCAGAGCACCATCAGGCATGCAGAAAAAGAGTGGTAGCTATTTGTGTTCTTGCTGAAAATGCACAAAAAAATCACTTCGCAGAAATCAGATCAACCTGACTGCCACACCTTTAAGATCTTTAAAATATGACTTAATATAAATATAAATTAAAGTTTTAATATAAACAAATATTAGTTTCACCATCGCTTTGAAGTATAACTCAATAGCTATCTAAATTTGGCTTATATTCTAATATAGTCAGTTATCCATAGTTTATGGATAAATGATCTATGAAACAATTCCTATGAACATATTCTTCAAAAAATAGTAATTTTTTTGTGTGACACTGCTATTTCCAAGAAGACTTTTAAAAAGCAAACAAAAATCATTTACTCAACCTATTTTCTCCCTGTTTTTTTTATTTTCTATTTAGACAAAAGAAGTGATTTTTACATACTTAGCATGTATAGTTTATAGACTAGGGGCATAATTTTATGCTGTTGAATTTTTGGCAACATTGCCTATATGCATGCAGCCCCTCTCTCACTTTCTTCTCAGTTATACTAAAAACACTGGATTTCAGAACCACGTAGAACGACCATATCACTCCTGCTCAAATACAAGTAGTAAGTGAAATCATTCCATTTCAATAAAAAGTGCCACTACAGAGTAGAAATTGAAAGCACTTAGCAATGAATGTGTTTTTACTACTGAGAAAAATTTCCACATTAACAAAGCTACAAGTTTCCCATTAAGGTTTGCTTCCAATTTATGAATACCTCATTTTTTTTTAAAGAATGGAATATTAAACTGCAGTCATAACTTTATCGAAAGAACCAAAATTACGAGAATACAGGCCCACATTTTGACATTCTGCTATGAAAATGAAATGGGCAAACTCTATGGCCATTCATTACATACCTACCTGCTTGACACTTCGTATGCATTCTAACATTCAATGGTAGGAATACCTCTAAGGAAGAAATATTCTTATCCTCATCATGCATTTAGCTAAAAGGGTTTGCCCGTGGTCATAATTGTAGTGAAGATGGGAATTGCTGCTGGAACCCCAATCCTTCTGATGCTAAAACAAGGCTCTTCCTGCAGCTCAGTGAGAGCGAGTCAAGCAAGGGAATGTTTGGAGAACGTGGTTTCTGGGAAAGATCCTGATCCAAATATTCTCTCACCAATGACTACGATGCTTGAAATCTCTCCAGAGGATATTTATTTCTGTGAGCCTTAAGGGATTTTAATCCATTTAATTCCCCACTAAAATCTGAACCCTGTGCTCCAGGTTAACATGCCAGAGCTTTAGTGAAGTAGCGGGGAAAGAATTCTGCTGAATGGGCAAATGAGAGCAATAATGAAAACTTTGCTTTTGCTACTTAGAAATTACGCCTTTTGGGTTGTTGTTTCTGCCCTTGCGAGGCAGCTTTTAAAACATGGAATTTGAAGAACAAAATATTTTGCTAAGGGAATGATTTGTAACATTTCGCATTTGAGAAGAGCCGTTGGATATTGGCTTTGATGGAGTGTCTTAAAAGTGGTGGGAAGTGGGCCTTAGGAAACGTTCAATGGTAAACAGATGGTACTGGCTTATAAAAACCACACGGATCTGGAAATCGGCTCTATCTCTACCTCATGCACACACATATTACTGCTCTGCTGGGTTACGGTGAAGGCTACAATTACTTTAAAGGGAAGAGTCTTGTTACAGTTGTTGGGGTCATGGATATGTAGGAATGTGTGTATTTGTGTATGTACATCGGTGTGTGTTTGGAATCTGAACAAATGGCTTTATTTACAAATTTTCTGGATGCACTGGCAAAATAGAGGCAGAGTGGAAACATAAACTCATTATTTGGATGATTCAAGTTAAAGTGATACCATCATGTCAAACATACAGTTATTTCTAAGTACTGTAAAGGGGTAATTGCCTTAATTCCAAATACTTTCATGTGTAGACATTTGCCATACATGGACCCAGTGAATTATTTCTCAAGTGAATTATCAGATCTCATGCTGGATGGTGATGTAAATTTTCACAGATAGCAAAACATGTTAACATGGACACAAGTGCAGTCATTGCCAGGAAGGGGAGTGGGAGAAGGTGAAGGAGGCGGGGAGGAGAATAAATGGTGACGGAAGGAGAGGTGACTTGGGGTGGTGAACACACAATACAGTGTACAGATCATGTATTGTGGAACAGTGTACCTGAAACCTGTGTAAGTTTGTTAACCAGTGCCTCTCAGCTCTAACGCCCAGTGCGTACTGATTCAACAGGGAGGACAGAACGCAGGCATTGGCCATGAGATAGAAGTTTATGAGGTATAAGGTGGTTGTGCCATCGATAAGACTTTAACCACTGTGAGATTCTTGTGTCTTACTTTTACATAATGACTTACGTTATCTTGTTGTCATCATGATTTATGTCACACTGATTTGAAGTATAGTAAATAACCCTATATAATAAAAGCATAATATGCAAATCAACCCTATGACTGGTCGCTGTGACACACACTGACTACCAGGGAGCAGATGATCAATGCAGGAGCTGCCCCCTGGGGTGAGTGCACTCCCACAGGGGGAACACTGCTCAACCAGAAGCCGGGTTTACTTCTTCTGCCTTTTGTTGCAGGCAGGTGGTAAGGCATGAGGGGTCCTGGACTCTGAGAGCCCCAGACTGTGAGAGGAATGTCTGACTGCTGGCTTGAATCTGCAGGTGGACATCCCCTGAGAGGTCGCAGACAACGAGAGGGTGCAGTCCGGGCTGAGTAAACCCCCTCCAGTGCACGAATCTCATGCACCAAGCCTCTAGTTATATTATAAAACCAAAAATGTTTATTGATCGTAGAAAATGAGTTATATATTTAACTAATTTCCTATGCTGTAAATTCCATGGTGACAAGGACTTTACTTTGTTCACTGCTCCTATTAGAATATGAAATACAAACTTAGTAATCAATGATTGTTTGTGAAATACATTATTAGACTTTGAATAAAGTTTGTCCAGAACAAATAACATAACTTGTTCAGGATACATATCTTGTATATGGTGAAAAATAATCCTTTCTTACAAAGGAAGAAGATCTAACTTCTTTCAAAGCTAATGAATATTTAATGAGCTTTGCTGGGAAAAATATGGATTAATATGTTTAAATAATGGGACATTTATTTTATTTTTACAATTGCCTTTGATGCAGAGATAGCAAGCAACCAACCTAAGAAGTTCTGACATGAGCAAAAGAAATTTAGAAAGTCACTTTAATATAGTTGAGATTAATCCAAAAATATAAAATGGAAGAATATATAATATGTAGTTCCTGAATAATACCCATTTGGGCTTTAATATATTATACTCCTGCCAAATTTGGATATCTAAAACAAAGGATATAAATGATATTGTTTGGCTTGAGTAAAGTTTTTTATTTTCACTAAAACATCTGTGTGTTTTTTGTTTGTTTTTTAGTTAAAAAATGAAAACTAGCGGAGTTCTAATTGCTCTTAAGTGAATGCCATCTGAAAATTACACATAAACTTTCAATGGGTTAGAATTATTTTATTCTTACCCTTTAAAATGATGACCTTGTCCCTTTAACACAAATCATTGGAATAGCTACACGCTTCTGCAACATAATCAGATGATCCTAAGTCTTTTCTTTAATGGCGCTATCAGCATTTTGTCCTTGGATTTCAAGAGTAGTCAGCATAAAATAAAGACTTGCTATTAAACAATGTTTCTGGCAGATTTTGTTTATCTCACCCTTTCTTAGCTAAGAATCTTGGGGCTTTCTGAATCATTTACAAATAAATCTTTTGGCTAGAAATAGCAAGAACCCATGTTACATTTCTGCTGTATTTCCAGGAATCTCATTCTTAGAATCTGATGTATTATCAGCAATTATCCTATATAATAAAAGCTTAGGTGGTGCGATGCTATAGTGTGACATCATCGCAAGATGGCCACTATAAGATGGTTGCCACAAGATGGCCAGCAGGGGAAGGTAATTGGGGGTGACCAGGCCAGCAGGGGAAGGCAGTTGGAGGCAACCAGGCTGGCAGAGGACAGCAGTTGGGTGCAACCAGCCTGCAGGGGAGGGCAGTTGCGGGCAATTGGGACAGGGAAGGGTGATTGGGCCTGCAGGAGAGCAGTTAGGTGTCAATCAGGCAGGCAGGTGAGAGGTTAGGAGTCAGAAGTCCTGGATTGTGAGAGTGATGTCTGAGGGGTCCCAGATAGGAGAAGGTGCAGGCTGGGCAAGGGACACCCCCCATGCACAAATTTTGTGCACCAGTCTTCTAATACACTAATAATTGGTGATTATATTTGTGTGTGTGTGTGTGTGTGTGTGTGTGTGTGTGTGTGAGAGAGAGAGAGAGAGAGAGAGAGAGAGAGAGAGAGAGAGAGAGACAATACATGTGTGTGTTTCTTGATACCAAAGAAATATATGTAATGTATTTTAGCCATTTATATATATTTGGTATCAAAACAGAATATGGCTTAAAGCAATACATAAGTAAGAGCAATACAGAAGAAATATTATTGAGCCTTGGCTGATGTGGCTCAGTTGGTAGAGCATCATCTCATGCACCAAAAGGTCACTGGTGTGATTCCTGGCCAGCGCTTCATTCCCAGTAGGGGGCATGCAGGAGGCAGCCAATCAATGTTTCTCTCTCATAGATGTTTCTCTCCCTCTCCCTTACTCTCTCTCTCAAAAAATAAAAAATAAAAAAGAAAACATATTTAAAAAAAGAAATATTAGTTTCCCAATTCACTCCCAATATCACTTACTCTTTGAAAACAGGCAATTTTACCAAATATTCTTCTAGCTGGCAAACATATGGCACATTTTTTCTGTTTCTCCCTACTAGTTAGAATCACTAGAGAGATTCTTTGTGCTAATTATTAAACAAACATCTCATTTTGTTGAGTATTATCTCATGGCTCCCTTGGCAGAAATATTTGAGGAGTGAATACACAGAAACTAATGATCACTGAAAGGCCTTATAAGGAACTTCTGTGAGATAGTATATACAAGTTGGATATTAAATTATAGTGTCTCATGCTTTACTAAAAACACAGTCTTGACATATGACTTATTAGAATCAATATTAATGTTATATTAATATTAGAGTTAGCAGACATGAATTCAACTTATATGTCAGGCAATTACTTGATTCTGGGATAGTTACCTCAATTTTATTTTTTGTAAAAGTCTACAACATGGAGTACATGTTGGGTGATCAGAAGATGCTCTATTTAAAATTAAAATAACAAACAAATATGAAAATAAAACCTACGAAGTTATTAAAAGAAAAGGTAGAAATTTATCTTTTTGACCTACAGATTGGAAAGAGTTTCTTAAAACATCAATGGCAAAATTATTGACACTTTGATACTATAAGAATGAAGGATTTCTTTTTCAAAAAGGTCACTGCAGATGAAGTTAAAGACAAATTGCCAAAATGGAACAAATACTTGTAATATCTAAAACTGAAGAGGGGTTAACATACACATGAATAAAATTCATGAAAACCAATAGTACGGAGACAGCAATACAGGGGTAAGCAAAAGTGGGTTTATAGTTGTGAGTGTGAAATAGTTTATTCTTATATTATTTATTAATTACTATTTGTATCACAACGGTAAACCTACTCTTGATTACCCTTGTATAAAATAGGTAGTATCTATGAATAGAAACGTAGAAGAGGAAACAGAAAAGTCTGACTATTGTATGATAAGATATGTAGGATATATGATATTAGAAAAATGCACATTTTTAAACAATAATGGAATATAAATGTATATATATAATACTGTAAAAATAGCAAATATAGCTAATGTTGAAGGTTATGATGATGGAGTTCATCTGTCTGGATGGGCTAGGGTAAGCAATGAAGATGAATGACACCAAACACTTAGTGGCTAAATAGACTGAAAGTTTATTCATCACTCCTGTAAGGTATATTACAGTGTCAGCAACAGCCCTCTGTAAAATACAATCAGGGACCCAGCTTGGGCAGAGCGTGGGGGAGGGGATGAAGTTGGGATGGGGGCTGGGTCTTTGTATTGGCAGATAAATGACACATGACAATACTACCCACAATCCATTGCCCGGAAGTATCCATATGTCCCCAGCCACATGGAATTAAAGGAACCTTCATGCATTTCTGGTGGAAGTGAAGACTGCCATACTAATTCCTCAGAATAACATGGACATAACTCGTCAAGTTAAGTTATGGCTTTATCTCTTCTCAGTGTTGACTTTTTAGCAAGAAGGCAGCATGAAGACAGGCACTTCTCAACTGCTCTTAGCCTAGGTTGCTGTAGGCTTTCTGTTTTGCTTCCTAGAATGCCCTTGACTGCATTACACCTTTTTAAAAATTGAAAGATATCTTGGCATTGGAACTACCAACACCACTGACGTCAGACACTTGGATCTTCCCAGATCTTATGGAATAAAAATTGTTTTAAAAGATGTCATATTTTTTACTAAAATAACAAAAAATTGAAATGAAACATATCTCTTGTGTAGATGTTCTGCATAATACGTAAAGAATACATGACAAGTAGTCTTAAACTATCCACTCTTGGTTTAAGGGTCAGATCTTTCTGTTCACCTGGGCGACACTAACCATGAAGGGAGAACCTTGTTGCTATTTTTGGTACTTAATAGGTTCCTCCCCTTTCTCCTCATTTGCATGATCCCAATCCACTCTGTGGTCCATGTACATCTCATCCAACGGTGCCTCTTGAAGAATCATTTGCTTAAGGTGCTTGCGGCAAAGAAAAAAGCATTAAGTGAAACCATTTCTAGAATGAATCTTTTCCATTCATATTTTCTGAGCAATATTTGCTGAAAGCCTTAAGGATATAATAAAAAAAAATGTCTGTGGTTGCTGGCCCACAGATGCTCAGTGAGCCCTTGAAATAAACTTTTATGAAGTCTCTTTCCTCATGCTGGGAACCAATTCCTTTGGAATGTCAGATTGTCCCCTAAACTGATCATTAAATATGAAAAATTAAGCTTTGGAAAGTCATATAAGTAAAAGTAAACAAATTCTTAACTTCTTTAGTGTTCTATACCTAAAGAATAGTTTATTTTATTTAATAGCTACAATTTCTTGATTATAAACTTCTGCATTTTCTTTTGCCTGTTTCTTTCTAATTTGTAAATCCATTGAGCTGGAGATGAGTATGTTCTGTTTTATACGGTGTTCCTTGTAGCTAAAAGATAACATATACTTAATAAATACATGCTTATTGAAGTAACAATAAATGACTGCTCTGGTTTCAAAAAGAAGATGAAAATGCATTAGAACTCTGAATATTCAGAATATAAAAAAACCCAGAAATTAAAAGAACTTCAATTTAGGATACTAGAAATATTAAATGATGAATCAAGAAGTTGGTACCTCTAAGGACTTATTGGTCAGTGTTTTTGTTTTGTTTTATTAAACCTCACCCAAGGATATTTCCCATTGATTTTTAGAGATAGTGGAAGAGAGGAGGAAAGACAGAGGGAGAGAAACATTGATGAGAGAGAGACACACTGAAAGAGATACATCGATTGGTTGTCTCTCACATGTGTCCTGACCAAGGCCAAGGATCAAGCCTGCAACCTAGATACTGCCCTTGACTGGAATAGAATCCAAGATCCTTCAGTCCACAGGCCAACACATTATCCGTGGAACCAAACTGGGTAGGGCTGGTCAGGTTTTTGTTTTTTTTTAATATATTTTATTGATTTTTTACAGAGAGGAAGGGAGAGAGACAGAGAGTTAGAAACATCTATGAGAGAGGTTTCTCTCTCAATCAGCTGCCTCCTGCACATCCCCGACTGGGGATGTGCCGCAACCAAGCTAGGTGCCCTTGACTGGAATCAAACCTGGGACCCTTCAGTCTGCAGGCAGACGCTTTATCCACTGAGCCAAACCGGTTTCAGCTGGTCAGTTTTATGGGTTGACATTTATCCCCCATAAATTTAAATTTACATGTTGAATTCCTAACTGACCATTTCAGAATATGACCCCCCCTTGGAAGTAAAGTCATTGCACGTGGATTTTAGATGTGGTTCCATTGGAGTATGGTGGACCCCTAAGAGAATGTGACTGGTGATCTTATGAAAAGAAAAAGATTGGCCACAGTCAGGCACACGAGGAGCACAGCATGTGAAGATTGAAGGTATGCTGCCATAAGTCAAGGAAGGCCAAAGATTTCTGGCGAACCACCAGGACTAAGGGAAGGGCATAGAATGTATTTTCCCTTACAGGCCTCAGAGGAACCAACCTTCCCAACATCTTGATTTGGGGCTTCTAGCCTCTAAAATATCTGTTGTTTAAGTGGCCTAGTTTGAGGCACTTGTCATGGCATCCTTGGAAAACCATAGAGTTAGTAATAGTGATCTTATTTTTAAAAGTGACAAAAGGTTGGGCCAAAGTCAGTAGCCTGGACAATAGTTACCTTTCTTACCCAGAATCCAATAACTCAGGGAAGAGACTTTTTTTGAAATGCAACTTGAAAAATCTGAGTGGTGGCTGGTTTATTACTGAAAGACAAGGGGGTGTTGTAGAGAAAACAAAAAAGCTGGTTGAGTTCACGAAATGTTTCTATTTTGAAGGTACCGATTGCTATAGCCTAACAGTTACTATTCAAAGATTTCCCTGACTAAATTATGGGTGTGAAGACACATATTTCCAGTATCCAATCCACTTACTTATTTTAAATTAAGGGATCTTAGTAAATGCAGTTGGGTACCCGGGGACATTCAGACCTAAATTAAGAGTAGGGATCTGAGCCCTGGCTAGTGTGACTCCGTTGGTTGGAGCATTGTCCCATGCACTGAAGGGTCGTGGGTTCCACTTCTGGTTGGGACACAAGCCCAGGTTGTGGGTTTGATCCCTGGTCAGGGCACATATAGGAGGCAACTGATAGATTGATGTTTCTCTTTTGCATTAATGTTTATTTTTCTCTCCCCTCTCTATTCCTTCCTTCCTCTCTTAAATCTATAAAAACATATCCTTGGGCAAGGATAAAAATAAACAACAATAATAAATAAATAAAAAGATGAAGGGTCTGAGAACCTTAACAAATGGAGGGAAATTTACCTCCTGAATCTTACCTAAATGACAAAGGCTATGTTGACTAGTTGGGAATACTTAGTCTCTTATCTTAATGCTTTTCTATAGGGGAGCAATCCTAAGATAGGAGTGGGAATTTACTATGGAGTATCCTTTAGGAGATTTAGTCCAGCATGAACTCCATCTTGTCACACAAGCAAAAAATAGAAGGCAACATATTTTTATGATGCCTTCTAGAGGAAATTTCTGCAACAAAATTTATTTTAGCTGATATAATTGGGTCTTTGATACCCTATCTATAAAATATACGTAAAACAATCAATCTCATGCCCATGGTTAAGGAGGGAATTTTTCCATGTTTCCTTGAAAGAACCCCATTGATACTCAGCTTTTCTTCTCCTCATCAAAGATTGGAAAAGAAGCAGTGAACCCAAACTGGGCATTTGAAATTGGGTGGAGATTGGAAGCTGTTTACATGACTTGAAACATTTTTTTGGTACAGTTGCTTTCCCACATCCTATTCTGACTCTATTTAAACTTCACTCCGGCCATTCAGAGCAAGGGAACATTTGTAGGGACATGTTAACCTGTTATGGAGACAGCTGCCCTAGCATTTGGGGCTTGTGTGGGAAGGAATACCTCAGCCACAAGCAATTCCTGTTGGCATTCATACTGAGGCAGCATCTAAGAAGATCCTTCTCCCCTTCAAAGTGTAAGAAAACACACATTTAAAAAAGAGCTTACTCATTCCTGAACCCTTCAAAATAACTTCCACTTAACTAGTTAAGGCAGGGACTTTGTGCTTTGGAATGCAATAAGGACATTTGTGATCATGCTATTTTCACATTCATTTTTTATTGAAATAGATATTCAATTGCCACCCTAATTTTGAAACCATGTGCTGATGCAACTCTTAGGTTATTAGCGAGATCTATGAAAATAGCAAAGGTAGAAAAATATGGTATGTGTAGTATATACAACAATGCCAAAGTGGGAGGCATAGGGAGATTCTGAATCACTGGTTCCAGCCATTGACTGGAGACAAGACTACCTATCCAAATGTACAAATTCATTTGTTTTCCATTTACAAAAATATGTGAACTTTGTTAATGTATGTAACATGGAATTCTTTCTTCTTCTCCCCTCCCAGAGAGAAAAAAAAATCAGTAATTCATTTAACAAATAAACTGAATTACCAAGCAAAATAGAGACAGACTCATAGATGGAGAACAGGCAGATGTCTCTAGTCGAGGGGCGTGGTAGGGGGGTGGGAGGGAGGTGTTGAGGGATTGACCAAAAAAGAGGGAGAGAGAGAGAACTCATAGACTACAGTGTGGTGATTTCAGGGAGGGGAAAGTGGAGGTGGAAGAGGGCATAGAAGGGATAAATGGTGATGGGAAAAATAAAATAAAAAAAATAATAAAAAATCAGTTATTTCAAAGAGTATCTAAAAATGAGTTAATAACCATACATTTACACAGACAGAACTTTATTTTTGTCATGCTGTTTGTCCAAATAAATGAAAAAAAGGAGGTATCCAAACCGAATTTTTCCTCTGCTGTTATTAGCCATACAAATATTTGCGTTCTCATTGAGTTAGGGTTTTAGTCTAAGTAGCTTTCAATATGCTAAAAGAAGTAACTTAAACTATTAAGTGCTGGTAGAGTTTTTAATTAAAAAATAATTTATTGTGCAATGGTGCAGGTTAATGAATAGTTATTCAAATATATGTAAATTAAAATGTTTTTAATAGTATTACATTTACTAACATATTTAAAAAAATAATGCTGAACAAAGTTAAACTTTTTTTTTTTTCATACAGGAAAGGAGAGGGAGAGAGAAATAGAAACATCAATGATGACAGAATCATTGATCTGCTGCCTCCTGCACATACCCCTACTGGGAATTGAGCTTGCAACCCTGGCATGTGCCCTGACTGGGAATCAAACTGTCACCTCCTGGTTCATTGGTCTATGCTCAATCACTGAGCACAGTAAACATTTTTAAAATTATTTTGTTAGATTAAAGAATAAGAGCTTTAAAGATTCCTTAAAATACAATTCTAATATATAAAAAGCCAGGGGCCATCAATGACCAAAACAACCAGACAAATGACTGACCAGTAGGCTGAGTGGGGCAACCAAGCCGGCAAGGGGGGGGGAGTTAGTGAGGGACAAGCAAACGACTGAACCGAAGGCTGTGTGAGGCGATCAGGCAGGCAGGTGAGCAGTTAGCCTGCGGTCCCAGATTGTGAGAGGAATGTCTGACTGCCGGTTTAGGCCCGATCAACTGGCAGCCAGACATCCTCTGAGTGGTCCTGGATTGGAGAGGTTGCAGGCTGGGCTGAGTGGACCCCCCTGCCCCATGTACAAATTTCATGCACTGGGCCTCTAGTACAAAATAAAACAGACTGAATTACCACAAAGCATATACTTCTACATATATAAAAACATATAATGCTTTTCTATATAATTTTTACTAGGGACCACCATAATAAATTTTAAAAAATGTGTTCTTCAAAACATGTTTGGCTTTAAACATAATAGAAAATTATAATAAATAAAATGTAATTTTACATAAAAATGTCACCTGAAAAGATATCAGTTCTCAGTCTGTTAACTTTAATGTAATATAGTAATTGGTAAAAATTACAGAAAAACACAGCAGTTTGAAATTACTTTTGAGAACATGAACCAATTAATAGATTAAGGTGGAGGTGGGGCCATACTTTAGTAAGAAGGGAGGGTCTTCAGGCCTTTTAAAGAGGACTGCCCGGCTGCCATCCTCCACGTCTCAACCAATGGGCTTCATTTGCCTGAAAACACTGCCCCCTCCCAACACACAGAGGGTTGACCATCATCATTTGCCTTGGGACTGAATGGCCAGACATTGTAATATTCTTTTTTTATGAGATGTCCATCACCTCATTCTCCTAGGTACAGTGTACATTAGTATTCTGATCCTAGCTCCCATTCCCTACTTTGATCCTGGTCACTCCACATTATTTTCATCTTTCCCAGGGTTGTGATAATACAGCCAAATTTCTTCTATGCTCAAGATTTTTTTTTTAGATAAGATTGTTTTTTTAAATTTTTTTTATTAATGTGTTACATGTGTACATATATTCCCATTGCCCCCACCTCACTTCCATGCATACTCTATCCCCCCAGTGTGTGTTTATTGGTTATGCTTATATGCATGCATATAAGTCCTTCAGTTGCTATCTTATCTCCCCCACCTCTCCCTAACCTTCACGCTGTAGTTTGACAGTCTGTTTGATGCTTTAATGCCTCTGTATCTATCTTTTTGGTCATCAGTTTGTAATGTTCTTTATTATCCATAAATGAGTGAGATCATGTGGTATTTTTCTTTCATTGACTGGATTATTTCACTTAGCATAATGCTCTCCAGTTCCAACCAGGTTGTTCAAAGGGTAAGAATTCCTTCTTTTTTATGGCAGCATAGAATTCCATTGTGTAGATGTACCATAGTTTTCTGATCCACTCATCTGCTGATGGGCACCTAGGCTGTTTCCAATTATAAGTATTGTAAATTGTGCTGCTATGAACATGGGGGTGCACAAATCCTTTCTGAATGGTGTTTCTAGTTTCTTAGGATATATTCCTAAGAGTGGGATTACAGGGTCAATTGGGAGCTCCATTTTTAGTTTTTTGAGGAAACTCCATACTGTTCTCCATAGTGGCTGCACCAGTCTGCATTCCCACCAACAGTGCAGGAGGGTTCCTTTTTCTCTGCATTCTCACCAACACTTGTCAGTTGGTTGATTTGTGGGTGATAGCCATTCTGACAGGTGTGAGATGGTATCGCATTGTCCTTTTGATTTGCATCTCTCAGATGATCAGTGACTTTGTATGCTCAAGCTTTTTATGAAAGTTTTCTTTGTCTTGTTGCTCTGAAAACTGGCTCCTTGTTGATTACACAACCTATCCTCTTGTGGTGTCAAGTGGCAGCCATATTGCTCCAATAAACTTGTTATCATTGACCTAGAGATGGACAAGGCATGCATGCTCTTTGCTTCTTTTAGAGCTAATGAACAGCCTTGTCTGGGACAACTTTTGCCACTAACTAGTTGAATGAAGTGAACACATCTCCTCCCTTCCCTGAATCTATTTCTTCATCTGGAATTTAAAAGGATTGAAATAATCTTTCCCTGGGGACATCATTGTAATGTTATATAACAACCTTACACCACCAGTTTTGAGTGAAAGAGTTAGAGTGCTCAGAGCCACATTTCATGATCCATGTTTGACAAGAACTTTGCTAACAGATGTGGGGAGGGACAGCTTGTGGAATGCCTTGAGATAATGTTATGTTATACCAAAAATATCTACTTGGGTTTTTAGAAATACCAGACATTTTAGGAGAGTCTGGAATTTTTGTAGAACTGTTTCACATAGGATCTGTCATTTCTAATGTGCAAATTTTAATGTGATATTTTATCCTTTCAGATATATTTTTAAGAGACAACTTGGAGATATAACTCCTTCCATAAGATAAGGAATTCTTATGATCAAGTGTAGAAATTTGCTTAATTTCAATAGGAGATTAATCTTCTGAATTTTATATGTATAATATAATTTAAATATATATGTTACATATGATATATATTCTAAAATATTTCATGTGTATATGAAATGCTTTCAATATTGAGAGTGAAATTTATATAAAAGTAATTTATTTAACTAAGCTATTTTAAATTAAATTCGCCAAATTTATTTAGCTATTTTACTAAGGCAAGATCATGGTAGCAAATGTACTATTCCTACAACATTGCTTTTGTTTTGTTTTGGGAAACATTTTGATTAATTAGATCTTTGAAAACAGATCTTTAGAGTTTGCTTTTTCAGAAAAACCCAAATATTTCCCTGAGGTGACATGAAAACTTAGTAGCAAAACAGAAAGAGTAGCAATCAATTAGCAGTGCATAGACCCGCTCTGATCTGTGGCCAGCTGTAATCTCATACATGGCATGTAGAAGCAAAACCGGAAACTTGCTCTTCCATCACCGTGCATTATGGATCAATGTGCTCATCCCATTCTATTCAGGGAAAATAAACAAAACAACAGACAATTTCAGAACCTGCGCTGAAAACAACCCAAAACATCACAAAGCAAAGGGCTATAAAGGAGTTGTGCTCTCCAGATCCAGTTCCACCCAAATAAACAAAAGCTTAGCAATTATACCAAAAAAAAAGAAGAAAAGCCTTAGTTTGATGCTTAATTTTATATGTCAATTTGAGTGGACCACAGGTGCCAGATATTTGATTGAATATTATTTCTGGGCCTGTCTGTGTGGGTGTTAATCTGATAAAGACCTGAAATAAAACAAAAGAATCAGTAAAAATCCTCTCTGCCTGATTGTCTTTCAGCCAACACAGTCTTCCACTTTGGAACTCGTACTAAGATTAGAATTTAGAGTCAGCTCTTTGGGTGTTCAGGGCTTCAAACTTGAACTCTTGAACTAGAATTATACCATTTTCTCTCCTGGGTCTCCAGCTTGCTCAGTGCAGATCTTGGACTTTTCAGCCTTCACAAACATGGAAATTTCTAGCTAAACCCATCAATAGATCTTGACGGGAGCATAGCAAGTTAGTTAGAAATGAAAAATGAAAAATAAGTGGGTAAATATAAATTAAAATGGACTACTTAATATAATAATAAATTAATAAATATAATAATATTTGTATTGTTTTTAAATCACACAAATGCATAATTCAAAGTTACCATAAGGTAGTATAAAAGCTGAGGAGAATAAATGGAATTCAAATGTATATAGCTAATTCTATATTTTCAAAACTGACAAAAAGAGATGGTAAGACAAATTCACAGTCATAATTTGAGATTTATATATACTTCCTTCAATAACTAGTAGATAAAGCAGACAGAAATTCCTTTTGAGCTAAAATATAATGACAATATTATATATATTTTAGAATGCTGCTATAGATGTACTTAGAATAAACATTATTATATATACATTCATAAGAAAACAAAATATGAAATGTTAACAATAAGCACTTTCATGCAAAGGAGCTGCAGGAAAAGCTAATAAAGTGGAAACAAAGAAATAAAAAGTAAATGACAAAAATCAATGAAACAAAATAAAGACAAAATTTGCTTGTTTGGAAATACTATTAAAATTGGTAACCTAATGAACCTGTATTTGAGATAATGCAACTTGTTAAAGAAATACAAAGGAAATGTCTATGTCTGATAAATATGAAAATATATGAAGACTATAATGAAATTCAGTAAACCAATATCTTGAAAACTACCTTACTGAAAATGACACAAGATGGAAGGTAAAATGTAAGTTGTTCTATATATTTTTTCTGTTCTTTATTTTATTATTTCTTTTCAACACCATTTATCCCCCATATATCATTTTCCTCCTCCACCCATTGCCCACTGAGAAAACTCCATATCATTAAAACAAAACAAAACAAAACTCTTTTAGGGATAGAAATAAATTTAATATTTCCCCAAACATTTTAAAAATATATTTTATTGATTTTTTTTTTACCGAGAGGAAGGGAGAAAGAGTTAGAAACATTTATGAGAGAGAAACATTGATCAGCTACCTCCTGCACACTCCCTACTGGGTATGTGCCTGAAACCAAGGTCTATGGCCTTGACTGGACTCAAACCTGGGGCTCTTGAATACACAGGCCGACACTCTATCCACTGAGCCAAACCAGTTAGGGCAATTTCCCCATTTTAAAGAAACACATAAGTTGATGCCAAAACAAAGCGTGAATAGTTCAAGTAAGAAAATTTGCAAGCATTTTTTTATTTCAGGAACATAGACACAAAAATTTGAAATAAAATATCAACAAAATTATTCTAGTAATGCATAAAGTAGTACTTGTTCTAGTAATATGTAACATATGTATATCAACCATTATAATTTATTGCATTAATAAAAAATGAGGAAAGCAGAATCATCTGCTTAGATATAGAAAATATTAATAAAATCAATATTTATTTCTTTTTAAAAAATCTATTGGCAAACTGGTAGTATAGGGGAATTTTATTAAACTGTCAAGAGGCATTATGTCCATTAGTTATTGCAGCCTAACAAATCATCTCAAAACTCAATGACTAAAATAATACATATTTTTTGCTCTTGATTATGTTGATTAGATAATTTACAATGGGTTTGAAATTAATACATATAAAATAAAGTATTCAGATAATATTCTTTAAAATAGCATTAAACATAGGAAGTATCTAGGAATAAATAGTATGAAATATGTGCAAAACATCTAAACAAAAAATTACAAAATAAACGTTAGTTAAAGAAAGGAAAATGAACAAATCCATGCCTTAATGTACTATGATTATTGATTGGAAGACTCATCATTTAAAGATATCAATTCTAGATTTCCAAAATATTAAATGAAATACAATACTAATCGAAATCCCTGCAAGGTTTGTGTGTGTGTATGTGTGTGTGTGTGTGTGTGTGTGTGTGTGTGTGTGTGCCTGTAGAGTAAAAAATGTGTGAGTAGATTAAAAATATATATGGAAATTCAAACAGTCAAGAGTAGCAATAATCTTAGAGAAGAATGAACTGGAGAATTTAAATTACTAGGTATTGTGTTTTACTATAAAGATACAGAAAGAGCTATTAATACAATCATTTAGTCCAGTAGAACCCCCAAAAGGAACCACAATGATACATGCATATAAACAATCACATCATTTATAACAAAAGTGCCATTGAAATGTAGTGAAGAAAGCTTCATATTTTAAATATATGATGCTGGATAAATTGGGTGTTTCTACCAGAAAAAAAGTAAACCTTTATGTTTTCAGTAGATGATGCCAGGTCAAGTGGATAGGCAAATGGAAGAAAAATTGAGTTCAACTTTTTCCTCACATCTTACATTGTATATGAAAACTCATTCCAGATGGATTGAAAAGCTAAATGTGAAATGTAAAAAAGCTTCCCTCCAAAAAGACTACTTTTATGGCTACAACATGAATGAGTTGCTTTATTTTTTTGTTAATTCTCACCCAAGGATATTTTTTCATTCATTTTTAAAGAGAGTTGGAAGGGAGAGGGAGATACAGAGAGAAACAGTCATGTGAGAGAGACACATCGATTGGTTGCCTCCTGAATGCAACCTGATCAGGGTTGGGGAACCTGCAACCAAGGTATGTGCCTTTGACAGGAATTGAACCCAGGACCATCAGTCCTCAGGCTGATTCTCTCTCTATCCACTGAGCCAAACTGGTTAGGGCTGAATGAGTTGCTTTATAATTTGATTGTGAAAAGTCTATGCTATACTCTATGATACCATTTATATTGAGTCCTCCCCACCCCCTCCCCCAAAAAATAAAATAAAATTCCAAACAAACACAAAATACTATGCAATGTATTAGAAATCATAATAGTTACCTTCGTGAGCTAATTACTGAGAATTTATACCAAGTTTCTTCTGAAACTGATTATATTTATAATATTTACAATAGTATAAAAAAAGAATTAGATGTTTATGAATAAATCAAATGAAAGAGGTGAAAACTCCTATTCAGATACTGAAATATATAGATTATAGAGAAAATGAGAAAAATGACTGAATAAACAACATGATCTTTTTGTAAGCTGGAAGACTCATTATTGTATATACATCAACTATGTCCTCAAAATAATAAATGTAAAGCAATCACAATCAAGTAATATTTTCCTGTATTTCAATATCAGCTTGTGTATGCTATGCTTCAATTTAAAAAATAGCACAAAAACAAAGAAAATAAGACATAAAGTTGAATTGTAATTACCTACAGAAAAGAAAAAAAATAATAGAAAAGAGATATGTTGTAGTTGGTTCTTTCACATTTAGAATATGAGGAAGCATGACTATCTAGATATGGTGCTAATGCATTCCAGTCCTTGTGTCAAATTTCTCACCTTCTCAAATTGCACGAGTGCAGACATTTTGGACTTTTATACCAATGACATTCTGGAAAATGGCCTTACCATGCCTCAGTAATGTTTTATAAGTGAACTTGATGTGGAAAGGATCGCTGGCCTGCACTATATTTGTTTGATGGTAGAATGGTTAGCAGTCTCCTCAGTGACTATGGAGCACAGTGATATGAATGTGAATAAGTACCCGGAGGGCCATTCTAATGAACTATTCTACCCATGAGATGCATCGCAAGGAAAATTGGACTGAAAGTGTCCTATTATCCTACTGTTTCCTTTACAACCCAAATCTGTGACTGGACATAGCATACAGCATGTCCAGATGTAAAGAATTCATGAAAGTGAAATGACTTAAAATAAAAGGTATTCCATTTACGTAATAATTTAATAATTTTAGCCTTACTCTGCACAATATTTTAAGGTATTATTGAATAGAAGATTTGTGAATCTTTAGAGATCAATTAATCCAGTTTCTGCTTGACAGAATTTCTTTAACCTATGGTTTTCTAAATTCTCTTTTAACACCTATAGAGATGGGAAGATCATTATTTCATGGGACAGTTTACTAAATTTTTATAGACTTTTGTATTAGAAGACATGCTAATATACAATGTTTTTATTTAATTAATATTTATTGTTTTTCATTCCTCCCTGTAATGCCACATAGAATAAAAGTTTAATTGCAGGCAAAGTCACACATATTTTTACATTGCTTACAAAGTATTTAGTCTTATAGATAAAATGAGTTTTAGAAGTAATCTGGTATATTTTGAACTAGGCAATAGATTGTGTTCAATGAACATCAAAATTGATGTCAGTTGTTAGCACTTTAATTCTCATAGAAGCTTAGTTCAGCTCAAACGTTATTCCTGGTAAAGTTTTATGTTTTCTTTAAATTTTATATTGTGAAGAAGTAATTTAAACATTTAATTTTTGTAACATGAAATGTATATTACAATTAAAATTTAAATATCCTTCTAAAGGTTGAATTTGATTCTTAGTTGATAAAAGAATACAGGATATTTTTCTCCATCACCAACCATTATGTCCAGTCTGAAGAACACACAATTATTTTAATTACATTGGTATAAGCTACTTATTTCAGTATCTTTATACTATAGTCATATGTTAAAGAGAGTCATCTAGAATGAATGAATATTGAGAAAAAAGATCAGTGGTCATATTCTCGGTTTATTTTATCACATTCTCTTAACAGTTGTAAAGATTCCACAGACTGAGTAAATATTACACCAAAAACATTAAAAGCCCTTAGCACCAAAGGTTTTTCACATAGCAACTCATAGGAATTCTTAAAAATAGAGAGAGGTATTAGTCCTAACTCCAATGAAACTTAATAGCATTCAAGATGTGAATCTATTACTTGTTTTTACCGTATTGAATAGGCAAAAAGTCCAGTATCACTTTCACTGTGGTTTATTAACATGATTCATGCAATAAAATGGATTCATTCTCCGTTGGTCAATTTTATTTGCCCTATTTATTGAATGGTTCACCAAACTACAAGGAAAGACAGTCAACCCTTTCTTCCCTTTGAAAGTATCCAAGTTTCCCTTTCTTTTTCCTTCTGCTGCTTGCCTGAGGGACATTTCATGCTTAAAAGCCTTGGATTGATTTCTGTGCCCATTGGTGCTTGCATTTGCCATCTGTTAGTTGAAGTATTTATAAATTTAGAAACACAGGACAGAAAGAGCATGAGACATTGAGGAAGTCTGAAGAGAGAGGACAGAGCAATGATCAAACTCTACCTGAGCAGTTATTGGTTAAAAGTGTGTTGGTAATGGCACTAACATGATTTCAAAATTAAATGGCTTGATACAAAAGCATTAAAAAAAGAAAAAAAAGTAAGGTATTTGAGAACATTAGTTTTAAGGATGTGTAAGACATGGCCATATATACTGGGATTTTTGAAAGTAGAAACTTAGCAAAAAAGCAACTTCACTCATAATCTTCCAAGACTGTTAAGTTGTCAAAGACATAACTGGTGGAGGAAATATGCAGTCATTAAACTTGAGTGAAAGAAGAAGGCAACTCTCTTTAGCATCTTGATCGGTTTATTGCTGCCTGGGGAGCATTTAAAGGGGTACAAAGCCTCACATATACGAAGGAAAGGCAGTGAAATTAACTTGGAAAAAATACTGTGATTTAATTATGCAAATGCTTTGTAATTTGTAAATTGTATAAATTAATATTTTAAAAAGTGGATTGAAAAAGAAGCATCTTCGAGTAATGTGAACTTATCTTCCCAGGGTCTTAAAAACTCAAAGACAATAACTTGTGGAAACTTTTCTCCCATAAATTACTCTCTGGTCTTTTCACACACACACACACACACACACACACACACACACACACACACACTTGAAGAACCAATGTAAAGCATTAGTCATTTGTTTGTGTGTCTAGAGGTCTTGGCATTCTCCTTTCCTGTTCCTCCCCTCCCTCTTCATATGTTTTGCCTTATTTTTCTGCACTTCTTCCTGGTTCTCCTGTGACTCTGTGCACCTCCTCATGGTGGAGCTTGGCCAATGTCAACCATTGTTCCCATGATGTTTACTACCTCAATTAAATCAAGCTGTAATTGGTATGTGCTCCCAAGATCTCTCTTCCCACAGCAGTAACGGCTCCCACAAAAGTACAGTTGCCTGGTATGTCAACATCTGGAAAAACTGTGGTGGTTGCAGCTTATGATCCATGGTCAAAGCCCTGACATCAGCAAATGCACCAGGCAATGAAAAGGAAGGAACTCGGGACATCAAAACAGTACACAGGGGGAGTGTTTGGCCCGCCCCCCACCGATCTGTTCCCCAAAGAAATTCAGCAAAATATTTTTCTTTTCATAAAAATTAATCTTTAGAAGAAAAGGATCATAATATAATTATGGGAATTTAGAGCCATAAGGGACCTTCAAGGTCAGAGGGTTTATAGGCCAAATATCCTAGTTTGGAGTTGAGAATTCAGGCAATGAGGACAAGAAAAAAACAAACTTGGTGACTTTTTCCCTCCCTAAGTCTCAAACATTGTTATTTGTCTTTGGAAAACTAGGGGGCCTCAGGCAATGTGACTGATTATATTGCCTAATAAAATAGTCTTGAGTTATTATATTGGAAAGCATTCTGAACTATGAAAAAGAAGCGGCTTCATGTTTTGCCACTGACTAGATATATAGCCTTTGGCAAGTCACTTTTTCTATCTGGACCTCATTTGAAAAAATGGTGGGATTAGACCAGTCATCTTGATGTCAGTTCCAGACTATTTTGAAAACAAATTTAAATCAAGGCAAGGAGGTGAAAAATCAATCAGTCAAGGAATACATGTTGTTTGGGATGGGCAAAGTCAAAATGGTCATCAAAATTTGCAGGTAATGCTTTCTGGGAAAAAAAAAAGTATTGCTCTCTTCTTTCAGAAATAATCTTCAGACCCTGAATAGCTACAGTAATCCTGAGAAAGAAGAAGAAAGAAGGACAGATCTCAATACCAGATATCAAGCTGTATTACAAAGCCACTGTTCTCAAAACTGCCTGGTACTGGCACAAAAACAGGCATATAGATCAATGGAACAGAATAGAGAATCCAGAAATCGACCCAAATCACTATGCTCAATTACTATTTGACAAAGGAGGCATGAACATACAATGGAGTCAAGACAGTCTCTTCAATAAATGGTGCTGGGAAAATTGGACAGATACATGCAAAAAAATGAAACTAGATCACCAAATTACACTATACACAAAAATAAAGTCAAAATGGATAAAGGATTTAAACATAAGATGAGAAAACCATAAAAATATCAGAGAAATCCACAGGCAGCAAAATCTCAGACATATGCCTAAGTAATATCCTCACTGATACAGCTCCTAGGGCAATGGAAGCTAAAGAGAAAAGAAACAAATGGGACTACATCAAAAGAAAAAGCTTTTGTACAGCAAAAGAAACAAAACATAAGAAAGCCCACTGCATGGGAGAACATATTTACCAGTGTTATCACTGATAAGGGTTTAATCTCCAACATTTACAGGAAACTCATACAACTTAACAAAAGATAAACAACCCAATCAAAAAATGGCATTGGACCTAAATAAATACTTTTCAAAAGAGGACATAAGGAAGGCCAAGAGACATATGAAAACATGCTCAAAGTCACTAATCATCTGAGAGATGCAAATCAAAATGATTTGGTATCATCTCACACCTGTCAGCCTTTTCACCCACTAGCCAATCCCCTGCCAGCCTGATCTATGCCTAACTGCACCTGTGCTGGCCTGATTGCCCCTAACTGCCCTCCCCTGCAGGCCTGGCCATCCCTACCTGCCTTTCCTTGCTGGCCTGGTTGCCCCCAACTTCCCTCCCCTGCTGGCCCAGTCATCCCTAACTGCCCTCCTTGCCAGCCTGTTCACCCCCAACTGCCCTTCCCTGCAGGCCTGGTCACCCACAGCTGCCTTCCCCTGCAGGCCTGATCCCTCCCAACTGCCCTCCCCTGCAGGTCTGGGCCCCCCCCGAACTTCCCTCCCTTGCTGGCCCGGTCACCTCTAACTGCCTTCCCTTGCCAGGCTGGTCCCCCCCAACAGTCCTTCCCTGCAGGCCTGGGTCTCCCCCAACTACCCTCATCTGCAGTCCTGGGTCCCCTCCAAATGTCTTCCCCTGAAGGCTTGGTCATCCCCAATTGCCTTCCTCTGCTGGCCCAATCACTCCTAACTGCTCTTCCCTGCAGTCCTGGTCTCCCACAACTGCTCACCCCTGCCAGCCATCTTATGGTGGCCATCTGTGTCCACATGGGGGCTGCCCTCTTTGACCACATGGGTCAGCCATCTTATGTGTTGGAGTGATGGTCAATTTGCATATTACCTATTTATCATATAGGATTCTTGTATTAGAAGTCCGAATCTCTAATGTGTTCAAAAATATCCAAGAATATTTTTTTAAGGAAAAGAAAAACCACTTTTATTTATAGATTGGTCTCTTAGAGCTGGCTGTAATCCTGCCCCTGTCTGGATGGACTGCACTTTGGCTGGCTGAGTTGTCATTATGGGGTTTGCCTTCAGAGTCTCAACTCCATGATTTTGTTGGATCTTCTGCTTCCTGTATTCTATGTCTTTTTCTTCTAGGTTTCCTTTTTTCACCCAGGATACACATGTTTCTAGATTTATGAAAAGTGTACATTAGGAAGGGAGTTTTTTGGTATCTTTTTTTTCTGAATAGTACATCCGTTCTTGATTGAGGGGTAAGTTAGTTAAATGATTCTAGATTAGACAAAATCTAGAATTTTGTCTTAAAATCTCCACTTATATGACAAGCTCTGGGAATTTAATGCACAGCATTATGCTTATAGTTAATAATACTCTATTGTATACTTGAAATTTTCTAAGAGAATAGATCTTAACTGTTCTTAACACACACACACACACACGGTGACCATGTGAGATGGTGGAATTTTCATTGCAGTAATAATTTCACAATGTATACTTGTACTACTCATCACATTTACAATCTAAACATCACAATTTTTATTTTTCAATTTTACTTCAGTGAAGCTGAAAGACACTTAAAAATAACACAAAACATTTTTATTGCTCACTCATACTAAATTAGCAATGAGGTTGCTGTTCTCACTCAAGGTCCCTGATTATACTCTCTGGAATGTTGCAGATTGGGGTAGAGAAAAAGCAAGAGCTCACTGGAACTTCTCTTATAAGTCATGTCCACCCATACGCATTGAACACGACTAGTTATATGACCCCTCTAACATCAAGGTGACAGAGAACTAATGATTCCCTTCTTCCCACCTAAATTAGATATAAACCTGGTATCAGTAAGTGATCAGTTCTCATGCCTAGTGGGCTGGTGAGTTGATGAGTTCCAACCGGTGCTTAGAATAAACTGTCATCTATGAGGCAAATAAATACCTCATGTGTATATTGGCCTCATAATCCAATCCAATCCAATCCAATCCAATCCAATCCAATCCAATCCAGTCCAATCCTCCCTAAACAATGAATGCATCATGAGTACTTGTCATTTTCATATAGAAACCGCTGTGAGAAGGGAATTCTGGGAAATATAATCCCATACCTCTTCTTTAGGATACACAAGAGACATGGAAGCAGCTAGTAATAAAACCTTTAAGTCTATAGACAATCTGTGCATACTCAGGAAAGTTAAATAAACTATCTACTAGTAAGTTCAAACAGCAAATACAGGGCCAAATTAATCCTTTATGAGACCAATGTCCTATGACTCTAAGTTTAATATATTTATCATCCTGATGTGTCTCAGAATTTATACAATTCAGTTTGCACCCTATCTTTAGAGAACTTGTCCTGATATTTATCTTTCTTTAAATGATATTATTTTTGGCTTAGATATATTTCTATTTTTAATTACTCTATAAGAAAACACCAAAAATATAGGAAGAACCATGGTCCTAGAAAAATAAAATTTATCCATAGAATTAAAAAGCAGAATTTAGTAATACCAAAGCAGGACAGAGATATGTGTCCCTGGCTCCAAGGGACTGAGAAATTCAGCAAGTAGGACTAGAGAGTGAACGAGTGAAGAGCAGACTAACATGGGATTCCACAATTCTGCAAGAAAGGAGAGAGCTTTAAAAGAGTGACAGAAAGTCCTAACAAGGATGAGGATGAATATGGACTGAAGTTTGGACTGAAGGGCCCGAGACAGTTATGGGTCTGAGAGATGAGAGAGGAAGGAAGAGAGTGAGAGGAGAGAGAGAGAGTTTGAGGAAGGAGCACTGGAGTTGAAAGGATAGATCCCGAGAATGAGAGAAGAGGTGGGATGAAGGGATGGCTAAGGAGGCATGGAATTGGAAGTTCAAAACTCTGTGGGAAATGATTTTGGATAAAAAAATTAAAGAGGAATGCAGGATGAGTATTGTATGAGTCTTCGGCTGCTTTTAGGGGAGGGGAGGCAAATATTGAGGTGAAGGCAAAGGGATGGTCTGTGATTGGAGTGGAGCTGATGTGGGCTGGATAGAGAATCACGCAGTCACCAGGTTTTGAGCCAACACTGTAGCAGGCATCTCTGTGATAGGACTGAACAAACACCTTCAGTTAGAATTGGGCAAAGGAAATTGGCGTGAATACCATATTTCCTCTTTTATTTTTCATTTTTTAGTATGTGATGGTTCTTTTTCAAATCAACTCCAACTAAGGTAATAAACAAAGAGGGAATGTCTTGTGATACATATTAATTTAATAACCTGCAATCTGGTACTAGGGGAAATATTCTTTCACGTTTTTGTGGTTGCAGTCAATACCTGGGAAACAGTATCAAGGAGATTCTACGTGGCCATATTTTTTCTATTTTGTGTTTTTATTTTGCTTCATCATTTAAGCTGGTGAAGGTAATCAAGGGCTTATAAGGGGAATATGAGTAGGGAGACTCTTCCATTTATTTGATGCACAATCAAAACATTTTTAGATTTTGAAAAAATAGATAACATGGTAAATGACTCTTCTATATTTTAAACTAGAGAACCATGCTATTGATAGCATTGATTTTTGGGGGGTGATAGGAGAGAGAAGAGGGTCTTTTCCTCTCTCTTTTTTTTCCAGGAAGGAAGATTAAAATTAGTATTAAAGTCTTGATAAAACAATTGACAGTTTTGCTTAGCTTAGGAAGTTTGCAAATATCTTGGAATCCAATGCTTGAAGGCATCTTGTTTTATCCTGTAACGCACCCCCCCCCCCCCTTTTTTTTTTTTTGTTAGAAAGCTTGTCTTTTCAACCAAAGAAAGTCACTGGCTGGTAATCTGATCTTTGAAAGCCAATCTGAGCTTGGCTTTTCTGGCAACAACAAAGAGAAAGGCAGTATTGGGGGGAAAAAATAATTGAGAGGAAGGAAATCAACTCCTTGAAAAGAATGACCGCTCAGGCCATTTCATCTGTTCAGATGCTTAGCTCGGGGGTCTGGCCTCCCGTCACCAGCTCCACTTCGGAAGGGGTCCTGAGTTCACTAGTGGGAGGAAGCAACTCACAAAAGATCATTTTTTTTCTTTTTTAAAAATATTCTTGTTTGTTATTCATAAAAGAATGGGCTTCTCCTCCTCCCTCCTCCCGCTATATTTTTAGAAGTAAAAATAACAGCACAACATTTTTTATTGCTCTGGCATCAGGCATGCCACATGTTTCTGCTGAAAGTAATCAGGACGATAAGGATCTGATCAGACGGTTGTTTTTGATATTGTCACTGAGTATCGCATTGCCAACCTCTAAGAGCCGGAATGTCAGGAAGTGCTTTGGGAAGGAACTCTTATGAAAAACAAAGCCTCATTGCTGACTTCTGAGATATTTCCAAATGCTTTTCAGCGTACAGTTTCTATTTCCCAGTCTCAGTTTTTTCTTCCATTATATTTGTATGTAGTTTCCTCTGAAGCCGTGTCTTAGTCTGCTCTGGAGGCTATAACAAAATATCACAGACTGGGGGACCTTACCAATGGAAATTTAGTTCCTCATGGTTCTGGAGGCCAAACATCAAAGATCAAGGTTCAGTTGATTCTGGTTCCGGTGAGAACTCTCTTCCTCGCTTGCAGGCGGCTGCCATCTCACTGTGTGCTCACATGGCCTCCTCCTTGCACATGTTTATGGAGAGAGACAGAGAGAATCTTCCTCTGATACAGGCCACCGGTTCTGTTTGATTAGGGAGGGCCTTACTCCTTTGACGTTACTTAACCTTGATTATTTCCTAAAGACCCACTGTCCAAATATAGTCACATTAAAGCAGTGGTTCTCAACCTTCCTAATGCCATGACCCTTTAAGATAGCTCCTCATGTGGTGGTGACCCCCAACCATAAAATTATTTCCGTTGCTACTTCATCACTGTCATTTTGCTACTGTTATGAACTGTAATGTAAATATCTGATAGGCAGGATGTATTTTCATTGTTACAAATTGAACATAATTAAAGCATAGGGATGAATCACAAAAACAATATGTAATTATATATTGTGAAATATTTCTTTCTAATTACAAATCAATGAAATTTTGTCTTGAATCGTGGTGTAGCATGGGTAACAGTCTTCATATGACAACAGTAAACTACATTGCTACATTTGGTACACCGAGGAGCGGTGAGTTGGTTCCTAAGACCATGGGAAATAGGTGTTTTCCGCTGGTCTTAGGCGACCCCTGTGAAAGGGTTGTTCGACCCCCAAAGGGGTCGCGACCCACAGTTGAGAACCGCTGCATTAAGGGATGGTTAGGGCTTTAACATATACATTTGGGGGCAAACATAATTAAGTTCATAGAAATTTCATATATATATACTCATATACTGTATATCTGCACATACTGTATAAAACAATATATATCTCATATATATGTTTATATATTTTCGTACATGATACATATTTTTGCCCGTGTTGGAAACTTATAAGATGACCTCTTTCTTGCATTATCTATGATAAACATCTCAAAGTGGCTCTAAAGGGAGCAATGGAACTTACATTTTATAGCTAAATTTAAAAGATATTTAGGTTCCACTTAAGACTTTTTAATACACTTCCAGGTCAAATATTTGGTCTGATCCTTACATGCACTTGAAACGGGAAACCTGTCATTAAGCCTTGGCCAAGGAAACTGGGTCAGCTGGTGGAGAGAGCAGTGAGTGTACTGTGAAATGAGGAGATCAGGAGAGAAGTTGCAGTTCTTTCTCCCCCTCTCTCCCTCCCCCCCCCACCTCACTCCCCCAGGGAGGATGAATCAGTGCTTTGGGATACTGAACCCTCTTCCTAAAATGAGAGTGTTGTGTCCATGAAGCCTTAACACCCCTCCTGGCTTTAAAAGCCTGTGTCCCTATGAAGCACTAAGAAAATGAAGAGATTTACTATCAGCCACACAACGCACCAATAAAAGTGATGCGTTTAGAACCCTGCTTTCCTGACTTGCAGCTCATGGAAATTTCCAGAAAGATTAAAAGCCTAGTGCCAAGTCCCCCATCTGAATACTCTGGACAGCCCTGGAGTCTTAGGTTGTACGCATTTCAGTGGTCAACAACCCAGAAACAACACCTCCCTTGAAGGTTTACTAGCTGTTTTATGTCCTATGGAGAGAGTTGTGCTTTTCCTGAGAAAAGAGAGAGAAAAAAAAAAAAGAAGATGAACGCAGATGTGTAAGAGGATGGCTCTTAATTCGGTGAGCTATAAACAAGAACGGTGATGGGAATAAAACCCAATGCCCTTCTAGGGAAACCCACAAATGCAGAGACTTGTCCGTGCGCCTGGCCTTGTTGGGGTTTGGTGTTGGAAAGAAGCTTGCGGTGGTGCGAAGGGTTTGCCTGTAAAACGAGACCTGAATGCTGTCTGGCCCATCGGGGCACAAAGGACGACTTGAAAGCTCTTTGTTTACACTTGTACAATGACGGTGGTAAGCAGATATTTCCAAGCCAGACGGCGCAATTTAGAAGGATTAAGAGATCTGAACTCTGCAGAGTCTGGGCCAGCAGGGCCCTCCCTCCTGATGCTTCATGAAACTAAGCCCCAGCGCTGATAAACGGGGAACAAAGGGATTTGAGAGGGGCTTGGAAGGAAGGAGTCTGCTCTCCCCCCAGATCTTGTTGCCTGTCACTGGAGTTTATCCTGTTGCTTCTTTTGTTCCTGGGGGCTAATCCTTTTTGGTTATTTTCCCTGTAGTGCAGTGGTTCTTAACCTGTGGGTCGAGACCCCTTTGGGGGTCGAACAACCCTTTCACAGGGGTTGCCCAAGACTATCGGAAAACACCTATTTCCCATGGTCTTAGGAACCAACACACCGCTCCTCGGTGGAGCAAAGTGTAGCCATGTAGTTTACTGTTGTCATAGGAAGACTGTTACCCATGCTACACCACGATTCAAGACAAAATTTCATTGATTTGTCATTAGAAGTAAATATTTCACAATATATAATTACATATTGTTTTTGTGATTAATCCCTATGCTTTAATTATGTTCAGTTTGTAACAATGAAAATACATCCTGCATATCAGATATTTACATTACAATTCATAACAGTAGCAAGATTACAGTTATGAAGTAGCAATGAAAATAATTTTATGGTTGGGGGTCACCACAATGGGTCGCAGCACCAGGAAGGTTGAGAACCACTGCAATAGTAGCAGTTTCAAGTATGCTAGGTAAGAAGGCATATACATTTCCAGCCTCCTTCTGAAAAGAGGTGTTCACATATCTTGGAGCTAGCATGGGAAAAAAAATGTCTTTTGGTCCGTAAGTCATCCTTGTTTTTGTTTCCATTCCAAGATAAATTTAGTGTGTGTGGGGGGATTGCAATACAACGCACGGTCACTTGTGATTGATGCTCGAATAAAAGAAAAATCGCACAAGCTGGAACTTTCCTTGGATGCTGAATGGGTAGGGCAGGTCTCTGAGCTGCCTTTCAGGTGAAATCACATCATGATCAGTCCTTTGGCTACTGCATTCAACGAGCACTCTCAGCTTCTCACACTCACCCCGGGTTGGGCAGAACCTCGGCTGTATGGGAAGAACACACATGTTTTGATGCTTTGCGTTCGAAGTAATCCAGGGAACAGGCATAGGTTTATGACTAAGTTATAGATCCAGCTGGTTACATCACCGAGTCCTCCAAATTAAGTAAGAATGCTGAAAACATTACTAGGTACAGAGACATAGGGCCGCTGAGCAGATTTTTTGCTGAGGGGAACATTTTTATCTCTAATTATGTACACATTAACATATGCATTATACATGTACGTGTAATTATATTCATAAGATACATATGATGCATTAATAGAACACTAAATTCTACATAGGGACCATGTAATTAGGCTAACCGTGTAATTTTTATATGGATCTCATTCAATGAAGTGTTATTTGAAGCATTTTATGAATTCGTCACTCTGGTGGGTATTGCTGAAGACACCAGTGATGAGTAAGACAGGCCTAAGTGGAAAGACCTTTCTAAAAGTTCTTTATGATTGCCCTTCTTCACATGAATGCTCAGCTCTTGGGATACAGCTAATAAAGTTATTGTCTTGTATCAAAACTTTGGGGACTATATTTCTAGTTTTTTTTGGTAAAAAACACATTTTCTTTTTTTTTCGTTGAAAACATCAGCGACATTTCCCAGGAAGACAGAGACTAGTAAAAAATGTATGGCTGAAACCGGTTTGGCTCAGTGGATAGAGCGTCGGCCTGCAGACGGAAAGGTCCCAGGTTCGATTCCGGTCAAGGGCATGTACATTGGTTGCGGGCACATCCCCAGTAGGGGGCGTGCAGGAGGCGACTGATCGATGTCTCTCTCTCATCGATGTTTCTAACTTTCTCTCCCTCTTCCTTCCTCTCTGTGAAAAATCAATAAAATATATTTTTTTAAAAAAGAAATGTATGACTTGTTTTGGTTTGAGCAAAAAAAGGAAAACCTAATCTTCATAGAAATCCATTTTACGTAATACAAAGTGTCATCTGTGTTTTGTGTCGATTCTAAGATAAGAAAATGTATTCTGGGACAAGGCTCTGAGGAGGGATGGCCAACTGCCTCCAGGATTCTACTTGTGCTTGGCTATTGTACGAACCAGTGGTTGGCACAGGACAGGTAGGTTTGTGACTTGTGAGGGAGCCGGTGGACTTTCTATCCCACTTCCTACTCAGTGGGTATCCATCTCACAGATTCATCCCCAATCCTGTGAGGTTACCCACACACTCTGATTTTCTTTCATATTTAAGGGAAGACATTGATTTTGTCAGATGAATATACAGTGGTACCTTGAGATATGAGTTTAATTCGTTCTGTAACCTTATCTCAAAAAACTCGTATGTTAGGGCACTCGTATCTCGAGGTACCACTGTATTCCCACGTTTCCCCTGACAATCATCATTTCCATCTTATTTGTCAAGAAAACAGTTTCATAAAAGAGTGGGTTGGGGTGGAGTGTTAGTTAGAAGGGGTAGGGAATCCGGAAACAGACTTCTTTTTTTTCCAGAAAGCATAGTTGGGTACTTTTTCAAAAGAGATCTTCAATTAGTGGACCAGGCTCTACCGTAAACGTTGGAGCTGTATTCGTTCGTTAAGACAGATCTGCCCTGTGTTCCTTCTCTGCCCCGTGCCTCTGGCCGGTTCCAATTCTCTCACCTACATCAGGCCCATTATCCTGCAGTTCGTCAGGATTTCTAGAAGATGAGGAATGCAGAGTTCTGCCACCAAAAAGGACTTTTGATCAGCTCATCCCATCTTGCCATGTGTTCCCAATTAGGTCCGGAATGTGATTAGATGACTCCAAAAGGCTGTGCACTCCACTTTCAACCCAAAGATACGATATTGTTAGAGTCATGGACTTAATGAGGCTGTGCAATTCCCACGTATACAAGGTGTCTTAAAAAATGTACGCGCATTTTAACAGCTGATAGCTCAATTGTGAAAATGAAATATATTTTAATAAACCCGGCCATTATAATTATTCAAACTGTGTTTATACATTGTTTTGGGACACCTTATATTTTTGCATAAATACATTATTCATTTTTTTTTTTTTACCAAGTTTACTATCAGATTGTTAGTCTTTAATTAATGATATTTGAATAGAATTTTACAAAATAAGTGAAATGACCATTATGGTTCTCTTTGGGCAGGTTGTCCTTTTTGACTTATAATGATTTGTCTCTAAAAGAGGTGATTTCTCTGATTTGTTTAGATGACTTTATACAATTGCAATAACAGGAAAAGACATTTCATTCATTTATTCAGTGAGAACTTACGCCATTCAGAAAACGTTTATGTTTTATCAAATTAATACATTTGCATGGTAAGCTATCCAATATCAGAGCAGTATGAATAAGGCCAGGAGCCTCCATCCTCTCCCTGCATAATGGCAGCCTCAGAAGACAAAAGAGGCCTCTTTAACAGTTATTTTCCAATGTGATCTTGAACTCCCTATGTCCATTGCTTAGATTCCAACTCTCCACCTTAGACAAAATTTACTGGCTTCCCAGTATGAACGATGATGAGTTAGTTCAAAACTCGTACTCCTCTTGAATCCCTTCCTCTGAATGTTGACAGCTATACTATTATTTTTGATTCCTTGAGTGGTTAGCTTTATACCTACTTCAAGCTTTCATATATATTTTTCCATTAGCATTCTACATCTCATTTTAAGGTAAGAATATTATTTTCCCTGTTCCTTACTGTATTTGTCTCTGTTGTACTTCATACCATACTCACATCCAAATCTTTGATTTCCTATTCTGAAGGTTAACATTTACAATCTGTCTAGTAACCAAAACTAATCAGTCCCCCAAACTCCTGGAGTGGAAGGTCTAGATTTTTGGCGCCAGTGCATAGATTTTATAAACAGGGTTTGTTGAAAACTCTGTGAAAGTCTGAGTCTCTGCCACCTGAGTGAAGTGTAGTGAGAAAGGCTTCCATAGGGTTGCTGAGAAGGCCTGACGGGCGTAAAGCACAGAGCATTAAGAACTGATGTTTTCCTCAAGAAATTAAAGAGGTGTTATGGACTTGGGGGGAATGTGCAGTGTCCTCTGCATTAAGGGTAAGTGAGTGTTTTCCATGAATGAAATGTGGTCAGCCCAAGGCAGCCCAAAGCAGCTGTCTCTCCCGCCAAAGAGGACTTCCTCCAATGGGGAGTTCTCTGTAGAGCAGTGGTTCTCAACCTTCCTAATGCCGGGACCCTTTAAGACAGCTCCTCATGTGGTGGTGACCCCCACCCATAAAATTATTTCCGTTGCTACTTCATAACTGTCATTTTGCTACTGTTATGAACCATAATGTAAATATCTGATAGGCAGGATGCATTTTCATTGTTACAAATTGAACATAATTAAAGCATAGTGATGAATCACAAAAACAATATGTAATTATATATTGTGAAATATTTATTTCTAATTACAAATAAATGAAATTTTGTCTTGAATCGTGGTGTAGCGTATGACAACAGTAAACTACATTGTTACACTTTGCTACACCGAGGAGTGGTGTGTTGGTTCCTAAGACCATGGGAAATAGGTGTTTTCCGCTGGTCTTAGGCGACCCCTGTGAAAGGGTCCTTCGACCCTCAAAGGGGTCGCGACCCACAGGTTGAGAACCGCTGCTGTCGAGTCTGCTCCTATAAAGCTAGAGCTGAGATGCAATCAGCGCTGCTGATGTCAGAGAACTTATAATCGGATGGGCCCAGCAACAGAGCCTCTGAAGAATTCACAAAAGTGTCCATGAGATAAAGAGCAAGCTTTAAACGTCTGCCAAGCCTGGAGAGCATGACAATAATTTACAATCACACCAGCTAAGAAAAGAATTTCCTGACACCCTTACCACCCCCCACTCCCCGCAACACACACCCTTTACCCTTGAATCTTCTACTGCTACAGACCCAGAGATTTCAGTTCATGAGATGGGGAGTGGACACAGAAGCAAGTAAGGAAGAAAACAGAATCCTACCTTGCCAGCTTCTACAGGTAGTTACTGGATGCCGCTGTTGGAAAGGAAGTTTACACTGTAAATGAAAATGCATTGGTGGTGATTGACATTGTAAGCATTCTAATCTCTGGCTTACCATCATACTTTGTGACTTAAAGACTTGGTGGGACTGCTGACTTTGAATAGTCCAACTATTTTTTTAGCATTACATATGATTCTATACAGTTTCACTATCACGAACCCTAAGTCACTTAAGAAAATGTTTTCAGGTCAAAGACAAATGCATTCTCTTTTTTGTATAGTTCATTAATTGTTTCAAATGATACAGTGTTTTAATTTACTCTATATGTGAGAATTTACACTTGTGTATATATTTTAAAATATGTTTTTTCAGGAATTTTAGTTATTATTATTTTTAATATATTTTTATTGAATTCAGAGAGGAAGGGAGAGGGAAAGAGAGAGAGAAACATCAACAATGAGAGAATATCTTTGATTGGCTGCCTCCTGTACGCCCCACACTGGGGATCCAGCCTGCAACCCAGGCATGTGCCCTGACTGGGAATTGATCTGTGACCTCCTGGTTCATAGGTCGATGCTCAACCACTGAGCCATGCCAGCCGGGATAATTATTTTTTAATTACGTTATTTGCCTACATCATATTTTTCTCATTCATTTCATTACAAAGAATCCTCCTTTGTTTTCCAGATAACTTCAGCTTAGAATTCTTTTTTTCTCCTCTGCTCCAATATGCACTGGTTGCTCTCTTGTCCAGCTATATTGATGATGTTTCAGGATTTCCTGTTATTGTGCTTCCGGTTCAGATCCATTGGTCTTTGCATTTCATGTCTTTCCCGTCGTTGATTTACTGCCTTAATTGTTGGGATACCTTTTTCATTAAGTTCTTAGGAAAATATAAATAGGATTAAGCTCTCTGATTATTTGCACACCTCAAAATGTCTTATCTGCCTTCAAGCTCCATTGATAGTTTGATTGGGTAGAGATTACTCGGTTGTACCAGTCTGGATAAATTAGATGCTGCTGCTTTAACAAGCAGCCCACAAACTTCAGTGATTTAACATGAAAATTATATTGTACTGAAGTTACATTCTCAGTGAAAATTGGAAAGAACTCTGCTCATTATAGTCAGAATCCCAGTCCAGTGGAAGCTCCATCTCAACAAATGTTTCTGCAGTTATGAAGGCAGGGAAAGGAGGTGTAGTGTTCTGGCTCAAACCAAGGCTCTCTGGAATTGACACACATGTTTTATTGGCCAAGAAATTCACATGACCATAATTCAGAAGGCAGGTTAAAGGGGATATAACACATCATTCACCATCCACGTAGAAGTAATATATATGACTTTACTCATTTAATTGGCAAAGAAAGTGCCAACTTCACATTTAACATTAACAATGATAAGGGATGAATTCCTACCACATGCCTAGGAGAAGAGAATGAGATTACTTGTGAATACTCATAGTGCTATTCATGGCTTAATGGTAAGGTTCTCTTTGATTTTCAAAACATTATTCCATTGTCTGCTAGCATTCAGTGAACTTTTGACTGCTTTTCTTTTGCACGTGACCTTTTTACTTTGATAAGGTAAAATATGAGAATTTTATTTTTATCTCTGGTGTTATAAAATTTTATGATGATATGATTTAATGTGGACCTTCTAAAATGTATTTTATGGGGTATTGAGTAGGACATTTAAGGCTGAAGGCTTGAATCCTTCAATTCTAAATTAATTCTTGAATTATTTCTTCAATATTTTTCTCTTCTTCTTTTGGTTTTTGTTTTCTTTTCTTACTCTGAAATAAGTTTACTAGTTTGCTTAAAGGAGAAATAAAGCTTTGAAAACCTTAGACAAAATAGCAGAAAATCGAAATACCTATGAACACAAGTGAGTGGTAAAAAAGAAGAGAGATCTACCTAATGGCTAAAAAGTGGCATAAAAAAAATAAATGAGCCCTCTCCAGTTTGGCTCAGTGGGTAGAGTGTTGGCCCATGGACTGAAGGGTTCTGGATCCAAATCCCATCAAGGGTACATACCTGGGTTGCAGGCTCTGGCCCTCTCAGGGCGTATTCAGGAGGCAACCAATGGATGTCTCTCTCATATCAGTGTTTTTCTCTGTCTTCCATTCCATTCTATCTAAGAATAACCAATGGAAAAATATCTTCAGGTGAGGATTACAAAAAAAAAAAAAAAGTAGACACTTAGACTTCCAGCTTTTTCAGGAAATTCTATTAAATCACCTTAATATCTTTCTCACCTGAAGATTTTAATTCTAATTTTTATACTATGGGTATGAAGACTGACAAATTATTTTTTTAAAATAGAAAAGAAAAATTCTTATTCACTAGTATGGAAATTATTGCTTAAATATATAGGTGTAGACGTATATTTGTATACATATGTATATATGCATATATATATATAACATAAGAATATGTCAAATTTTAAATTCAAAATAATTCTGTGTAAGCATAACATTTGAGTTAAAATGTATGTATTACTTAAATTTGTTATATGACATTTATTTATTTATTTATTTATTATTTATTTCACCTTGTGTCAATTAAGAATATTTTCAGCTATAAGTAAAACCACGTGATATTGGCAATAAATAAAAGTAGAAAGGGTGATTATTATAAGTTTAATAAGAAGTCTAGAGGAGGAAAAGCAGAGGATTGTTTTGGAAGTTCAACCATATCATCAAGGAGCATAGGTCCTCAAAGTGTTCCATTTCACCAACTTCAGAAGGATTTGGATCACTTACTATAAATATTATTACTTATATAGGTGGCAGCAATGAGGTGATTTGGAAATAGCTAATGCATTTTCCAAAAGTCAAAATTAAAAACTTATGCCTGGGACTTTCACCTTAAATAGACTTAGCCTCACTTTGCTGGGCCATGTATTGTTCAAGACAGACTGAAGCACCACTCCACACAGCGCTCCATTGGTGCCAGGTCTGAGATGGACGTGGGAAACAGAATCCTGCTCATCTCCGCCCTCCTGTATCAGGGACCAGTTGTCAGGTCTTCTTCAAGAGAAATAAAGCAATGTCATTTACCACCTGGGGACCCAATAGTTTGGATAAATGCGAACTCCAAGGTGTCAGATTCTATTCTCAATGTCAGATGCCTTCAAGAACGTCCAATTTCATTGTGTTCCAGGAATTAATGCCAAAAATAAGAGCCAAGTACAGTTGGATTGACATGAAGGAAATTCTATTCTTGGGGCAACTTAGCAGCAATCAAGGTCCAAGGAGCTTGGAATGGAAAAAAGTGCCAGAGATATAGTGTAAAAAATTACAGAATGCAGTCACTGAGCAGAAAATAAACCATCTTTTGTAGTGAATTATTTTAACTTTTTTGCTCCAATTTGTTTCAAAAACAAATGAAGACCATTGTTCTTTTGCCTTTAATTTTAGAATCTACAGAGAATAGATCATTCATAAGACCAAATCAGGTCAATAAACCCTGAAGCAAAGAGGGATAGTGACCAGGTTAAGCAAGTGTATTCTTTGTATTTTCGGTGATGCTTTGTTCTGTTATTGTATTTATGTCCATCCTATACCCGAGCTCACTGAATTTGACCATTTTCCTTTTACCAGGTACGCACATTGAGTGGTATTTCCGGAGACTAGTTGATAAAGTTATTTGAGATGTTGGCAGTTTTTTACACATCTGAAGCCTATTTAAGGGCAGAGAATAGACAAAGGAGCCCGCAGGTTAAGGATTCTAGGTCTTTTGCCTGCCTTTGTCATAAACAGGTTATGTAAATTTTGGCAAGAACACAAAGTTCTCTAGACTTTCTCAGCCATAATGTGATGGCTTTGAACCAGAGGCTCTAAAGTCTTTCCAGCATCTAATGTCAAGAGGATGGATGCTCTCAGCTTCCCCTGGGTTCACATGCAACAAGATGACACAGAAGCACAGCACGCTGAGCCCATCTCCTAGCCTGGCATCAGCCATAACTTTGGGGGAAGAAAGGAGATAGTTTATGCCTGCTCTTTCCCTCTAACTTTACATGGCATTGTTTCTAGGCTAATTTCATGCTTTTATAACTTTTGCATGGAAGTCCTGGGAATATTCCAGCAGGCCTTTGGCTTGCCTCTTGGATTCGCAAGTCTCAAATATGGCTACTTTTGGGCTCTGCCAGTGTGGCTCAGAGATTGAGCATGGATCTATGAACCAGGAGGTCACGGTTTGATTTTGGTCAGGGCACATGCCTGGATTGCAGGCTCTATCCCCAGTATGTGGCATGCAGCAGGCAGCTGATCATTGAATTTCTCTTATAATTGATATTTTCTCTCTGAATCTAGAAAAGTATTTTAAAAATAAATATAGGTACCTTTGGTTTGTTCATCTCTCTCTCTCTCTCTTTCTCTCTCACTTTTTTACTTTCATGATTTAATGATGCAATACTGCCATATTTTATTCTCTAATTTTTCTTCAGTGTGACTAGCCTACCGTATGCATATAAAAATGTATATATATAGATTCCTCAACTCCATCCTTTTTCATCCTTCCCCACACAAACTCTTTCCTAAAAGCATTAACCAGATTGTTCTCCAACATCTCAGCCCTAAGGACTGAGAAATAGGAAGCTGTGACATTTGAGCTCATGCATCAAGAGAAATCTCAAAAGAATGTTATTACAATACTCCAAACTGGGGTGGAGGTAGGGAAAGGGTGGGGGGAAGAAGGTGACAGGTCACATGGAAGCCATTGCCATATTACCTTGTCATTGCAGCTTGGAATAACTGTTTGTTTTTTTTTTCATTTCTCTTTCATTTAATGGGCTGATACTAATTTTCTGTTGCCATACTTCAGCAACAACTCAAGGTACTCAACAGTAGTTTATATTCTACATGCATTTATAATTGATCTGCGCAGCACAAAATAAAAGAAGCACAATTACCTCACATTTTCTATATATTTGATTACATAAGATAGAACAAGATCTTGGTGGATCTACTTCAATGAAGGCATCAGGCATTTCTGATTGTATTGGTTGCCTATTTGTGCAGAGAGCTATAAGATGTGCCTGTGAAAAGCTCATACTGTAGAAAGAAAATAATCCGCTCATCATAAAAATATATAGAATAATGTCCAATTTCCTTAAAAATATACATGTCATAAACCCTGGGACCTGCAAATATATTCTAGTGACTGGAAAAGATAAATTAAAGTCATAGATGAAATTAAGGTTGCTAATCAGCTGATCTTAAAATAGAGAGATTATCCTGCATTTTCCTGATGGACCCAGTATAATTCCAGGGTATTGAAAATTGATAGAGAGGCAGATGAGGATGAAAGTGATACAAAATGAGGATTTAACCTGCAGTTGCTGGCTTTGAACATGGGAAAATGAGATAAGGAGGCAGTGATCCAGGAAGTGTAGTAGACTCTAGACACAGGGGATGATGAGAAAACATTCCCTACAAAGATGTCCAAGAGGAATGCAGTCCTGCCAATAGCTTGATTTAGCCCAGGGAGACCTCTGACCTACAGAACTAGAAGGAGGCAAATATATATATATATATATATATATATTGTTTCAAGCCACTAGATTTGATGTATTTCTTTTTTTCACATCAGCAATGAAAACTGATAGAGTACCATATGATTAATGCCCAATGAGAGGTTAAAGCCAGTCAACAGAGGGAGAGACAATGTGCAATAATAGTACTTTTTTAACTCAAAAGATTTATTAAAATGTCGTGTTCACCCTTAGCTATTATAAAACAAATAACTATAATAAAATATTGCTTACGTCATATACTTATAATGATGATTAAATGAGTTCATACATGTAAAGCACTTGGAATAATGTTTGACAATAGGAAGAGACCCACAAATGTTAAGTGTAATGTTCACTGTAGAGTTCACTACTGTGTAGTTTCACATGTTCTATTATTCAGCTTCGTTTAATTTAGTATGTTTTAGAATAGATCAGTTCACTTCAGTATATTGTTATCAGTGTAGAATCCTGAACTTATTCACTTGAGATCAAACCCTAGTTCAATTACCTTCTTGGTTTTAGGCCCACAAATTCCCCAAGTATGAATACCTTCTCTTGAATATAAAGTAAGTCTATGTCATATATATGTAAATATACAAAAAACATTAGCATAATACAGTACTGGACTTTATAAAAGTAGTGAAAGAGTTTAGAAGCTAAATATGATCTGCTGAGACAGCCTGGAGATTAGCCACTGCAGGAGGCCACCAATCTTCCCCCTCCACCACCCAAGAGATAGAAGGGGCAACAGAAGGAGGTGGCATGTCCAAACTCCAGATCCTGAGCCCATGGGGGCCATTCCATGAAGGTGCTGGTGGGTGGCACAGATGGCATTGTCAGCAAGAGCTGCACTCTGCAGGAAGATTCTCTGCTGATTAAGGCAAAGAGAGAAAGAATTGTTTTTGTTTCAACTTTCCCTTTACCCTATCTAGCCTTAGACCAGTGCCTCTCAGTGGGTGAACCCAGCCAGAAACCAGCTGAAAAGCTATCTCCTGAGAGAGCAGATCGGGAAGAGGGGGAGGAGTGGATTTGCGAGCACACAGCAAAAGATCTGCACATGGGCCTGCAAATAATCCCTAGGTTATTGGCTCATTTGTAAGGATTAAACTAAATTGTGTGAGGCACTTAGTATGTGTTCAATGGAAGTTTTCATTGTTATTACTGCTTTAACTTTAATCACATAATTAAAGTCGTGAAAATGATGCTTAAACCTTGTCACATAATCTAGGATTGTGTTAAAGAGGAAACCACAGGCCCCAAGTTCGTGCCTGAAGCCCATGACACGGAACCTAGACTTACTAAAAGTTTCAGTCTTCTCCAGGAATGCAATCTTAATGGCTGAGTCTGGAATTTTCTGCTCAGTACCAGTGAGATAAGCTGTCTCATAGGGCTTCTCCATCCCCCAAAGGAAGCTGAGGCAATCTGCCTAATGAGTCGCTTGCTTAAGAGAAGATAACCTTGCCTGAAGTAATCCTTCCTCATTTCTGCTAATACCTTTTCGTCCTGCCCGATTTCTGCCTATAAAAGCCTTCCATGTTGTATAGTTTCTCTGGGGGCTCCTCTCTACTTGCTTAAATGGGATTCCTAAATTGCTCAATGAAGCCAATTAGGTCCTCAAATTTACTTGATTGAATTTTTGTTCTTTAACAATTAAAAACTCTTCTAAATGTTTCCAAATCTTAATGATCATTTCCTCTAGAGGGAGATTACCAATGTACTAAGCTTTTTAAGGTAATAAAATGTTGAAGTATGCACCAGGGAGAACTGGGTGAGGGGAACTCTGATAAGAAATATATATTTAGTCTTTGTCTCCAGTTCCTCGCACAGATATTCTAAAACGCTAGGAATTTCCTGAGTGATAGGGGTGAGAAGAGAGGTTTTGTTATTCACAATAAATTCCTTTCAACCTTACCAAAATGTATACTAATGGGGTGACTTTTGGTGGAACAGTAGATAGCTTCACTGTAGGGTCTGGTTGCCAGAGGAACTAACGATGGGATTAAAGGGTTAGAACTTTTAGTCCTACTGCCCAGCTTCCAGGGAGGGGAGAGTTGAGGCAACATGGCCAACAATTTAATCAGTTACCCCTATGCAATCAAAATCCCCAAACAATGGAGTTCAGAGAGCTTTTGAGTTGGTTCGCATGGATGTTTGCGCTGGGAAGGTGTTGTACTTGAAGAGGGCAGGAAAGGTCCCCACCCCTTTCATCATACCTTGCCCTGTGCATCTTTTCCATTTGGCCATCCCTGAGTAGCATCCTTTCTAATAAACTAGGAATAGTAATAAAATGCTCTTTGGAGTGCTGTGAGTCATTCCAGCAAACTGTTGAACCTAGGGAGGTCATTGTGGGAACACCTGATATAGAACTGTTCCATCAAGTGGAGGACACTATTACGACCGTTCATTTTCTGACTTTGGGAGAGGGAAAGGTTTCATCCAGCAAGATCTAAATTACAAGAGCAAGAAAAGATGGTCTGAGGTTAACAGTGATGTATCATCATTGCAGTTTGGCATGGTCTACTGAAATGCCCATTCAGTAACTACATGTGGATCTGGAACTCAGCAG
The DNA here is from genome assembly GCA_011751065.1 of Lasiurus cinereus. Lineage (NCBI taxonomy): Eukaryota > Metazoa > Chordata > Mammalia > Chiroptera > Vespertilionidae > Lasiurus > Lasiurus cinereus. Next base: position 1,795,772 of record JAAGEH010000045.1, on the reverse strand, counting down.
AAATACAGAAAAAGAGCTCTGAGAGTAGAATTTTCAGTGATCTGAAAGAAACTAGAATCTCAGACACAATGTGGATAGGACTCTGGGCCCCACAACTGGCATTGGAAGTGGGGACCAGTCTTATGGGACTCAACCCTTAAATATGTGGAATCTGATGCTATTTCTAGATAATTAGTGTCAGGCTGTTGGAGAAGAGGTATTTGAAAAGACACCACATATTTGATTTCAGGAGGAAAAATAAAAACCTCTCTGACTTTCAGTTAAATTGTTAAGAGTAAACACAGTCCAGAGGACATGAAGGTAACATTAGGTGACTACTGTGAATAAATCTGACCTTGGCTCATCCATACAATCCTACTTTGAATACATGTTGGTGAACTGTACAAATAACTTTTAAATCATATTTTGAGAAAATTTAATAATAATGCTTTGGCTGTGTCCTGAGTTTATTTAATAAACTAATCTATCATATTATCAACATGGAAAATTTTATGTCTTACCAAGTAAATGCATTTTACCCAAGTCATTGGTAACGTGTTTCATTTCTGTTTTGTTGCACATACATGTTTAGTTTTTGCATTAAACAAGACTCCATATAAGGTCCTTTCATTTCATTCCACTTTTCATCCTTTTAAAAACATCCACTTTGTGTCTGAGATTCTAGTTGCTTTCAGATCACTGAAAATTCTACTCTCAGAGCTCTTTTTTCTGTATTTCTGCTGAGCTCCAGATCCACCTGTAGTTACTGAATGGGCATTTTTACTTGGTTTTCCAACAGGAGACCATACCAAACTGCAATGATGATACATCACTGTTAACCTCAGACCATCTTTTCTTGCTCTTGTAATTTAGATCTTGGTGAATAAAACCTTTCCCTCCCCAAAGTCAGAAAATGAAGGGTCACAATAATGTTCCCCAATTCCCCTTGTTTGCCTCCCCTGATCATCCAAGCAGTCACTGTGTTGAGTTTGCTTCCTTCAAAGGCCTCCAATCTGTTTCCCTGGAACTCCCACAACCATTGTCCTATTTGTCTCATGACACTTCTTGATTGGCTGACTCCTCAAGATCTTATCAGATCTCCTTGCTTTCAATCTGGCTCTTTTCCCATCTGTTCTCTACTCAACAATTTGACCATTGTCACAAACATAAATCTGTTTACAACTTTTCCATGTTTAAAAGTATTTACTTGTTCCCGATGGTTTCAAATTTTAGGCTAATATGCAATGCTGATGAAATCTGCCATTGATTAATTCTTCAGCATGATGTCCTGCATGTACCTTTTACTTTAATATCATAAAATTACTTTTAATACTCCACTCATTCCTTCCTTCAGAATGCTTTTTTTTTCAACATGCTTTTTTTTTTTTTCTGGATAAGCCTCTGCCACTGCAGTCATTAGATAGTATTCTCTCTCTCTCTCTCTCTCTCTCTCTCTCTCTCTCTCTCTCTCTTCTCTTTCTTTTAACTATGTGTCTGACTTACTTGAGCATAAGCCATTTAGGAGAAGGTATAATGACTTCTTATATTTGTATTACAAGTGCCTAGAACTGTGATGTCCAACATGGTAGCCATATGTTTATCAAAAACTTAAAATGTGATTGGTCCAAGTTAAAGGCAACATAAATATAAAATACATAAGAGGTTTTGAAAACTAGATATGAGGAAAATAATGTAAAATTTCTCAATAATTATTTTTATATTGGTCATATGTTAAAATAACATTTTTAATATATTGGATTAAATACATTTTATTACTAAAATGAATTTTGCGTGTTATTTTTACTTTCTTTTTAAAGTGGCTTCTAGAAATTTTAAGTAGCATATGTGGTTCATATTTGTGGCTCCTAGTAAGTTTCTATTAGACAGCACTGGCATCTACCTAATAAAAGAGTAACATGCTAATTGACCATACCTTCACAACACCCACTAGCCAATCAGGAGTGAGTATGCAAGTTAACCCAACAAAGGTGGCGGATTAATTTGCAGCTGCAGGTGCCATGCGGCCAGGGGTGGGGCCGGATGCTTGCATTGTTGACATGGCGATGACACAGGTGTCCCCACCACCCCAGCCACTCAGGGCCTCTGGGCAGCGTGGGAGGGCAGAAAGGCGGCTCTGGGCCAGAGTTAAGGTGGTGCCGGCAGCCAGGGGAAGGAAGGCCCATTCTTTCATGAGTTTTTGTGCATTGGGCCTCTAGTAGAATATAACAGTTAATCAAGAAGTGTTTGCAAGTGGAAACATGCCTTTAAAAGAACCCTTTAGAAAAAGTCTAGATCTTTGAATAAGATTGGGGTACAAACTGTAGGAGAAAAGAAGAAAAATAGATCATGCACTCAGCTATTCAGTGGGAACTGACTAACGAAAGAAAAAGTGTTTTGTTGGTTAGCTTATTATATTAAGTTAATTGTGCTGAAGAGGAATTTGAATTTAAATTCTTAATTAAGAATTTAATTAAAGTTTCTTGAAAACAAGAACTGTTTGCCCAGCCAGCATTGCTCAGTGGTTAAGCATTGACCTATGAACCAGGAGGTCATGGTTTGATTCCCTGTCAGGGCATAGATCATCAATGTAGCACATGTAGGAGGCAGCTGATTAATGATCCTCTCTCATCACTGATGTTTCTATCTCTCCCTCTCCCTTTCTCTCTGAAATCAACAGAAATATATATATATTTTAAAAAGTAGGAAAAAAACGGGGTGGTGGGGGCTTGCCCTGGTTGGAAATGGCTTGGGGGGAAGGAGGCGGTCAACTGGGGGAAAAGGAGACATGTGTAAAACTTTAGACAATAAAAACAAAGTAGGAAAAATATTTTTGAGACAAATGTATATGAGTTAGTTACACAAGGAGGGATGAATACATAAATTAGTTTAGAACCCCTTAAAAATGGAGTCCCTTAAAAACTCTTCAAATAACGTTTTTGAAAAACAATAAATGAACGAAGACAAATTGAAAGGGTTAGCAGATAATAGCAATGAAAGTTTGAAAAACAGAATGAGAGAGACAAGTAGTAAATGAGCAATATAAGTAGCAGAAAATCCCAAAAATATAATTAATATGTCAAGAGAGACAACTAAGCATAGACCAAAAAATGTAAACTATGAAGAATTTCAGAAAATAAAAAGGAACTCTTTGAAGTTAAAAATATGTTGGTAGAAATGAGAAAATCAGTAGAAGAGTTGGAAGATAATGTTGAAGAAATCTAGAAATCAAAGGAAAAAGACAGAGAAATATAAAATATAAAATAGGATTAAAAAATATTGGAACACAAGATGATCAATTTAGGGCTTCCAACATCCCAATAATACCAATAATAAAAGTTTCAGAATGAGAAAATAAAATTATCAGAGAAATATATTTAAAAAAATAATGTCAGTACTAAAAAACATGGGTTTCCTAATTAAAAGGGCTCACCAAATGTCCTACACAATAAATCAAAATCAGTCCTGCCCAAAGAACTTAATTGTGAAATTTTAGAATAGTTGAGGGGGAAACTCTAGAAGCTTCCACAGAAAAAGTTCTATGTAAGAGAGAAAATATAATTTTAAAAAAATTATTGAATTTATTAAGGTGATATTGGTTAATGAAATTATATAGGTTTTAGGTGAGCAATTCTGTAATGCATCATCTATATATTGTATTGTGTTCATCATCCAAAGTTAAGTTTCCTTCAGTCATCACTTACCCCCCTTTTACCAGCTTCTACTTTTTGCCCACTCCCTTTTTCTTTGGCAATCATCATACTATCTATGAGGTCTCTTTCTTTCTTTTTTTCTTTTTGCTTAATCCCTTCCCCTTTTTCACTCAGCATGCCCCCAAACTCCCTCCCCTCTAACAGCTGTTGTCAGGCTGTTCTCTGTATCTAGGAGTCTGTTTCTGTTTTGTTTGTTAGCTTATTTTGTTCATTGGATTCCGCATATAAGTAAAATCATATGGTACTTTTCTTTCTCAGACTGGCTTATTTCACTTAGCATAATACTTTCCAGGTCCATCAGAAGACACTAAGAAACACTTTCATAATCATTTTAAAAAATGATCTACGGCAAAATGTTTATGCCAGTTAAACCGAATGTTTAGTTTGTTTATAGATAAGATAATTTAAAATATGCAAGATTTCAAAAATATTATCTTCATCACCACGAAACTTTTTCAAGAGGGTTGGACTAAAGTCAGAGAGAAAAACCAAGAAACAGGAAGCCATAGGATCAGGCCCAGGAGAGAGGTAATGGGAATTCCCAGGAAGATGGGAAAGAGATTTCTAGACTGCAGCTTTGCCAGAGGCCTAGATCAACCGTGTTCTATTTAGAGCATGTCAGAATGAGCTGAGAAAGATTTTTTTTTAAGATTAAATTTTTAAGATACTTACTGTGTTCAAGTATACCATACCAAGAGAAGATTTATAAGTTTGGAACAGCATCTGGAAATAAATGAACGATAAAAAGACAGTAAACTAAACAAAAGAAAACCAAGACAAATATAAACTTCAGGGAAAGAAAAATGTTTTGCAGGAAGAAAAAGAATATTTTTTTGTGTACATCGCTCATCTTAAGGATAAGATTGAATATTGATCTGGACAAAATTAACAAAATAACTGTCATTGATTAATGGGGCAAAGTAAAGTTTGTATGTGTGTGGTAGGCTCATGAATTGAACAAATATGAACAAACTAAATCTTTGTTTTTTACAGATAATATGTCAATTGAAAGTGTCAGAGGCTTAGCATTTAAAGATGCTATTTAGAGACATAAGCTTCCCCAGAGAAATATAACCATTAGGAATATATATCTTTATGAAGAGCTTTATTAAAAGCACTTGGCTCACATGATTGTAGAGGCTGAGAAAGCCCATGATCTGCTAGTTGTAAGATGAAGACCAAGGAAGGCTAATGCTGTAGCTCCAGCCCTAGTCTGTAGGTCTAAGAAGGAAAAGTGTAATGGTGTAAATCCCAAATAATCCCCCCCAAATCACTATTATTTACAGACGTAATTATTTTACTTGGTTGACTGAATGATATCAAGCTAAAGCTTTAAGAACAAGTATTGATGGAAAAAGAGTGTTACCTCCAAGAAGGTGGAGCTAACTCCCAGAAACTGCTTCCCTTCTGACTTTGTTCTTATTATGGTGACAGGCTATCAGTTCTGTTGTGGCACCATGGTCAGGAGGTGGTGCATGCATTTTGTTCACTGTAATAGGCATTCATACTGGTTAACCAATCAAATAACCTCACTCTGATGAAATGTTAACATTTAACCTGTCATTTTAATGGTGATATAGAAGCTTTCTATTCACCTCCTGGGTGGCCCTTCCTATCCTGTTTTTGTTTTTATTGTTATTTTTTCTCCCCCATAGGCTATGATTTTAATAGGTTCTTTTACGTTTCTGAAAGTGATAAAGGAGCTTAGGTTAACATCCCTCCAGTTTTATCTCTCTGAATTATGCCTGAATGTTGGTGAATACAGCCAAAGATGTGCTGTGTTTTTATATTTCTCTTCTGAGCCTACATGTTGTTTCAGTTATTTTGTGATCTCTAGTCTTAATCTCTATAGTTAGAGAAGCAACCCTAACTATAGAACTCTTAACAGCAAAAGAAAAGATTTTTCTAGAAAGATTACTCATTTAATAAAGATAGATATATTTGATTCTCTATTAGCTTCAGTAGTCTGAAGTCTAGTTTATATCTCCTTGATGAAATCTCATATAATCTCTCCTCCAAATAAGCAGAAATGTTAATGACTTTTAAAAGGAACTTACCTATATGGAAGAATGAACCCTTGAACTGTCAAAAATCAGGGGGAAAAGGTACAGGGAAAGAGACAAGAATATCTTAGGTAGAGGTGGATCATTCTATGTAACGGGTAAGTCAACACATTCTGCTCCATCACTCATTTTCAAATCATACAGAAGTTTTAGCAGAGACAAAAATATTTGACTTGGCTGAAAGGCAGACTGACTTAAGAAATATGATTAAACCATCCTTTGCACAATATGGTTTAAAGCCATTATTGAAAGTTGATACAAATAAACATCATTCTCATGAGAGATTTGGAAATTACAAACAAAGCTAGTGTTGGGTGGAATGCTCAGGTAGAAGTCTTTTTAATCTTATATTTCTCCTACACTGCCTCTAATGGTCTTGTGTCACTCCTGTCATCTATCACCAAGGAACCATTATTTGTAATTGACACTCTAAAAATTGGATGGCTCCAAAAGCTTAATATATTATTTTTACTGGACATTTTTTGGAGATCAAGAATAGATATTTTTAGGATCTACAGCTAAAGCTGACTCAGGGGACATATCAGCAAAGCTGAGAAGATTCTTGGTCAAGATTCTATTTTATGTTTTTACATCTTGCAAGTCAAAACCACAGGGATACTTGTTGCATGTCCTTTCTTTGCTTTCAGAGAAAAGTAAACTCCCTCTGCTTCTCCTTGTTATTTTGAAGCTCTACAAAGGACTTAACATGCCATAAATAGCTTGCACTTTATAGCCATTTGTTTAAGAACAGAGAAAACACAATAGGAATAAAACTCGTGGTCTCTACTTTTCTAAAGTTTTTTGTTTATATTTCCCTCTCAAGGAGAATTTACAGATCACTGGGGAATTGGTTCGTGACTTAATGGGTAGTAACCAGTGTGGTCATCATGAGATAAGAAATGGAATTTCAGTTCAGTTAATCAGCTTTGTGATTGCTCTCATTTTGAATATCCTCATCTGTAAAATGGGGGCAATAGAGCCCTATTAATCAGGGATTTTCTGAACATCTGTAGTAGACAGCCTTTAGGCTTGAACTGCAATATTGATTCTTCCCTGGGTCTCAAGCCTGACAGATGTTGGATTTATCAGCTTCCATATTCACCTGAGACAATGCTATTTCTTTTCTTTTTCTTTTTTCTTTTTCCAGAGAGAAAGGGAGAGGGAGAGAGAGATAGAAACATCAATGAGGAAAGAGAATCATTGATCGGCTTCCAGCTTCACATCCCACACTGGGGATCAAGCCTGCAATCCAAGCATGTGCCCTGACCAGGAATCAAACCCTGACCTCCTGGTTCATAGTTTGACACTCAACCACTGAGTCATGCCAGCCAGGCATCTAAGCCAGTACTTTAACCTTTAACCTCTCTCTCTCTCTCTCTCTCTCTCTCTCTCTCTCTCTCTCTCTCTCTCTCTCTTTCTCCTTTTCTTTTTCTCTCCTCTTCTCTAAGGAACCTTGATCTTCTCTGAAGAATCTCAACTAATACAGATTTTGGATCTTGAAAGTAAGAACCTGACATTTGGTGGGTCTTCATTAAGCCCTTATTCTGTCACTATATTCCCATGTGAGAGAAGCATGATGGTTACTTTTTTGCTATTCCTCATTTTCATGTTCTTATTAAGTCAGAGAGGCAGGAAAATTGGATAAACACTGGAACTCAACTCTTAGCCCTCAATAATAAAGTATATAAAAGCCTTGTTGGACACCTACCCAAATATTTGATTTCTACTTATTACCCTGAATTTATTGATCTATGTATTAATTCATTTATTCATTCAGTCATTCATATACTCAGCAAACATTTGGTGAATTACTATGCAGTATGGTATTTACAGAGAATATATGATTTATCTTCTAATGAAAAGATGCTTATGCAAACCATCATGATAATCATCACAATTAACATTTATTTGATGAGTTCTTAAATGCTATATAATAAGATATAGAAACTTAGCAACCTGTTTAAAGTCAAATAGCTGGTAAGTATTATAGGCAAGAGTCTGAAGTGTCTTAGCTGCTTCGATCTTAGTTGGGGGATATAGGATGTATGAGCCGTACCAAACCTATGAAGATCAATGAAGTTTCAGAGATGATGTCTTTGAACTGGGAAGGTGGAAAGAAATAAGAGGGATAGATTAATAGGCCTGGGCCAGAAATGATTTTATTTACTATACCATCCTGTGGTATTAGAAGACATCTAAACCCTTCAAAAAGGAAAATTATGTCATTTGATTTGAGTTTTAGAAAAATAATTCTGGCAGTAATAGGAGGAAAGGATTGGATGGGAATTAGACCAGAAATAGGGAGCCTGGTGAGGAACCTCTCAATTGTTGAGGTAAAAGTGAAGAGCTGGACTAAGGCAGGATTGGGAGGAGGGGTGAGATGTGCCAGAAGGGGAGATGGGTGGCTTGGTTAATGTATTGGTTTGAGGGCTTGCGCGCGCGCGCGAGAGAGAGAGAGAGAGAGAGAGAGAGAGAGAGAGAGAGAGGGAGGAATCCTAGATGATTTATGCCTTCAGACCACATTCCAGTTTAGTATGACTAGAGGAATGAAGCTATTCTCTATTAGTGACCAGGATTATTTGCATAGTATTCTATTGGTTAGGGGCATAGGAAGATTTGATCAGACCTGAGGGTGTTTAAGGATCCAGTGGACTCTGGTGGATATCCACTAGTGTTTTGACTATACAGATCCAGTCTCAGAAGAAAGACCTGTTGCTGAGCTATTAATGTATAAAGCATGAGCATGTACTACCTTAGGAGGTAGTTGAAGCATGTAGGAAGTATATGGGATAGGACATACGTGGACAGATATGTCCTGTCTAACAGATGCTCAAGGTCAGAGCCTTGGTGAACTCCGATATTTTAAGAGTGACCAAAGAGAGGAAGCAACAAAGGGGACAATAGCCAGAGAAAGAGGAAACAAACCAAGAAGTTTAATGGACCGAAAAGTGAGAAATAAGGGCATTTCAATAGCAATAATGATTATTAATCTATTAAGTATAATATTAACAAAGCCACCGATTATTGCAGTTTCGTGCCATGGACTATGATGGCTATTTTACTCACACGGTCTCATTTAATCTTCATAGCCAGCCTTGTAGTTTTCTATTATTATCTCAAAATTGAAGGTCAAAGAAATTAAATAATTTATCTAACATCACACAGAAAGTAGGTATCAGAGCCAGGTTTTAACTTTAGGGAACTACCACTAAGGTCCTTCTGATTAGCCACTGATCAGGAACTCTAAAGATAATAAAACAAGTTGAGATCTGAAAAGGAATTTCTTATATACAAATAATGGAGGCAAAAAACTAGATTTTAGTTGGTTGCAGAGAAAATGGGAGCTTTAAAAAAGTGATGATCCAAGGATTCCAGAAATTTGATTGTCAAAAGAGGGATGAGGGAAGGAGGAAGAGAGAGAGAGAGAACTTATTTTTATTTACTTTTAGATAAGAAAAGCTATGCAAACCAAAGTGAAATTAATATGCTGAAGAAAGGGAAGTTGATTCAGCGGGACACTGAAAAATGGAAGATAAAATTCATAGAAAAAAAATGAATAGCTTAACACACCTACCTCAAAAGTGGCACTGTCTCCTGCCTCTGTATTCAAACTCGAGTTGAAGATTTAAAAAGATGGTTAAGTAGCTAGTGGTCCTTTTTAGTTTTTTGTTCCTTCTCATGATTTTTAACCATGTGAGTGGCGAGATATATGAGTATATATATTTTTTAATTTAATGATTTCTCAAAAAGTTTCTATATTGTTGATCAGTTGTCCCTCAAGTTTCATTTCTCCCCATACAGCTGCGCATTTTGTCCCAGGGGAGAGATCTGTGAGCTGACATCTTTCCCTCACACGCTCAGAGACCCTTCTCACATTTTAGCCATTTCAATGGACAAAAGAATGTCTCTTCCTCTCCGATTTTTCCTAACTGCTCAAGAGTTTGGAATGGTTGTAGGCACAAAACAAATGACTTTTCTGACATTGGACGCTGAATGGCTTCACTTTCTCACACATTCTTGGACCAAGGGAGTGCTTTTCCCATGCAGGGCTTATGACCTACAGATGGCTGTGGCAGATTCAGTAAGTGGAAAAGAATACAAAGATGCTCATTATTACATGATTCTACATTTCCCCTCTCTTCTCGTGGGATTGTTTTACAGTGGCCAAATGTAGTGGTTGGCATTAGCTACAAGTGACTAGCGGGCGGTCTAGGCGGTCAGGATACAGAAATGTATTTCTGCAGAATGGACTTCGAAATCTCCATTCCCATATAAAAGGAAGAATCATTCATTTTAGCCGAAAGTTGATACATATGTACCTTTAAAGGGAAAGTGTCTCATTTTACAGCACCAACACTTTTGAGGTAAATGTCATTGAGAAAAGTTTCAGATTTGAGAGTGAAAATGTAGAATTAAATATTGTAAATCAAGTCAGTGGGAAATTGAATTTTAGAAATTGTGATGAGTAATCCAATGTCTTTCATTTGAAACCAGTTACAATGCCGGTCAATTGTGGAATAGAAACAAATAAAATTTTGTGCCAAAGTGAGCTAATATTTTTTTTTTAAATCGAGTCTTAGGATTCCTTAGGTTTTTGTTTGTTTGTTTGTTTTCTATTCTGAGTGTGGACACAAAAGAGGCCATATGCTAACCTGATAAGCTCAGGGAAGGCCTTCATGACGGTCTTGCGAACTCAAAGACCTAAAGTCACCAGAAAGGATGGTGGGAAATTAAAACTTGAACTAAAAGCAGTGATGGTGGTCACTCCCAGGTAGGTATCTTCCCTGACAAAGGTCAATCTTTACTTCACTGACCCTATTGTTTTTTTTGCTTCTAGGATAACACATCCTTGAAATGTCAGGTTAACTTGTAACTTCCCTTTATTCAGACCCCTCAGGGCACAACCAAATACATCTGGGTTCCCGGATGGAGACCATAAATGCCATCATTGTTATTGTTATTATATTAAATGTTGACTATTAAACTCTTCTGTACCCACTTAAGTATAAGAAGTATGTATTTTTCATTTTACTTTTTATCCAGAGGGATTCCCTCCTTCCCCTCCCCCCACCCCCAGCCTCTTTGCTTTCTCTCACCTCCCTAATCTGTCACCAATGGCTTTAGATGTAACCCATTGTAATGGGTTACAATCCTTTGATTGTAATATATAAAACAAGGTGAAAAAAAAATATTCTCCAGAGCATTATCCCAATACTTGAGATTCTGCTTCCTGGCGACTGTCGACAATTTGGCTTAAATAAACACACAAAAATTCTTCACGGGTTTCAATGTTCTCACGTTAACATGAAAAATAATAAAATATTAGAGCATCAGTGTCAGACTTGCCTGCCCCAATATTTCCTTTCTGGTGGGAAGTGACTCATGAATACCATGTGATGTGTTTTCTAACGGTGGGTGTTCCTTTGGTTTTGAAATACTTCTTCACAGCTGATGGGTGTGATGGGGAGGAATAATAATACAACGCACTCCCTGAACAGCAGAAAGGTCACGGGGAGGTAAGATGTTTAAGGTCAAGGGTTTGAAGTTAGATAGGCATAATTTCAGATGCTACATTTTCATCATGATCTTGAGCAGGCTTTGTCTTTTAAATGTCAGTTTTTTTCATTTACAACAAGCCTTGCTTTCTGCCCTTGTAAAATGCTGCAGTGGTGTACTTGCAAGCACTGAAGTCTACCACCTTGGAAATAACTCAGCAACTAGCAGTGTTTAGTGAAAACAAAATGGTCACGTTAGTGAAATTGTGTTCACCAAACTGACTAGGGTCACTTATTTGGGAATCCCCAGGGCAGGGCTGGGATAAGAATGTAGGGGTGCAAGTCTTCTTTGGTGGGAGGTAGGGGATCACGGAGTGAGGAAAAGAAGTTGTTCAAGACAGCCTGTTTGGTAACTGCTGAAAATTCAGGTGGAAAGAAAACTAGCCCTTCAGTAAAACTAGTTCTCTTGCCGAAACCGGTTTGATTCAATGGATAGAGCATCAGCCTATGGACCGAAGGGTCCCAGGTTTGATTCCGATCAAAGGCATGTATCTTGGGTGCGGGCACATCCCCAGTGGGGGACGTGCAAGAAGCGGATGATCCATGTCTCTCTCTCATAGATGTTTCTAACTCTCTATTCCTCTCCCTTCCTCTCTGTAAAAAAAATCATTCAAATATACTAAAAAAACAATAAAAAATAAAACTAGCACTCTTGTCTTATGGCCACAAGAGTGAAGAAAGGAGAGGGCAGGTGAAAAGGTGAGTATCTAGGAGGATGGTAAATAGGACGCAATGTGGATGAATGGACCTAACTAAGGTGTGGTGAAAGCAATACCTAACACACCTGAGGGAAGCATGTGCTTTGCTAGCAGCTGTGAGCTTGGTCACTTCTCTATAATAAGGAGCCGGGGTGCAACTACCCATCACGACCAAAGGCTGACCATCTGGAAGTCAGCGGTTGCCATGGTGACCCAGCGCTGGCCACTGTGGCTGGAGGCCCAGTGACTGAGCAGTAACTGCTGAGGGGGTTTTGAATCAGGCCTGAAAAGAGACCTGAAGAGACAAGCAGGGACCGATCTGTAGCATCTGAAGCAGCTTTTTATCAGCACTTCTCTCTCTCTCTCTTTCCCTCTGAGCCTGGCCAGCAGCTCTGCATCCATTTCTCTCCAGACCTCCACTAAGGCTGCTGATCAGCCACGCCTTTCTGATCAGGCCCTGTTGATAGGCACAGAGACATTGACTGGCATAGAAATTGACCAATCAGAACCAAATCTCGGTCAACTGTGAGGAACCAATGGCTGCCTAAGAGGCAGAGCTTTTGACATTGACTGGCATAGAAATTGACCAATTAGAACCAAATTGGCCAGCAGAGGAGGGCAGTTGGGGGCAAGATCAGGCAGGCAAGGGAGAACAGTTACTGGTGATCAGGCAGGCAGAGGCAGTTAGGGGTGATCAGGCAGGCAGGCAGGTGAGCGGTTAGGAACTAGAGGTCCCAGATTGCAAGAGAGATGTCTGATTGCTGGTTTAGGCCCAATCCCAATCCGGCATCCTCCAAGGGTTCCTCAATTGGAGAGGGTGCAGGCTGGGCTGAGGGAACCACCCACTCTGTGCATGAATTTTGTGCACTGAGCCACTAGTATAAATTATAAAAATATAAATACATGTTATTAGCATCATGTTGTTGAAAAATGAGGAATTCTATTGTGGTATCAGTACTAACATCCTAAGCAAATGACCAATCCAGTCGAAAAGGACCTTGTGCTTAGAAAGCCCCATTGTTTGGTTTAACGCTTTGCTGCAGCCATCTTGGAAGGCTTAGTATTTTTGAACAAGGGGCCCACATGTTTATTTTGCACTGGGCCCCAGAAATTTTGTAGGCATTCCATTGCAGCATACCAGTTTTCAACAAGTAATTTTAAACCAGAGGGATTTTTTTTCCCCCCTCCACTTGGGGTCATTTTTGATTGTCATAACTGGGGGTGCTACAGGCATCTTTTGGCTAAGACCCAGGGATGCTGCTCAACATCCTACAAGCCACAGTAGAACCCTTCCCAGCAAATAATTTGTGGCCCATAAATGTCAGTGGTGCTGAGGTTGAGAAATCCTTATTTCGTTTGATGGCAGTTTTATGAAAGGCAGATGTACAGTGGTACCTTGAGATACGAGTTTAATTTGTCCGTAACCTTGAGGCGAGGGAAACTATGAGATGCTCGAGTCGAGGTAAACTGGTGGGTCGTGTGCAGCCGGCTGATCCGTGCAATTACTCCTATCCTAAATGTTGCTCATATTTCAAAGCAAAAATTGCTCGCTTGACGGGTCATATCTCAAAAATCTTGTATGTAAGGGCACTCGTATCTCGAGGTACCACTGTGTCTGTAGATTTCTGGACAATATTATTGTTACCCAGTTTGGGAAGGGGGCAACGTTAACTGGCCAACTTCCGATGAATTCATCTTCTTCCAGGACGGAGCTGCACATTTGACATAACATTTCTGCTCGTGGGAGGAGGTGTTTTCATAACTGAGTCCAGGCACCATAGAGCGGAGCCGACCTGCTGCCAGCGAGGATGCATTTGACTTGGCACCTGTAATTAGCCCACCCGCGGCACCTGTGTAAGTCTCCTTATTTTTAAAATCTGGCATGGCAAAGCTGGATTCTGGCTGCGTGGTCAGAAACGTTTCTTTGCTGAGTGCCAAATCAAGCTTCTCGCTGTAGGTCACTTCTGGGTCAGTTTCCTATTAGCTCAGAGAAAACATCTCACTCCCTTAACGATGGTTATTGGTTAAAACAATGTCCTGCGTGAGGTAGGGTTTCCTTAAATTTTTTTTTTTTTTTTTTTTTTTTTTTTTTGGAAATAAATGCTGCAGCATGTACAAAGGAGCTTGTCCAGGACTCGCTCGGTTGTTTTGTCCATTTGTTCTGGTGGATTACAGAGACGGAACCACACAGCTTTGCCCACTAGAGATTATTTTAGAGGGACCCAAATCATGGGTTTCCTCCCTATGTAGGCAGCCAGCCTTGCTTCAGCCACAAGGAGTCTATTTTATGGCCACAGATCTGGCATCCACATCTAAGAGTCAGGTCAGAAAAGTGGGCCTGGGTAGCCAGGGGCAGAAAAGGGAAGCGGATGATGGGAAGTGTATAGAATCATTAACTTGACGGCAAACAAAGTAAGATGCATGGCCTAGTTTCTATGGAATAATCACAGCGGACCGATGGGAGAGAGCCAGCAGGATTGTTTTTACATTTTAATTTTAGACCATTGAGTTTTCCTTTACATTTCTCCCCCAGATGTTTCTTTCCACTTGGCCTGAGAGGTTTTTATTTTTCATTTTTATTGATTTGAGAGAGAAAAAGGGGAAGAGGTGGAACAGGGGGAGGGCGAGAGAAAGAGAGAGAGAGAGAGAGAGAGGTTTGTTGTTCCACTTATTTATGCATACAATGTTTGATTCTTTTATGTGCCATGACCAGGGATTGATCCCACAACCTTAATGTATTTTGAAATGATATTTAAAGTTGTGGGTTCTAAAAAATGTGTTAACACATTTTGAAGTATCCATCTTATATAAAAACTGCTGTTTGAAATTTTATCCTTGCCATTGGCTTCTGTAAATAAATGTTTGCTTGTTTAAATAATAAGGAAAACGAGGCTATTCTCACTTCAGAGAGGCCATTAAACCTTTCCGGGACAAAATTATCAGTGCTGGCACCAGGCCAGGCCTTTGGTTGAGGTCTCAAGGCCTCAGCACATACGGGCCCTTTAAGAACTGGCAAAGGGGCAGGAAACATTCCATATTTGGGAGACAAAAAAGGTGAAAACATGTAAGTATGGAAAATTTCTGCATGTTGGGGCCCAGAATTTGAGAAACATTTTCCTCTGGACCCACGCAAAACAAATGTAACTCCAAACTCTCTGAGCATGGTTTGATTATTCCGGTTTTCTGTAACAATCTGAGTGATCACACTAGATAGTCCCGGAATTTCAAGTGGGTGTGGTTTATCTGGTTTAGTGTTGGAAATATTTATTTCATCATGGCCAAAGGTTACAAAGGGGTAGATCTAGAAATAAGTGTAGATCTATGTTCCCTAATTCAGACAAATATTTGTTAATGTAATCAGTGAGGCTCAGACTTCTATAAGTCACATATTTCAAAACAAATAGTAATGACTATGTTCTCAAAATAGTAAGAAAATAGAGACAAAATTATGGCTGGTAATTACTTTCTATGATCTTCCATCTGCCGGGCGCCTTTAGTTTCTTGTTCAGTTTCTCACGTTTCTGGAGCCTGGTCCACTGAGGGATTTCATTCTTCTAGCTCAGGTGTCTGCTTTCTGTGCTCTCCTGATTCAGTTAGCATCTGTCCATACGTTTCCAAACATCCCATGTTTCCTTGCTGTCTTATCCTTTTCCATTCTGTTTATTTTTGTAATATATGACTTATTCTTGGGTAAAACACACTGTTGGTATGTTTGTGAGGTCTTAGGAGAAGATGGAACCAGATGTCTATTAACTCTACCATGCTTACAGTAAGTTCAGTGCATTCTTCAACAGCAGGATAAACACAGTTTGGTGATGCTGCGTTTTACATAGGTAGAATGGTTTCTTTGGAGGAAAATGCCTACTTTTTAGCAAATCCACAATAGTTCTCTTCAGAACGAACAGAATTTGACCACCAAGCATTGCTGCCTAAAGTACTCCCATCGTTAAAATAGAACAGGGCACGGTCAATAGCACACACCCAGAATTGTTATAAATAGCCAGGATCTTACAGGGGGAATTTATTCTCATTTTACTGGAATCCAAATCTTGTACCAATTTACTCTGGGCTAAGAATGAACTTTTGTTTTTCTCTTAAGAGGAAAAACATGAAAATTTAATTAGACAGTTTGTTCTTGGATATGTTAGATATGATGAGGTCAGCAAAATTTTCCTCTACAGGGCCAGAGCGTAAATATATTTGGCTTTGTGAGTCATACGGTCTCTGTCACGGTACTCAATATGGCCTGTTACAGCTGTAGTAAACAATGGACACTTCTGGGGTGCGTTGCTATAGCCTGATGGCTGGGTATGACCATGGATGTGTGCTACAAGTCAGGTTAGTAGCAGACATTGAACTGTAGGAAGACAAATTATTATTTTCCTTTTTTAAAAAAAAACATATATGTTATTGATTTTTACAGAGAGGAAGGGAGAGGGATAGAGAGTTAAAAACATCGATGAGAAAGAGACATCAATCAGCCACCTCCTGCACGCCCCCTACTGGGGATGTGCCCGCAACCAAGGTACATGCCCTTGACTGGAATCAAACCTGGGACCTTTCAGTTCGCAGGCCGACGCTCTATCCACTGAGCCAAACTGGTTTGGTAAATTATTATTTTCTTGCTCATCACTGCAATCTACCAAACAAACATCAAATCACGAAAAATAATATTTATCAACCAGTCACATTGAGAAAGCATGTGCATTATAATACCTGTGGATTTATGGGGAATGGTAATACAGAAGATAGGAAATTGCATAAGTCTGTGCTGTGCAATTGCACAATTTTCTTAGAAAACAGTTATCATTCTTATTTTTTTAAATTACAAACATCTTGTAATTTTCAGAAGAATTCAGAAGCTATCAAGATTTTTAATGACCCTTCGTAAATTTTATTTTAAAAATAAAATGTCCTGTGTTTATGACTACATCCTATTTTTTTTCCTTCTTCTTCATCAGATTCTAGAATAAGTTAAATCTATTTTCTTTGCAGTTCAAAGTTCATTCTTAAGAAATTCTTTCTTCTTTGATACTTTATTTCTTACTCCCCTCAACTAGAATTCAAAGTGGAGTGGAGCCGAAACCAGTCTGGCTCAGTGGATAGAGGGTCGGCCTGTGGACTGAAAGGTCCCAGGTTTGATTCCGTCAAGGGCATGTACCTTGGTTGCGGGAACACCTCCAATAGGGGGAGTGCAGGAGGCAGCTGATCGTTGTCTCCTCTCATCGATGTTTTTGACTTTCTATCCCGCTCCCTTCCTCTCTGTAAAAAATCAATAAAATATATTAAAAAAAAAAACCAACACCCAAAAAACAAAAAAACAAAGTAGAATGGAAAACTCCTGGCTTTCTTTGTAGGAGGTTTCTGTTTACGGGATCCTTTACCCCTTCTTTATTTGACTTGGCTTTGACATTCTACTTGGGAGCAGAGTTATGAAGAAGCATAAAGCAGGAGAACCTTCTGGACTTTTCTTCCAGGAGGTTCTGATGCTTTTCGATAACTCTGACCCTTTAACATATATTTTAATTAATAATGGGACAAGACAATAAGAACAGACTGTTTGTAAATTATTTATTTCAGTGATCACAGTGCGGTGCCCTTTAAGTTTCACCTGAAGAATGAAAGGAGCCCTTCTTTATATCTTCTTACTGGAGTTACAGAATCATGTAGGGAGGAGTTTGGACAAGCCCTTCAGCATTACAGTAAGTTAGACTTTGTGCATTGACAACTTTTTGATACATTCAATTTCCAAAAGCACACTTTTAATTTTAACTCCTTGCCCTGATGTCCTCAAAGTCATGTGATCTGCAGAAAATAGAAGTGCCAATAAATTAAAATATGAAAATCTCCAAAAAAGGAACAATGTAATGTATGTGCAGAAAATGCCAGGCAATCTAGTTCTTCGTTAGGTTAAAAACAATGGATGATGGTTATTCTAAAACAATGTAGATTTTGATTATACCACAAATTGTCCCACTGTGGGAGAGAATTTCATTAGGAGAGAAAACCCAGTCTCCACTAGGTTATGTTTCATATCTGCTACCTTGGTCACATGCTGCTGTTTAATGACTGTTCAATGATTAGATTTTACTGACCTTTCCCACACGTGTTGGAAATCCATGCAAATTCCCTTTCTCCTTCCCAATTTAATTACATAGCATTTATTTTACTCCACCCAAATACCTCAAATACCTGCTATTTTAATATATATATATATTTTAAAGAATGGAGAAGGATAGATAGAAACATCAATGATGAGAATCATTGATATGCAGCTTACTGCACACCACTCCCCGGGGATTGAGCCTGCCACCCAGGCCTATGCCTGGACTTGGAATCGAACTGTGACCTCCTGGTGAAATGTGGAAAACTAAACTGAAATGCGCTGTTTTCTGCTGGGCTGGATGCAAAGGTGATTTTCCAGGTTCTTATCCGGGTGGATTCGAAGACTGAAGCCACGGACAAAAGGTGGCATAGGAAAAGGTGGACATTCACTGAGAAACAAGTACAGACCCCCACGTGGGGAAGGGGAGAGAGACCCACCGAGTCCCTCTTTCTTAGGTTTATAAAGGCGGCAAGTCTTTGTGTCCTGAGATCCCCTCTGATTGGCCACTATACCAGCTTCAGAGCTCAAACCCCACCTTGGGCTCCCCACTTTTTCTCCTTTGAGTTTTTCTACTCCTTGTGCTCTTCCCCTTTATTATGTTAATGAGTGGCTTCCTCTTCCTTTATTCTGTGAATGTCTACCTTTTCTCAGCTCCTAGACCCTTTATTCTGTGAATGTCTGCCTTCTGGCAACTCCCAGCTTTGCAGTCTTGTGGTTCTCCCCCATGAACCCTTAATTCCTAAAATTCCCTAAACCTGCCTACTTTACCCCTAAAAATTCCTTTCCCAGGTTCATAGGTCATTTCTCAACCACTGCGCCACACCAGTTGGGAAATATTTGCTATTTTCTTTTCCTCTTTGCCATGGTCTCTCCTGTTACAGAATTTGCCTGGCAACCGAAAAACACACAGGAGTACTTGGAGACAAAGGAAAACACCATTTATTTTCAGATGTTGCACATGTACCGGTACAGTGACTCAGGAGAGACTGTTTCTCTCCAAATCCTGAGCAAGCCAATGTGGAGAAAGCTTTCCCTTTAGACCCTTTGGGTTCTTTGTCCTCCAAATATGGATCAGACTTCCGGACCTTTTGCAGGCTTTGCCAAAAGCCCTGTGTGTTGAGGTGGGGCTGGGAGATTATACCTAAAGGCCTGGCCTGGCTCCAGTGCTGTTAACTCTGTCTGGGATTGTGCATTGTTCGTGGTTTATGGCCTCTCTAAAATGGGAGTAGTACTTAGGTTAAACAGATCTTGCAGGACCAGATCATTAAAGAAGGGGCAGTGACCAGACTATGGACTAATAAGAATGTGCATTAGGTGACTGGCACAGATTCAGATTGCTAGCCCCCCCCAAATGTCTTATTTTCCCCATCACTCCAAGCTGGTGAGATTACTTACTTCCCTATTATTCAGGCCACACAGTTTTCTACACTGCCCACCCTCTCTGGCTTCTGTGTGCTCCCAAAGATGGCTCTAGGTCACGAGATTTCATTCTGGGCATCTGGTCCCCATGATGACTGACCCATTAACTAGTGGGGTCATGAGTCCTTCATTGGAGAGATCAAACCTGGGAAAACTTGTTCAAAAGCAGAGAGAATTTGATTCGGAATCAAATAACTTGGCATAACCCCAACCTGTCATGGCATAGTGGTTACATTAGTTTACTTTCAAATGATTATAATATCTTCTTTGTCTAGTTGTGAGGACTAAATGAAATAATGTTTGTATGGTGCTTAGCACAACTCTTGCATTACTGTATGGCAATTATTCTCAACTGAAGTGCAGCAAGAATTTTAAAACAGGAATTTTAGGGGTAAAATAGGACAGGTTTAGAAAATTTTAGAAATGTTGGAAATTAAGGGGACCATGGAGGAAGCATAGGGTTGCAGAACAGCAGAAGGCATATTTCCATAGAATAGGGAAAGCTGAAAAGCTGCAACAGGTACATTTCCATAGAATGAGGGAGCTGGGAGCAGCAAAAGGTCTGTATTTACAAAATAAAGAGAAGAAAACCCTTCATCCAGAAAGACAGGAAGAAAGCCCAAAGGGAGTAGGAAAACAATAAGGAAGGAGGGGGGATGGGGAGAACTTTACCTGTCCCATGTGAGGTTCAACCTTTGAACCCTGGAGTTACCATAGTAACCAGTCTACGGAAATAGTGACCAATCAGAGGGGATATCAAAGCACCAGGATGTGCAGCCTTTATAATCCACAAGGAAAAGGAACTCAGTGGGATCCTTTCCCCCTTCCTATGTGGAAGTCCATTCTGTGGGACTTCTTTCCCCCCTCCCCATGTGGGAGTCTGTACTTGATCTTCCATAAATCTCCACCTTTGCTATACTACTCTCTGTCTGTGCATTCATTCTTTGACTCTGGTGGACAAAGAATCCGGTTCCAGTCCAAAAATTCTATTTTAATGTAATTCTTAGATATTTAGTCGGGAGCATGAACCTCCTTCCTTTTAGATGGTCAAATTTAAAAAATGACAACAGCCAACACAACAATAGTCATCTGGTATGAATAAATAAAAATTAGACTTTTTTTTTTTTTTTTTTTTTTAGTCAGATCGGTAAATATATTTTTTGGTGAGCCGTAGAATTTTAGTAATTAGTTTATGTGTGCCAAGAGATGAAAAAGGTTGAAAATCATTGCTGTGGAGGATAATTATCCATTTACTCTGATACCCAGAGAGATTGTATTTTTTTAAAGGCCACAAGCTGGGTACTAGATCTAAGATCTAAAGGAATTTCACCTGAGGCCTGTTTATTCAAGAGACATTGGCTTTATCAGCCATTCCTATATAGAACTACATGCATAGACGTTAAGGAGAAAGAAGAGTGTAATATATACAGACAAAAAGGAGAGAGAAACATAAATTATATCCGACTTCATTTGGGTTCGCCGCCAGCTCAAAGAAATGAATGATGCATTCCTGGCTCAGACCATCAGCTGGTGCCAAAACGAGTTCAAGTTCTAAGGGAAGATCCTCAACTCACAGCCTATGTGTACAAAATCTCTTTCAACTAAATACAGAAGGATTGGAAACATCTTGACATTTTTGAATCCTATTTGAAAGAAGGCAGAAAGAGGATTAAAGAAATGACATCAGTCTATATAATTCTCATCAACAGCGAGTAAATGATTGGTTCTTGGACGGAAAACGACGGTAGGAATTCGGGGAGAAGAGACTAGGCCACTTCATTGTTTGTAATAGGAAAGGGTCAGGGAGAAAGGAGTGGTCCAATGGGAGCTGCTATCTTTAAGCAGTCTGGCAGGTTTTAAAATGTTTGGAATAAAGTAAATCCACCGCTTGAAATTCAGACAGATGTTTTAAGAGAAGAGATACATTTATATAAAGGCATATATAAATAAGAATTTTTTGAAGTTATCAAAATAGATTTATGTATTTAACAATTATAAAATGATATAGTTGTAATTGCAATCACAGGTAGTATCTATCTTGAAGCATAGGTATATTAATGATTTTAAAGAGGGATATTTACAATGAAGAAATACAGTAACAGTTAAAAATTTAGGCTTTAGAACATGACTTTCTGAGTTTGAATCTCAATGATTGCATTTACCCACTGAATGATACTGTCAGGTTACTCATCCTCTCAGTGCCTCAGTTTCTCATCTAAGGAGTAGAGGACATGGTTTTACCTACATTTTAAGGTTTTGTGAAAATAAAATGATCAGTACATTTAAAAAAACTTACCAAACTTACAAAAGTTTGGTATATAGCAAGAAAAAATTGCAGGTATTATTTTAAAGGAAAAGTTAAAGACTATGGCTAGAAAAGAATGGTATAAAACTACTATACTTTTTCTAAGATAATGAAAAGGAATAAATATTTCCAATTTAGCAGAGTCAGGCAAACAGTATATTTTTTCCATTACAACCATATGATAAACAAGAAAGATAAACTTACTGTGTTTAGTAATACAACACTGATGGATAAAAAGAAAAGCAAATTGCCGAAACCGATTTGGCTCAGTGGATAGAACGTCAGCCTACGGACTGAAGGGTCCCAGGTTCGATTCTGGTCAAGGGGTATGTACCTTGGTTGCGGGCACATCCCTGGTGGAAGGTGTGCAGGAGGCAGCTGATCCATGTTTGTCTCTCATCGATGTTTCTAGATCTCTATCCCTCTCCCTTCCTCTCTGAAAAAAATCAATAAAATATATTTTAAAAAAAGAAAACAAAAGAAAAGCAAATCAACTCTCATTGTTCTTGTGAATTATCTGCTATCAGTGATCTGCCAAAGGAAAGGGTTATGAATGAACATAATTTAAAGCCAAAATAAATGAATACCAGGAAGGCAAGTATCTAGGCAGTTTTCAAACACTAGAAGTCTTGTGCTTAGAATAAATTACATATGGTTTGATCAAGATTTTTAGGATGATGTGGAGATTGAAGAGGTTCTGAAAACTGGAAAAAAGCAAATGTTTTTCCATATTCCAAAAGGGAAGAAAGGGAATTCTGCACTTAGCAGTAGTCATGGTACTGCCAGCCAGCACAGGAGGATAATCAGTCTGACACTCAAAGGATTCAGAAGGGGAGCCTTTAATGCAGAATTGCAGATGCAGTAGTGCGGTGACTCAGGACAATCAACCTCCAAAGCCTGAGTGATGAGTATGGAGGAAACTTTCCTTTTATCCCCTTTAGTTTCTTTGTCCTCCAAATATGGATCAGGCGTCTGGACTTTTCATGGGCTTTGCAGTCTTGCGTTGGTTGGGATGGGGGAAGTGAGAGTGTACCCAAAGGCCTGGCCTGGCTGGTGCCAGCACTGACAACGTCCTCCAGGGGTTGTGTATAGTTCGTGGTTTATGGCCTCTGTAAAATGGGAGTATTCCGGGAAACAGCTTCTGCAAGGCAGGACAAGCATTACAATTAAGAATGGAGCTAATTATTAACTAGCAAGAAAATGAGTCAGGATACTGATTTCTGGCACGGATTCAGATTGCTAGCCCCCCAAATGTCTTATACTCCCCTTCAGTAGTAATAGTGACTGTGGTAATACCTACACTGTGGTAGTAGTAATGGTAATAGCAGAAACATTGATAGTAGCAGCAGTAAGAGTAGTTAACTTACCATAGCCTAACCATTATGTACTTACCATAGCCTAACCATAGTACATGAGATGGCTCCATTTAATATTAAAAATAATATAAATGATTATTATTCACAATTCACGTATAAGAAAAAAAATGAAGCTACACAAAGTTAAGTAGCTTGGCCAATATCATGGAACTATGCAATGTGGACCTGAAATAGACAGCTATAGCCTTCCAAATCGGTGCCCTATAATTTAGCTTTTTTGGGTGTTATTTAAATGATATATTAATTTATAGTTATTTAGTCAGTAAAAGCTTTTTGAGTATCTTTGTGCCTGACACTGCTCTAGGGTTAGAAGTAAGACAGTGAATAAAATAAAGTCCATGACATCAGGATGGTAGCTTTCTGGTGTGGCATGAGGGATAGTACACCAATAAAGACATGAGTAAATACTTTGTCCTATGTCAGAATTAAAGAGCAAAGATAAACAGGAAATAGGAGGAGGGAGAGCTGGAGACACAGTGTGGGTGCTGTCTTATATTGGTGACTAACAAGGGCTCTCTAAAAGGTGATACTTGAATAAAAAACAAACAGAAGAAAGCAAGGGAATAACCTGTGTGGCTCTCTGAAGGAAGAACATTCTAGACAGAGGGAGGGGCATATTAAAATCACCTAAAATGAACACAAAAATTATTTTGCTCTCAGGGTAAATATATAGATTGTCATGTTTTAAAATTTACTTTTTAAAAAATATATATTGTATTGATTTTTTACAGAGAGGAAGGGAGAGGGATAGAGAGCCGGAAACATCGATGAGAGAGAGACATCGATCAGCTGCCTCCTGCATGCCTCCTACTGGGGATGTGGCCGCAACCAAGATACATGTCCTTGATGGGAATTGAACCTGGGACCTTTCAGTCCACAGGCCAATGCTCTATGCACTGAGCCAAACCGGTTTTGGTTAAAACTTACTTTTATTTAAATATCTAATTGCATGCAATACCGAATGATCATTTTGTTACATTAGATCTGATTACTCAGGCCTATGATAACCCTCAAATTAAACCATACACTCTATATTACTTCTTGTCCAGGCAGGATACTTTAAAGAGCATAAGTGGTTCAATGCCCATTAATGTTAGAAACTAAAACCTATAAAATAATGATAAATGATACAAGACTATCCATAAAATAGGGGTTACGTTTCCAATCTACAGCAGAGACACCAAAAGACACAAAGGAGGGAAAAAGAAGTTATAAAACCTGCAAATTTCTCTTGATTTGTGCCAGAGCTCATTTGTGAATAGTCACTTTACCTTAAAATTAATCTGATTGGTTGATGTTGGGCAGCCATGATTACCCTGACTTTACCAAGGTCATTAACAACAATCAATAAGGTTAATGAATTTCATGGACATCTTTACCCTGATTATTTCTCTTTACAGTGATGGACGATAACCACTTTACAGTGATGGGGAATATCACTTGCCTCTTAGACTTGGGAAATGCACAGATTATTTACTAAAAAAAAAACTGGAGACTGCAGTGTGGATAGTTGTAGTCATTACATGTATTTTGTGACCATTGGCTGGATGCTTATCAGGAAATGTAGAAAGGATATTCAAATTTCCCTCAAGTTTCCCCCAACTCTACCATAGTCACAGAGTCTCAGAGCCATGCTGAATCAATATAGTTTTAAAAAGACTGGCAGTAAAGAGTACCAGTCATTACTGAATCTGTTTAAGATATCTTGAGAAATAAAAACGTTGGCAGCTGCTGGCAGTAATGTCTTTGTTACTACTTTCTTATCTCTTCCAAAGAGAGAAATGTCAATATATCTGACAGGTTCTTCCAGGAACTAATCGCTCTGGCAACTCTGTTGGCTGATGGAAACGGACTGTGAAAGGCTGCCTCTTCTTTCATTCCACCCATCACCCCCTGCCCCACCTCCAGGGTTGGCACTGTACTAAGGCACTCTTTCATCTTGGTAATTGAAATGTCTGTCATCGGTTTCTGTTAGTTGTAGAGAAATTGATTTCAAGTTCAGAATACAATTCACATATCTAGTGAGGTTCAAGTAGTGTTTGAATAGAAGACAATAAACTTAAGTTTTTTGTTTTACCAAATAAATATGTCTCACCACTTGCAGTACTATTTTATAGATTTATTCTATGGGTCAATATGATTTGTAAAAGGATTTTAAATAACGTTTAGCATGAGATAATATCTTCAAAGTTGATTTTAATGATCTATCACTGTTATTAAAAACTTTTTAGGGCTACATGATTAGAATGTATAAAGAAAATAATGCAACTTGATGCTCATAGTAATGTTCTACTACATTTTTGGAATTCCATTTGTTCAAATAGCAGATATAATTTTATATGTTATGAAACAAGATTTAGATTAATTAATTTGTAAACAATCTGAGGGTTTTATTTGTGATTAAGTTATGTCATGTTGAATTCCTTTCCTCTGATTTATAACTTCTTTCCTTGTAAAAGATGTAACAAGGTTTTAATGCTAACAGAGCAAGTGAATAATACTTACCAAGTAGTCTGTTAGTACAAAATTACCAATTCCTCGAGGGTTCCTAAAAGAAATAGGATAAAGCCTGGCTTTTATAAATAGCAAGAGACAGAGCAGTTGGCTGGGAGAGTAACTAGGTCTGACTCTGTCACCAGTTGGAAACTGCAAGAGAAGGAGCAAGTCATTTGACACCAAAATCACCACCATAGTAAGTACCACTATCTTTGGCCCAGGTCTCTGCTACCTCATGAATAAAATGATGTAGGAATGAGGGGTAGAGATTCACTGGTCAGTAGAGAGAGTATGACTAAACATCTTAGTAATCGGACTTTATTTAGTTATAAAATGTTTTAAATAAAAATTTTTTAAATAAAATAATTTTATTTAACACTAGAGTCCGAGTTCTTAATAATTTTATTCTCATAATAATGACAATGAGCTAATAGAGACTCAGCAGTATGTCCATAATCAAGCAGAGTATTCTCTCATATTGGTTATATGTTTTTCAAAGTATTCAATTCAGTTTAACAAAATGCAGTACTCTATTTATTCTCAGCTACATCGATATGTGGCTATAAATTATCTCCCCTCTTTTACTACTTGAAGTAGTGGGTGTGAGGTAGTAACTTATAAATTACTGAAAAAAAAACAAAGAGGAGTTAAAAAGTCAATCACAGATTCCTGGAACAAGTCTCAACCTTGAGATAATAAAGGACAAATTAAGTTGGGTAGGATTTTTTTTAAATACCATTCAATGTAGTGACCATTTTAAGAATTCTGATAGTTGAAATCAGACTTTAGGATTCAAAGTCAACACCAGAGACCTGTACAGTGTTATGTTAAGTAAGAAGGATAAGTATTACATGATCTTACTTATATGTGGAATATAATGAACAAGAGCAAACTGATGAACAAAATAGGCCCAGAGACATGGACTCATGTGACAGATTGATGAATTTCAGAGAGAAGCAGGGAGAAGGGGTGAAGAGATGAACCAAGGTATTTTACATGAATACACATAACCACGAACACAGAAAGTACCTGAGTGAAGGCTTGGGAGGAAGAGGATGTGGAGGGCAGTGCAGGGGAAGAGAGAGAGAGTCAACGGGAGAAATAAAACTTCCATCATACATTAACACTAAAGATACATTTCAAAAATGCTCTCTGGATTGTCACCTACTGCTTATGGGAAAGAATTTGGAGAAGGTCATTAGAGACTGCTTCTTGGTGAGTACCATGCCATCAGACATCTTATCCCTAGTGTTCCGATTTATATAATCATAATTATGCCCCCCACACCCCAAACCAAACCTTCTGGATGCATTATGATTCACTGGAAGATTATAAATGGAGATAACATTTTTTTTTTTTTAATGAAGGAAACGGTGCTCTTTCTCATGTCACGACATGCTATTTCAATCCGGGTGACTTGTAAAGCAGGACACTTTTTCCTCACATTTGGCTTTGGTTGCTTTCTTGCCTTCATCAGCCTCTCTCGGTGCCAAGTTTTGAAGTTTGCGTGTTCAGGTTATTGAGGGGGCTGCTTTGCTGAGTGCAAGCAGAGTTCAGGTTGCTTAAAATAGCGAAAGCGATTGTTCCTCCCCCCCCCTCCCACTTAAAAAATCACTTATGGTTCAACATTATTTGATTTAGGTCAAAACTAAAAATAAAATTTCCTCCAAGTTGTGACTAAAGAAGGAAAACTTCTTCTCAAAAGCACTTACAAGAAAGAAAAAAAAGTCATCATGGAGCGTTAAGGAGGTACATGCAGAACGGCTATTGATTTTGAAATTTAAGCCTGGCCAAGCATCTTTTTCTGGAAAAGCACTGGCAATGCTTTCTGAATCTGTGAGCTTCAATTAGCACCTGGCTTTGCTGTTGAGTTGTTGGCTTCAGTCAACACACAAGAGTTTTTCATTTTTCCAGTTTTCGAAATCAGGTGCTGCTTCAATGGCACACGTTCTTAAGAAAGTAAAATTACCAGCACTCCTCGAAGAAGAAAGTATTTTGAGAATGCTTTCTCACAAATGCCTTACTTTCAGTAAAGTTCTAGCCATGAAAACCTTGAGAGGAAGATCAAGCATTTTGGTTTATGCTCAGTTTCTCTTTCTGATGTCCCATCTCTCTGCAGGTCCCAGTGTCTGGCTGCTTCCTCAATGACACACTGGGCCCTTCTGACAGAGGCTCCTCACCTGGATTGGCAGCCACATGGTCTCAGGATGGACACAGCCTCCTTCTCTCCAGTTTTTCTTTCCACGATTTCCCTCTATTTCCTTTCACTTCCAAAGTACCGCTCAAATACACTTTTCCTATATTATACTCAGCATTCACTCAAGACTAGTCAAGAGATATTCAATGTCTACTCTGGGCCAGACACTACTCTGGCTGTAAGAATATGGAGACATAGGAGATGGTAGGTCCCTGCTTTCATGGAACTTATGTTCTAGAGAACTAACACCTAAATAAATAAGTAACCAAGAAAAAGTGAGAAGATTTCTGAGTTGATGATTACCAAGAAAGAAATAACCTTGGGGATAATGGAGTGATTAGGGGAGGTGCATAGGGTGGGATGGAGGGGGACGGAGGCAGCATATTAGACAAGAAAGCAGAGAAGGCATCCCTGCGATATTTTTCTCCTTATATTTGAAGGTTGAAGAGAAGCCAGTTGGGTGATGAGTCAGTCAGGCAAGAACACAGCTCAACCTGTTCCAGGACAGTGTGTCCAGAGAATGGTTCACAAATGTGAGTGATGTGAAATGGGATGGAAAGGTGGGACGGAGTCGACTTTAAAAAATATACTGAGGCCATCATGAGATATTGGGATTTTGTTCTAAAAGCAAGGCGATGGGGTTATGAAATCAGTAGTTTGCTCAATTCTGAAATGTTGTTTTGACCTGACAGAGTATGAAGTCAGGAGCATGTTTGTTGACAATGTAATGTCTTAACTCACCTAGTGGTTCTGCAGTAAAAAAAAGATTCGGGCAACATGCAAAGCTGTCTCACACTGAGGTGGCGAGAAGACTTCTTAAAGTGTTTCTCTAAATCTCATTGAGTAGGCGAGCACCTGTCCCACCTAAATATAAACGGGTCCACTGACATTTTTTTTCTTCCCAGAAGCTATACTTTAGGAGTATAGCTTCTGGGAAGATGCCTTGACTCTGTAAATAATGGGTGTAGCAACCATGTGATCTGAAAAAAAAAATTGTGTAAGGTTCTGAAAACCTTAATTTATTCATTTGGAAAATCTGGTTACCAAATGCCATGCTCAGTATAATGCATTTTAGATTAATATCTATCAAGTCACAGAAATAATTAAGATTCAGAAAGTTCTTGTCCTTATGATACTTTTAGCTTAAGATATTCTACAGATAGACATAACCAAGAAAGAGCAAAGTCTCATTGGAAGTAAATGTTAAAATGGGTTATATATGTTTAAATGGTCACACAGTTTTTGGGAATCTTTTTCAAGGTCCAACCAACTATATCATAGGTCTCATCTGTAAAATTGCTCTGTTTTAATTGCCCTCCCGAAAATCTTTCTCCTAGATTTTACCTACCCACTTTCATGTAGTATAGGACAATAGTAGCCACAGGAAATAAAAAAGAAAATCATTGGACCAAGGGCTGGCTTTATAGGTATGAAACCTGAGCTGTCATACAGGATCTCATACTCAGAAAGACATCACTCTGCTGTAATCATCTGAAAATTTCTAATAACATTTTCTTGACCTTATGTTTTTATAAGTTAAATTTGATTGAGCAATGGAACGTACATTTTCTTTTTTATTTTCCATTGATCTCTAAAAATTATATAGCTTGTCCTGATTGGATCAATTGCCCACATGCCTACCTATGGTCATTAATCTTTGAATTTAATGCTATAAATTTCTCTATTTCTTTCCATTTTTAAAAATATATTTTATTGATTTTTTACAGAGAGGAAGGAAGAAGGAGAGTTAGAATCATCGATGAGAGAGAGACATTCTGCACGCCCCCCCCCCCCACTGGGGATGTGTCCGCAACCAAAATATATGCCCTTGCTGGTATCAAACCTGGGACCTTACAGTCCGCAGGCAGATGCTCTATCCGCTGAGCCAAACCAGTTTTGGCTCCTCTATTTCTTTATGATCAGACTAGGCACTCAACTTAAGTATATTAGTTGAGTATCAACAATTTAGAGGTATGTGATAAACTTCTAAGGTAGGTGGCAGAAAGGTAAGCTGCAAGCAAAATATTTTCTTTCCTGTAAATTGTGGTAAAATGTTTTAAAGTCATTACTTATTTTCCCCCCAAAATTGTATTGCTAAATACTTAAACCTTTAAAAACAAAGTTGCAAACTAAAGGTCAGTAGGTCAAGTTCAGCCTACACTTATGTTTGACCAGTAAACATCATTTGTTTGACCAGCATAGACGTTTACAAAATGTGAAAGTCAGAGCTTTTAATTGGGGCCTGAAATTCCAGGAAGTCAATAGCCCGACCACTTAATTGTCTTTCACAAGTCAGTTACACAACTTAGTTTCCTCTTTCAGGTCTTTTGGAGCCTTAACAAGTGGTTTCCAAACTTGAACATGCTGTAGGGCTCATTAAAATGGATTGTTAATCCGACTCCCAGAGTTTCTGAGATAGTAGGCCTAGGTAGGACCTAGTGATTTCTAACAAATTCCTGGCTGCTACTGGTGTCTCTCGTCTGGGAAGCACAGTTTAAGACCCCCTGGTCTAAGATGGTAACTGCTATTCCTGCTATTTGCTGTTAACTGTAAGAAACATCACCCCAGATATAGAAAGATTATGTAAATAAACCGCATGTACTTGAATGAGTCAGGCTAATTGAATAGAAAACTTACCTGTGATAGCACATATTAATTGAAGCAGTTAGTGAGTCTGCCTTTTTTTTTTCTCTCTAAAAAAGGAAAACTATCCCATATCCACTAGTCATATCACAATCCCATGTCAGTGGCCTCCATTTTTTTCATGAACATGCTTTGCTTTTTCCCAAAATAGTAAAACGACTTAAAGATGTTGCGAAGTTGTGTCACCCTCTGTAGATACCGAAAGCCATGAGGTAATGGAAGAAAATGGTTAGGGCAGTGGATGATCGATTCATATTGGACAGGCTCTTATCCAACTGTCAGGCACTTGTGAGGGCCTTGCGCCCAGGATGCCAGAACTCTCCTAGACGATTAAGAGCTCAGCAATAACCTTCAGATACACCCAACTCTCAGCTGGAGGTTGGTTGTGTGGCTCTAAACCGTCCAAAGCAAGGCAGAGCTCAGCCTGGAGTCATTTCCCTTGTCAGTGTCCTCTCGGAGACTGAGCGTGCGAACTCACTCAAGCAAGGTAGCTCCGTGATCATAATCAGCCATCAGCTCCTCAGCCCCCCACCTTTTAGGGGATACGTGATACAGCCATGTGCTGCTGACTACGCTGCTTTTCCTAAAGCTAATGTGTTCTAAATCCCTCTGTAGGTCTGCTTGCCATTTGTTTAATCACTTTTGCTTGGGTAATGGAATGGGAGAGATGGTTTTCAAAGAAATTAGCGTCTTAATTTTTCCGTTTTCTCATTTATTTTCTTTCTTTCATGTCTGGGGGATAGGGAGAGGGAGGGGGTTTATGAATATCCTTTTTATTAGAAGTTTCAGTGGAATTTTCTCTAAAACTCGTCTCTAATGGGTTCATTAATTTTACCCATTCCTTGAGCCATCATCAGGCACAACTACGGCTCATTTAGTTTTTATATTCAGATCATTTGTTTTCCATAATAATAGGAGATGGTAGGAATGAGAATAAATTAAAGTAACAGTCCTGTAATTGTGTGCATGCCTCTCTGATCCTCTCGACTGCAAATCACTCAAGCTGGAAGCCGGCTCATTTATCTTTGTCCCATACAACAGTGAACATAAAGTTGCTTTGTATTACAGTAGCTATTCAATAAAGGTAAATTTACCTTCAATAAAGGTAAATTAAATTGAAATGACCCCCCCTCCACCCCAACACACCCACAACTTGCTTCTTAATTTTCTCATTTATTAAGGAGGGGTAATGGTTTTGACCTCACAGTTTCTTCAAAGGACTGAATAAAATAATGTATGTGAAGCGAAACACTTAGCTCCATGCCAAGTCATAGATGGGCCTTCTATCCATGCTGGCTTTTAATTATTGGTAGCTGTTTTTACTGCTTTTTGAATATTATTTATATTAATGGCTTCCAACACTTTGATGATAAAGTGCTCTCATAAATGGGTCATTTTACTCAGCAAATTGGCCCTGATTGCCTTCCCTCTTTCTTTCTTGTGCCCAATGTTTTGTTAATTCTTTCAGAGTCTTATGATTTGATTAGCTTTAAATCCAGATATCAACAAAATATTGTAATCTGCAGTACAGCCTCAAGATGGGATACAAAATTACTGTAGCGCAAAAAGGTAATTGAAAATGAACACGGAATATTCCCTTCTTTTAAAAGAATATTTCCTGTCTGCCCTGAGAGAGAATGCGTGATCCCTGGTGGTCGATGGACTGAACATGAAATGTAGCCTAAAATAGAATAATTCCCTTTGTCCAAAGTCATATTTTCACTTTAATCACTCAATAATTTATGCTAATCCTTGTTGCATATCATATACTATGTGATCATTGAACTTTCTTTTTTTCTGAGGGTTTAGTCTTAAGACAAGACTAAAACAAGAATGTGGGCTATTTTCTACTTTGTCCCTTTTTATTATTTTTATTTTTAATTTTAATTTTATTTTTTTAATATTTTAATTGATTTTTTTACAGAAAAGAAGGGAGAGAGAGAGAGGAGCAGAAACATCGATTAGCTGCCTCCTGCATACCCCCCACTAGGGATGTGCCCTCAACCAAGGTACATGCCCTTGACCAGAATCGAACCCGGAACCTTTCAGTCCGCAGGCCAATGCTCTATCCACTCAGCCAAACCGGATTCAGCTACTTTGTCCCATTTTTTTGAACAAACCATTCAGTATTTTTCTGGATACAAATCCTGTCACCTATAAATGAAGTAATCTGTTATGGACATAAATGCTGGCCCCAGAACTCGTGGATTTCTTCCTGAGGTTCTCAAAAGGCTGCCGGGATAAAGCACTGCATGACTCAAGAGTAGAGGTCCCTAAACTCCATTACAGGACTGTTACTTCCACATCTTGTCATCCATGAAGATGTGCATTTCTTTGGTAGTCATGCTGCCCCTCCCCTGACATGAAGAAGCATGGCATGTTACATACATAATGTGTGCACATTACCCAACACAACCAAAGAGAACAAGGCAGGCATTAACCACCTCTAATGGATTTACTTTTACTTTCTGTTATTGCCACTTAATCTATAAGTGGACTGACTTTTGGGGATTCTCTAAGATTGGGGATTTATATGCAGCAATAAAGACTGTTCAGAGAGGGAGTATGAAACAAAAAATATTACCCACAATCTCATTCATCTAAACACAGTTTTGTTTTGTTTTCATTTTTTAAGGAAGGAATACAATCACCTTTGCATGAATGTATATCTAGTAGATCCAATCATCTCTCCTTCAAATATAGGAAGATGTGGGGCCGCATTGTGAGCCCAAACCAGCACAGCTGTTAGCAATAAGGGGCTATCTATGGAATTCAGGATGGAGGCCAGATTTGCCTCTGTAGCACATCTTTTTTTTTTTTTTTAAGTACATGATTCCATATTTCACTTCTCCACTTGATTTCATGGAACTTAGAAATTGCTACACACACACACACACAAAAAAAATATAATAAACTCTTGCTATTCACTGGAATGGTACCAATGGAAAATTAATAGACTTTTCCGTAATTACTGAATTGTTCAATTGATGAATTGTTGAGTGCTCTGGGATTTCATACCAAGAGGCCCGTATGGTTACAGATCTTCCAATTGGTAAATGCCTCAGACATCATCCCATCTGCATTTGACCCAATTTCAGCCTGTCCCCAGCGGACCCTGCTCACTCTGCAGATGCCATTGGAGCCCCAGTGCCACCCCAGGTGTGTCCAGCTGAGGATGGACATGAGAGGTTGGCTCCAGAGCATGTTTGGCTTGTCTTGCCCAGTCCTGACCTGCTAGCCACCTTCTAATTAACTTCCTTTCAATGTGCAGGAATTTGTGCACTGTGCCTTTACTATCTATCTATCTATCTATCTATCTATCTATCTATCATCTCTCTATCTATCTATTTTTTTCTTATTGATTTCAGAGAAGAAGGGAGAGGGAGAGAGAGATGGAAACATCAATGATGAAAGAGAATCATTGATTGGCTGCCTCCTGCATGCCCCACGACAGGGATTGAGCCCAAAACTCAAGCATACACCTTGACTGGGAATTGAACCATGACCTCCTGGTCCTCAGGTCCATGCCCAACCACAGAGTCATGCCAGAAGGAAGCTTTCTAATTTTTTTTAAAAATTACTTATAATTTTACTTCCTTTTTCTCCAGTTGGTTTATTGATATAGATTCCAAAAGGTAGTCCGTGCTTTGCATCTGGTGGCCAGTGTCTTAAATCTTTTAAATCTATAGGCTTCTTCTTTCACTATTTTATTCTTACAAATTGTTTGTTGGAATAAACAGGATTGTTTGATCTGCAGTGTTTTCCTGTGTCCTAGTTTTTGATGGTTGCATTTTGTAAAGCCATTGATATGTTTCCCTGTGTTTTCTGGAAGTAAGTAGTTAGACACAGATGTCTAAGCAGATTCAGATTTCAATCGTGTGGCAAGAATCCTCTGTAGGTGGTCATGTATTTCTATCAGGAGACACATAATGTTTGATTGTCTCTTTTTTTGTGATATGAGGCGCCAATAAAAATCACTATCTAGCTCTTTATTAGAGTTGAACAAAAATGGTGATTTTTTTTCTTAATTCAATCACTCCTTTGTGCTATTTTTATAAAAAAGTTTTCCCAAAACTATTTGTTTACTCTAAGGTCCAACTTATCCAGGAAAAGAGCATGATAAATCCTTATTTTCCCTTTATTAATCAGTTAGCAGAAGACAGTTGGTTCTTGAGCATCCTCCAAATGTGATAAATTACATTTTCCTTAAATATAAATAGGAGTGCATGGATTTCAGCATACTTGATATATTAGAATCCACTGAACTTTTGATTATATTTAAGTTCAGTGTTGGCAGTAGAAACTTCAATTATTTCCTTTGTTGTCTAGACAAACTCCAGTAGTCTCTGATAGTCTCCTTGCTTCCTGGTCAAACAAGATATTCTAGGCTTTTCTTATGCATTTCCTGTCTGAGACCTTTGTCAGTTATTCTCACCCTCCACCACTACTCCCCCCACACTCTCCCTTCCCCCAAAAAAATCCTGTTTACACTTAATGGGAAACAGTTATTAGAGATTACAATCTGATGTGTAATCTCTAATAAAACTATATATATATAAAACTATATATATATAACAAACTTAGTTTTTAAACTTAGGGGTATTTTCTGTGGGCATACGAATAAATACTAATATATATTTCTGGTTTCTTCCTAGTCCCAGAATATACTTTTCAGGAACATAGAGGCAATGGATGGAGTAAAAGGGATAATACTGAAGGTGACATGTCACTTAGCCATTGTGTGCTTTTTCTTGCCATCACTGAGAATAGAAACCCTGTTTATTCTACATTTTAATGTGATGAATCTTTCATCAGTCTGAGTGAGCACAACCACCCCATCGATCCACATTCATCATCTTGCAGTTGTGAGTTAGCCCTTTGCTGTTTAAAAATAATGTATTGCCATGGCATAATCCTGACTGATAAGACACTATTAATTTACAAAAAAATGAGTGCTTTGTCAACTTTTTATCCAGGTGACAGTTCTCTTCTCTCTCAGCTTAAATCTGTAGTCTAAAATTGGCTTATGTAGTTAACTTTCTATTCTATTCTCCACTAATGGCAAATCATCCTCTCTTTTGACTTTCAGGACATTTACATTTCTTCTGACATATGGTTTTCTACATTGTAGTATAATTCCCCTAAGTGTTGAGTGCCTTGCCGTGTGACTGTTGATAATTTTCAGCAAGTCATGATTTAAATTGCTTTGTCCTGGAGTCAATCTGCGAGCCACTTTAGGACATTGATTTTAAGTGAGCGCATCTGTATTCTGTCATGTATATAATCTGCAAAATACATTGTGTTGACTGAATATTTCCCTTTTTGTACTATGGAGATATCACAAATATTACCTCATGGAATATTTTCCTTGTAGATCACTTTTGCTGCAAACTTGCTTTGTTTTGAAAGATATTTTGGTGTTTCACAGAACATTGGGCCCAAAGATACTTAGTATTCATGATACATGACTACATATAATAAAACCCTCTGTGTCATGACAGAATCAGCATGTAATGTTGGCACAAGGCAGGTGCTTCATAAATATTTTTTTTAAATAAAAGAATAAGTGTGCTAAATTTGATTTCTCTGTTGTCAAGAAATATTTATATTTGCCATGGTAGAAGAATATTACATGCATTGATTTAAAAATTCGATTAGAATAAAAATAAATGCCAATTACCAAATTGGTATCTTTTTTTTTTAATTAAATCAAAGCAGGTGTCCCAAATGGGTCCCCTTCTTCCATTAGAGCACATATTCCCCAGCTGCTAGAAATGCTATCTGCACCTTCCCCACCTCTCATTCCTATTCCTCTATGGCAGCGTTATACTCCAGTATCACCACAGCAAATGGCTTACTGATATAAGGGTATAAAACATGATCCTCTTGTGTTAAGATGGAACAACTCAGTGGCGTGAATTTGCTTAAGAGAGTCCCGAGTCAGGTCAAAGTTAGAAATTACGTGAAGCTTGTCCTTGCTCAGTTTTTCTCTTCCTTACATTACTTCTCTCATCCCCTTACACATTTTATTTTATTTTTTCTAAAGAGTAATTCATCGATATAGCATATGCACTCAAATTCCTGTTTGAGGCTCTGCTTCTAGAAAATTTAATCTTAGACAGCTGGTTCAGGAATGGCCCTAGGAATGGGATTCTAGAGTCATATTTCCTATAAACTGGCCTTGTAATAATGGGGACCACATCACTGAAGGGAGGTGGAAAACATGAGAATTGTAATTCCCTGAAATGCTATGGCAATAAAACTAATATATATATGTATTTTTTGTATATCTGGTCAACTGAAATAGTATGCAGGTGGGAGTGATGCACTGGCTTGTGCAATAGGATATTTGAGGAGCACAGGTGAGTAATAATTAGAATGAATGGATGTTATGTGACTATGGATCATCATTTTCAAAGTGAAAATGACAGGCTCGCGGAGATCAAACACGAACTCTGAAAAACGTGTGGATGTCAGAGAGTCTCACTAGCAGTGCTTTAAAAGTCCTCATCCCCTATAGCTGGAGAAATGGCCAAGTGAGAGACCAGCCTAAAAAGAGTAGCAGATACTTCAAAGTAGCGGACACTTCAGATAAGAATTGGAGAACTTCAGAGATGAATAATCAGCTCATCAAATTGGTAATACATTAAAGTTCTAAATAAAAACAATGTGGAGCCATGAATCTGAGGGTGGAGATGCTCCTAAGAACTTAGAAATTCCAGACGCTCTTAAAGCCACTGAGCCTGAAATATTACCCTTGTTGAAAGTCATCACCTAACTCTATCCCTTTTGCTTGAAGACCTTCCAGTAGCCCTCAAATGTCACAGGTGCCTTGCAAGACAATCCTTGCCCTCCACAATGGCCACACCAACTCCTACCCTCCTACCCCTCTACCTTATGATCCCCACAGTAGAATGGTAACTACTACCACAAACACAACTAAGTAGTAACTCAAATAAAAACTTCGGTGTTGGATGTGATACCTTTACTAAAGCATATTCACAGTCTCTGATGGTGGCTCTCCATTCAGTGAATTCATTATTATTTTTTCATTAGAAAGTAGAATTAGAAGCAGGTCACACATAATAACTGATGACATTTATCTTTTGTCTTGCCCCAGGGCTATTTTAAATCTCTTGCTCTTGGTCACAATACATAGTCCAAAGGGCCAGGGTCCAGGTGGATATTCTAAATTAAATTTTCTAGAAGCAGAGCCTTCCTTGGTCTATACTGTTGATGATATCATATTGGCTAGAACTGATGAGCAACTAATGCCAATTCTGGATGTTATGGTAAGAAATATGCACACCAGTGTCGTAAAATCCACTCCACAACAGTCAGGAACCTACTATGTTCATGTTATTTGAAGGATACTAACTGAGGCAAAGTTCAATAACTTGTCCAAAGTCCAGGACAAGTTCTTGAACTTCGCATCTCCTTCCACCAAAACAGAAGCACAAAGTTGTCTTCTTCAAGTCCACGTTTAGGAACATTGAACAATCCATTTATTCAGGGATGTGGGAAGTCTCTAGATGTAAGTGGGGCACCGAGAAAGACATGGCTCCATGGCCATGATAAGCAGTCTTGCCCATTAGGACCTTGAATGCCGTAGACTCCATGGTTCTCGAGGCATAGCTGTGATTTAAAACAAAACAAAAAAAACAAAACAAAACAAAACAAAACAAAACAAAAAGACATCATGTGGAGGCGGTCTCTGGCAAACTCCGAAAGTGACAGTGAAAATTGCTAGTACCCAGGAGGAGCAAGGTCATGACATCTGTAACAGGGAAGTACACAGCGTTGATAAAGCAGCTTCTGAAGTGCTACTGAGCGCTGCTAGAGACAGAGCACGCAACCATTTGATGCCAATTGGCCTGGTGACCAGAAGTGCTAACAGGAGCTGCATCTTCTCAAGTCATGAATTTGACTGACAGAGGGGGCTGGTCATTGTCAGTGACTATTTGTGGCTAATTTCCAAAGAGAAGATAACACAGACAATAGAGCTGGGGATGCTTAGATCCTTCATTTTCCACTTTTAGCAAAAACAAGAATTCTTACATGTATTGGATACTTGGAGCTCTAGTGAGAGATATGAGACAATTAGGCCCTTTCATTGAAAGTATGAGGTTTCAAGGAAAAGGGACATTATCCATGATATCACACTCAATTTTTATTCTACAAGCCCCTCTACAAAGAAGAAAACATAGTTTTGCAATAGTCTTCAACTGATTTCCAGCTTTCTCACCCAAGGAAATCTAGACTAAGTGATGGAATCTTTTTCAATACAAGGAAGGTGACACCTGATACAAACACCCTCTACGAACAGTTGGGACCCAAGAGAGAGATTCAAGATGAATTTGCTTTTTCTTTCCACTAGGAAAGATCTAGCCAACAAGAATGAGTATATATATATATATATATATATATATATATATATATATATTTTAAAAATGTTCCCTAACACCAACATTGTTGACTATCTTTACCTGCTTAATATGGGTTTTGAAGTTATTGGAGGAAGTTGGAGTACTTTAGGAGGATTCTGGACTTGCATGAACAAATGACACACATATCCTATCTGTCTGATATTCCGAAAAACTAACGTTTCCATGATCCATGAGCTGAATGCCTATACATTCACATAAAGGGGCCAATTCCCTTGATTTAATATTTTCAGAATAAACACTGGAGGTCTTTGTATTCGTAGTCTCATCTGAGTTGTCTTAGAGACACCTCAGGGCTAGTGAAGGAAGACAAGCCAGTGAGCAAACCATAAAAACCAAGGACTATTGAATAAGTAATGTGAAACTACAAGCTGTCCTGGTAAGAAAATCGCATTGTGTGACTCTCACAGATGTGTTTCTTGTGAATATTCAGTCCGCTGAGCTGTGCTTAATTAAAGTAAGAGAAAAGCAAAGGAAAGTGGTAAAAAGACTATTAACTGAAAATGGAAAAATGCCTTTATGCTACCTTTTAAATGTGTTAGTTCGATTACATAGTTACTTTAAATGTTTAATAAACAACTGAAGTTGTTCACTAATCTTACATAAAATAGCACATTTACTCATTTGTTCATTTATCCTGAAGGAAACTGCTTTGAATTAAATAGGCTCTACCACTGAGGCAGAAAACAGCAGGAATTTAGAGGAGCTCGCCACACTGTGACCAGCCACAGTGCTTTCTGGAAGAGCGTAATTCCCATTCCCTCACCGCTACATATACATTATTCAACATAGCCATTTTATTTTATTTTTATTTAAATTTTATTGTTTAAAGCATTACAAATAGTAGTACATATGTCTCCTTTTCTTTCTCCATTGACCTTCTCCCAGCCTCCCCTACCCACCTAAACAGGCCCTCACCCCACTCCCCACAGTGTCTTGTGTCCATTGGTTATGCTTATATGCACGCATACAAGTCCTTTGGTTGATCTCTTACCTCCCTCACCCCAAAACTCCCCAGCCTTCCCGCTGGAATTTGATAGTCTGTTCGATGCATCTTTGCCTCTATATCAACAGAGCCATTTTAAATGATGTTTTCATATATATTAAAAATATATGTATAGCATCATATGTTGAATTATGTATTACCCAATATAAGCACATGTTTTATAGTGTATACCAGGAATCAGGAAATTATGTGCTAGTGTCTGGCCATTGTTTTTTTTTTTTTTTTTTGCAAATAATTTTAGTTGGAAGCCTGCCACTCATTTCCTTACGTACTGTCCAGGGCCGCTTTCATGCTACAGCAGCGGAGTTGATTAGCTGCAACCAATATCTTACAACCCACACAGCCTGAAATATTTTCTATCTGTCCTTTGATAGAAAAAGTTTGCTGACCCCTATTTAATGCATAAAAGAGTAATCTATAGTAGATTTCATTATCTACACTATATATATCTGCCTTGTATTTTAAACTAGCAAGTAGTAACTGCTTTAGAAATATCTCTCTATTCTACTAATAGATATAAAAACACTCCTATTTTCACTTAAAGCATCTATAAACAGTAGGAAAGAAAGAAAATTTATTTTATGTGTGTGTTTGTTTGTTTGTTATTTGCTTGGTGCCTCTGGAGAAACTCTGAAGCAAAAATCTAATAATGGACAAGGTCACCTAGTTCCTGGTGCTGAACTGAGATTTGCTCTACACGTTCCTGCGAAGAATCCAGAAGAATTTCAAAGGAAGTTCCATCTGGTGATGCAGGGTCCTTAAGCTGTGACCTTGATTGTATTCTCAGGGTAACCTTCAAATGAGATTAACACACTTCGTTTCCATTCTTTGAAAAGTAATAAAAAATAATTTGAGTCATTTGAAATAAGTATATTTCTATTTATTAATTGCATAATTTACACATGTAGAATTATATTCATTATAACATACATATTAATGATATAATTATAAATTATACAATTTTAAGCATTTTCCTTAATAAATTGTCATTTAGGACTTTTAGACTCTAAATGACCATTAGAAACATGTCTAAAAAACTGTGTTTATAAGCATGTTTTTTTTGTTTCTTTCCTTTTGGCACCGGACATAAACTGGGTCCTTTGCACAGGGATGTAATTTTTAACAAATTAAATGGACTGTTGTGAGTGGTAGGGTTTGGAAAACTTGATCTAGCCAGAGAAAATTGTTTGGGAGGAGAGAGGATCGAGGTGTGGGGCCATTTGAAGAGGGGACACAAAACTTTCAGATTTGATTCCAGGAAAAGTCAGAACTGGGTAGGTCAACCAGTTTTGTGGGTGTGTCGTTATATCCAGGAATTCAGTCATTATCCATGAGGTCAGGATTCTGGGAGGTCTCTCCACGCAGGAAAAGAAGCCAATAAGTAGGTTGGAACAGGCAGGATCTAGGTCCCTGGGTGGCACATGGAAAGGAAGAGTAAAATTATATACTGAGGCATTGGTTTCCCATCACATGGACCAGGCCTCGGTGCAGGAATCCAGCCTGCAGGGGCAACAGGAAACTGGCGCAGTGACAAGCTTTTGGATTCCCAAGGGAATATCAAGACAATACAAGAACCATTGGAAGTTAAGGAATTAAGGCAAATTGAAGACTGACCCTCATCAGAGATTCCTTGAGCCCGAAGACAGACATATCTGAGGAAAATTGTGCCTATATCCCAGGTCCTTGAAAGAACCTTCCTCTACAGAGGGTGACATGAGATGCTTCTCACAGAATAGGGCTGACAGTTGCAGGTAGTCTGAACTTCACAATTGGCTAGAAGACAGAACACATGGCAGCATCCAATAAATCCACTGGACTTTCCTTGGTACCATCAAACGTATCTGGATTACACAACCTTACTTACTCAATTTTAGAGTGAAAGAGAATGGTGAGGAGAAATCTCTGATTGACTTCAAAACATACTTATTAAACTAATAAGTAATAGTCAAATATCATATCATAAGTGTGTGTGTTTTTTTTGTCAGTCTCAAATCAGAGTCAGATAGTGTGAAGGCCATCTGATTTGTATCTCCTGGGTTATAGCCTTTAATCTCTGCTTACAGCATCCATGTCATATCAGATCCTGGTTTCAGAGTTTCTGTCATCAGCATGGTTTTGCCCAGGTATTGAGAGAATCCTATGCGTTTTTAAAAAAAATATATATTTTATTGATTTTCCATAGAGAGAAAGGGACAGGGATAGAGAGCCAGAAACATGGATGAGAGAGAAACATCGATCAGCTGCCTCCTGCATGTCCCCTACTGGGGATGTGCCAGCAACCAAGGTATATGCCCTTGCCCGGAATCGAACCTGGGACCGTTCAGTCTGCAGGCCGAAGCTCTATCCACTGAGCCAAACCGGTTTCGGCATCATATGTGTTTTTGATCTGATATGTGGACTCTGCCTCCAATGAACCTGCTCTAGTGACTCAGCAGGAAAGGCTCAAATCCTTTCCACATGCAAAATGATCTTCCTATTTTTTCACAATCCTTTGTTCCGCCTTTCTAAAATCTCTTTAGCTGGATTGTTGCCTGATAGTATGTCAATGCCATCTCACACAGGGGACTCTCTCGGAATAAGTGCTCTTAGAATGTTTATTCATTAAATTACGTTGACAATCAGAGGCTTTTAGTATTATTAGATTAACTTGTATCATAATGGTAAATCACAAGAGAATGTCATGAACTCTAGCTTTCAGTTCTCAAGTTTATATGCAGATAGATATATATTGGAATGTAATAGATTTATATCACTTCTCATAGCCTTAATCTTTTAAATGCTGGGGAAACATAAACTTGCTCCATTTTAGGTTTAGGTCTGTTTGTCAAACCATAAACTACATACTTCTATTTCCTTGAATGATGCTTAAAATCATAAGCATGCTGTTTTTGAAAACAAAGATTGACGTATGAAGAATTATTGACATGTAGAATCTAATTTAATAGGAAAATGAATTGGCCATTACTGGAGAAAATAAAAAAGGTGATATGTTAAGAAGACAAGTAAGCAGGAAAGTGAGACTGGATCGTTCTTCCCTGTAGTACAGATATTGAAAAAACGGTTTTCAAACCAAAATGAGAAAACAAGTCAATGAGACAGAAGAGAGGTAAAAAAGTTGTGCAGGGATGACTGTGCACTTTGGTCTATACCATGGTAAACTTGGCAGAAGCAAAAACTAAATTTCACCAAGAAATCCAGATTTTGTTAGGTTTTTGGTAATTCTAATTTCCCTAACAGTTATTATGTATGGACACTCATTCGATAGGCAGAGACTAATGCCTAAAACTAATGCATTAGTTTTAGGTCTTAACTGTGTTTGACAACATGTACTTGGCAGCCAACTGGTTCCTGGGATGATTCAAATGGTGCATTAATGAATATTTTTTCAAAGTTTATTTAAATATTAAATATGAATTTGAAAATATACCTGGCACATGAACACCATGATTTAGGTAGTTGTCCGAAGTTTTTTTTTTTTTTTTGCTTCTTTGTTTCATAGAAGTTATATAAATTAAAAATGTGAGGGTGAATCTCACAGAAACTATTAAATATATAATAAAATCTGACACACAGATTTGGCTAAATGTGTAAAAAGAATGTGAAATTAACTGATGTTTTGGAAACTCTGAAATACATCCCAATGACAGTAGACCTTTTCAAGAATTGAAGTGTTCCCACTCTCTCTGGGGGTATTTTCCTCCTGGATAAGGTATTTGTGAAGTCAAATTGGAAATCAGAATGGTAATTGATAAGCATAGACTCCACAGTGAAGGCACTT
Source organism: Lasiurus cinereus (assembly GCA_011751065.1). Classification (NCBI taxonomy): domain Eukaryota; kingdom Metazoa; phylum Chordata; class Mammalia; order Chiroptera; family Vespertilionidae; genus Lasiurus; species Lasiurus cinereus. Next base: position 1,751,997 of record JAAGEH010000045.1, on the reverse strand, counting down.
TTCTGGTTTTGATAATTACATCAACAAGTTCATGTAAAATTGTGAAACCATTTTGGAAAAATGTAGTCTTGTTACAGCAGGTGATGTTGGAGACACTACATATACTACATATATGAGAGTCTTATTAACACCCTGAAGAAAACGGTGTCAATTTCTAGGGACAAGAGTCCTGGGAAGGGAAACCCCTCCTCTGAAGAAGGCAGCAGCTGAAAAATGTATTCCCAGCAGGAAATACCAGACCTTAGTACACAGTGGGGTGCTTTGGTTGAGCATGAAACCAGGTTATATTCCACTTCTTCCCTGATTTCTGAACCCTCTGTTCCTTATCTGTGAAATAACTTCCAGAGTTGCTGAGATGACACAAAATCATGTCACATGGCAAGCACTCAATAATAATAGGATGCTCTGCCTTGAGAAACTGGCCATGTTTTTTTTTTTTTTTTTTTTTTTTTGTGAGAGCTGTGATCATGATATTGAAGAACCCGTATGGCTTGAAGAGACGTGTGGGAAGTGTGGGCAGTCTTAAGTATAGGCCTGAAATCACTCCGAGGGAAAACATTCTTTCCACCCCGGAGCGCTGGCAGGAGCGGCGTCTGGTGGTGGAGGCAGCTGTGGTAATAACACACGTTGGGGCAGCAATAAGGTTGGCCCGGCGCTGGGGAGCTGACAGCGGCCTAAGCGAAGGGTCATCCTGAGCCTCCTGGGAGATGCTGAGAAGAGAAAGGATGAGTGACTTTAAGAGGGTCTGGGAAGTAAGATAACATGGTGGTGTTGCTAGGTGATCTTGCAAGGCAACATGATGGCTTGTGAACTTGAAAAGGCTCACGACCACTTATGTGTTTTTGGACAAATGATTTAGCTTCTCAAAGCCAGTTCTGTCATCTGTAAGAAGGCTGGTGACATCGATGCCCACCTCTAGTATTGCTGGGACATCGGGGTGAAGTGCTCAGCCTATTAAAAGCACTCAATGTGCGGAGAGGCTGGTTTGGCTCAGTGGATAGAGCATCGGCCTGTGGACTGAAAGGTCCTGGGTTCGATTCCGGTCAATGGCATGTACCTTGCTTGCGGGCACATCTCCAGGGTGGGGTGTGCAGGAGGCGGCTGATCGATGTCTCTCTCTCATCGATGTTTCTGACTTTCTATCCCTCTCCCTTCCTCTCTGTGAAAAATCAATAAAATATATTTAAAAAAAAGCACTCAATGAAAACTGTCTCCCAAGAAAAAAAACCCAAAACAAATCAACAAACAAAAATGAACCAAAACACCGTTACCTTCCAGTCTGTCAAGTGAAGAAACAAAATAATGGATTTTTGCAAAATCCCTTGCAAACCTTAACACCATTCACATGGTGAGTCCATGATCACATATAGCAAGTGTGGGTTTCACTTGTTCATGCTGAAGCAAGTTACATACGGAATGTTTCTGGTGTTTGAACTTCATAGACAAAACAGCAGGGATTGCTTCCCCACGATTGAGATGATTAAATTTTCATATTCAGAGTGTCCTTTGTCCTGGTGAATTCCAACCCTGGACATACTTTTGAAATAAAGATGAGCAGCTTTACTTCTTCTCAACATTTAAAACAAAAGAGTCCTTTAACTTCCAAGGAAGTGGAAACAAGGTAATGTCTTTGAAAATGTCTGCCCTCGCCTATTTGATAAAATCTCCCCTGGAGACGGGAAGGCACCTAAGCAAGGAGAGTAAGTACCAGTCTCTCTGAAGAGTCAGAGCCTGAAGCTGTGTGCCCCTCTGCTCTGCACAAGTGTTTGTTGTCATTATTATGGAAAAATATGCATATAAGTCAGGCATGTGTGCTCATGTTTCCTTTGTATGTCTCCCCATGAACTTGTTTTCTATAATTCTAAGATTACAGTAAGATTACGGTATCATCTTCTTCCCATCTTGTATACATTTGTAAAGATGCCTATTAGTCTTGGCTTCCTGCCACAGCATCTGACTCCAGTGGTTAAGGAAACAGAGATGCAATTTTGAAGAGATGGGCCTTTTAAGTCCCTGTGAATTAGACATATAGGAACTGGTGACTCCGGAATCAAATTATAAAAAGCTAACATGTTTGGAATAAAAATAGCTAAAGTTGTTTAAATATGGACGTTTGTGAGGTAATCCTTTTTAACTGTGTCCTTCACCTAAAAGTAACAGAGTGAATGTTGAGACTAATTTAATTTTGATGCCCTGAGTTTCTGTACTGTTTTAAATAGAGTTTAATCATAGCTCATTAAGGACATCTGTGGTGTAACGGATAGTTGAGTAGATTGGAATTAGAATAATGCTTTCCAAACTTGTCTGCAGGAAATAGGTCCTGCAAGATGTTTACAAGTGTTTGGTGAAAAGAGGTTTCCCTGGTCCAGCAAATAGGAAAATGCTGAACCAGCAGGTTTATGAGTTCGGGACCCAGCTCCGCCATCAATAGCGTACATATAGTGGAAGGAATTGCAAGTTCTCTGAACCCCATTTGTAGGAAACCAAAAATTGCTGTCTCATAAGATTTCTTTTCTTTTTTAAAATATTTATTTGTATTGATTTCAGAGAGGAAGGGAGAGGGAGAGAAAGATAGAAAGATGAATAAGTAGAGAGAATCATTGATTGGCTGCCCTCAATAGAGCCTGCAACCCAGGCGTATGCCCTGACCAAGAATCTACCCGTGACCTCCTGATTCATAGGTTGATGCTCAGCCAGTGAGACATACTGGCCAGGGATAAACTTCTGTTTTGAAATAAATAATATACATGAAAAAAACACACACCCTGAAATATGAATCCTTGATGTATGTCAAGGGACCCAGCCTCAGCTTTGGAGTTCACAATGAAGGGCGCCTGAAATTGGACCTTCTTTTCATGTGGTTGACATTCAAGTTTAGAAGCAAGTAATTCCCACAGGGCCTGGAAAAGTCCTCTGCTTATTAAGAAGAACTCTGGCTTCTATGCTGGAAGTTAGGATAGTGATTACCTCAGCGAGGCAGTGATTTTAATGAAACTCAACGGGCCTGCCCAGAACGTGCAGATTCCATTCTCCATCTTGTGCTACTTACGTGGATGTGGTTAGTCTGTAAAAATATATGGAGCCTTATACTTAGGCAATGTGTACTTTTCTGTGGTATATTTTACTTGAGGAAAAAGATAAACAAGCCCATTAAACATTTATTTATCTTTTTAAATTAAAAAAAAATAGCCCCCACACAGACTACATCCTACTTCAACATAGAATTATCTCTACATGTTATCGGAGACACCCAGCCACTGATTTCTGCTTTATATACTTTTTTTTTTCTTTTTATGCGATGTGAAGGTTGACCTGCTATGACATAACATTCCCTCTTTGTTATGGCTGATGATATGCTTCTATTCTTAAGTTGTTTCAAGTGTTCTTCAAGCACCACTAAAAGAGACTTAAGACCAGATTGTGTCACAGGGCTTTTTTTTTTTTTAAGTGAAGTAGCTGTCCTTGCTTTGCCACTCAGCCAAAGCAATCCTATCTTCAGTCAACATAAAAGACAAGGAAAGATTAAATTCTGCAGTTTGCAGTCAAGTCAAATCCAGGGAGTTTAAATATATAAACAAGTAACTGAACCTTTGCAATTGGTGGTGACTACAGATTTCAGGAAGTAGAAAAATAATTCTAAAAAATTATATTATGAGTATTTGCAGTGAAATCTCAAGAAGTTAGCATTTACTAAAATTATTCTCCAAAATGAAAATAATCTGCATATGGCCATCAGTTATATATTTTAATAGAATGATGAATTTTATGAATGCATGTTTCTAATATGTAGAATTCTGGTTTTTCTCATCTCCCTCCTTCTCTTCTAAAATGTTGGTTTTTCCATTATTACTCCTCTTCACTGACTATTTTCATTGTTTTTTCAGTTCACATAGATCATATAGACTTATAACATAAAGCAGGGACTGTGTATGTGACTAGCACTGAGAAGGATTAAAATGTATATGCCCAGCAAATTACAAGTAAGAAGTTAGAGAAATGAACTAAGGGCTGACCATGTTTTTAAAGATTCATTTTCTCATCTCGTAGTCCTTCAGAAAAATGACAGTGATTGCTTTTTCTTTGGTAGTGGCACATGCTAGCTGCTAAATTAAATTTAAATACATGGAAATATTGCTAATGTCAGGTGTCTAAATAAAACTTTAAAATATTATTGAACAAAAATGAATAAATTACTATATGAAAAAAGTAAATTTATAGCAGTATCCTTATACAAGATTGAATTGTTTATGTCTGCTCCATTAGGCTATCCAATAACTTAATAACTGATTTTAAAAGTTAAGATCATGAAAAGACTTTTTAAAATACCCAAGTGTCTTAAATTTTTCTTCAGTTCATGATGGCACCATGGTGATTTCTTATACATAGGGTTATTTTTTGAAATAAAAGATTTAATCAATTAAAATCTATAAAAAGCAGAAACATTGTAAAATTTTTAAAAATTACAATAAAATAACATAGCTCACAGCATGATTTAGATGAGGGCTCATCTTCTAGGCTATCAATGGATATAGTCCATGCCTAATTGTACTCAGGAATAGGTTATTATTAAATTATACTTTGAGTAGTAAGTTATGCTAGTTTCATTTCATCTCATTTTGTCATTAAAGGTGTATTTTTTTCTGTTGAGGTCATTGCTGAATTGAACAACAACAGAACCCAAACATAAAAACCCTCAATTTGTGTTACAATCAGTAGAAGACAAATCAACAAAATTTCATTGTTTAGTGTTGAATTCTACCTGCTGGTCTCAAAATGCAAGACCCCCATTCTTCCCCTATAATGAGATATGGGAAATATTTATAAAATAAATTTTGCAATGAATGACTCACTAGCAATTCTGATGGACTCCTAGCCAATTTGATGTACAGTAATTACACATTAATATAATCCACAATAGATAGATAACCCTAGAAATACGGATTTGACTCTTAACATATCAAGAAACAAAGTGCTAGAGTAATCAATGTTGGTGTTCTGTGTCATTTGGGCATAAACACTCCATTCATATTAAAGCTGTTTCTTATGCAAAGAAAGCAATAAACGAATTAGGTGTCATCCTCATGAATAAGAGACTAAAAAATCAAAACCCTTTAGTGGAGATTAGCATCCAATGCAATATCTCACACACAGGGGCAATTTGATACCATCTAGAATGCCAGTGCCTTTGTTAAGACTGTCATACTGCAGCTTTTTACTAAAACTTAGAAGGAAAATGTCCCTTCCTGTTTCAAGGTTTGAGGGTGGCCACCTTTGGGAGAGAGGCGCAGTACTCAGGGGGGAGGGAAATGATTGGTCTTTACCGAGAACACAAATGCATACTTTTAACCAGTTCTCAGGAAAGTCGGCTTTTACATGTGTGGACAGTTCTTGCCATTCTGGTTATACTTGTATGGAGGCTAAAAGGGAGGTGGCTTAGTAGCTGTTTCTACAAAAGCTGGTAGGTGCCCTCGCTGCTGTTGAAATCCATTGAATTCTGGCAAGAACATAAAACTTTCATTAGTTCACCCCCTTTCTTCTGCTTCGTGCTTCCTTTAGAGCTTTGGACCACAGTCATTAATGAGTGTTAATGAGGCCTTTTAAAAGGAGCAAGTAGGAAGGAGAAAAATAACAAGAAAGTAAAGAAGTCAAACAAAAATCAGAAATGGAGTGGAAAGCAAAACAAACGAAGAAATTTCCAACTTTTTTAATGTGACTGTATTTACATAGGGATGCAAATGATGTCCTGGTTCATTAACCAATCATGAAAGTAGCATCTTCCCCAAAATCCATTATTTTATTTAAACTAGAGTTTCCCCATGTACAAGTTACTAAAAGTGAAGTACATAATATTAAATCAGGGTCCATTATTGAATAGCAGGTTCATCCTGCCTATGAGAGTCATTGAAATGACTGGTCCACCAAAATTCTCATCAATTTTGCTTCCTGAAAGAATAGTTTTTATGTGTGAAGCATTTGATGTTAGTGATTAAAAAATTAAAAACAAGCAAATACTTGGTTTCTATTATATGGATAGCATTGGAATAAACAGTTACTATAAAACACAATTTAGTATGCTGCATAATTATATACTCAATGATAGTTGAGTGACTTGAAAGAGGTTTAACATGTATATAAGTACCTAAACTAATCCTGAGGAATAATTTGTGTACCAGACACAATTAGAGTAGTACTAAAAGATTAATTAGAAACTCTTTTAATTCTGATTTATTGATTCATTCCAATGATATTTATCAGCACCTCCTACTTGCCAAGTACAGTTTTAGTTATTGGGATATGCGTCAGTCAGCTATTTGCTAGGGCTGTTTTATATAACGTACAACCCCTAGTCCTAGAAGGTTACAAGAACATGTATGTCTTGCACATAGATCTGTAGATGGACTGTAGCTCTGCTAGGCTAAACTGGGCTGGTTTTACTTTGTATTTAGGTGTATGTAGGATTTAGGTCTGTTATGCTTGCCTATCATTGTAGAAATATGCTCCAAAGAGCATGATTTAGCCTGGACATGTTCTTTACATGGGGGGAAAGTCTTTAAAAGTGGCACACTGTCATTCCTGCTTACATTTCATTGATCATAACAAATCATAAAGACAAGCTCAACATTAGTGGAGCAATAAAATGTTCTCTTATTTGCTGAACACTAAAAATTAGATTTGGCCAAAACCGGTTTGGCTCAGAGGAGAGAGTGTCGGCCTGAGGACTGAAAGGTCCCAGGTTCGGTCAAGGGCATGTATCCTGGTTGCGGGCACATCCCCTGTAGGGGGCGTGCAGGAGGGGGCCGATTGATGTCTCTCTCTCTTCGATGTTTCTAATTCTCTATCCCTCACCCTTCCTCTCTGTAAAAATTCAATAAAATATATTAAAATAAATTAGATTTGTCTGAACTTCAGCAATGAACAAAAGAGAAAGCTATATGTACACCCATAGTACTTACATCCTGTGGGAGACAGAGAATAATAAAATCCTTGCTGAGACCGGTTTGGCTCAGTGGATAGAGCATCGGCTTGCTGACTGAAAGGTCCCAGGTTCGATTCCGGTTGGGGGCATGTACCTTGCTTGCGGGCACATCTCCACTGTGGGGTGTGCAGGAGGCGGCTGATCAATGTCTCTCTCTCATTGATGTTTCTGACTTTCTATCTCTCTCCCTTCCTCTCTGTAAAAAATCAATAAAATATATTTTTTAAAAAAAGATGCAACTTGTCTTTAAAAAAAAAAATCTTATATATAAAAGGTTAATATGCTAATAGACCTAATGGCAGAACAACTGAACAACTAATCAAAGCATAATATGCTAATGATATGCTAAGGCTGCTCAACCGCTCACTATGACATGCACTGACCACCAGGGGGCAGATGCTCTGACCAGGAGGTTAACTTGCTGCTGGAGTAGGACTGAGTGAGATGGGCTGGACATGCCCTGGAGCCCTCCTATGGTCCCTCCCCAATTGTGCATCGGTGGGGTCCCTCAGCCTGGCCTGTGCCCTCTGGCAACCCAGGACACCTTGGGGGATGTAGGAGAGCCAGTTTCAGCCTGATCCCGCAGGTCACTCCCCTGGGGAGGGGACCGGATGCAGGGCTCAGGGCTGGTGAGCACTGCTGTGGCAGCACGAGCCTCTCCCCATCTGGACTGATTAGGCTCCAGCCCACAGCAGGCACAGAGGGGCCAGGATACGTGAGAGCAACAGGTAGGAGCTGCAGGTGGCATTGGACTGCGGGTTTCAGCCCAATCCCCACAGGCCACCCAGAGGGATCACAACACATGCACGAATTCGTGCACCAGGCCTCTAGTGATATCATAAAAGTACATTCATGTATGTTAGAAGAAACCATTTTAAATACCTTGGTATAATACTCATTGAAAAAGTGAGCTTTGAGAAAAAAATGGAAAGGACTGATAGATTTAGTCATGAGCATAATTAGAAGAAAACCATTGCAGGCCGAGGGACCTGTCTTTGCTAAAGTCCCAAACAGAGTGTGCTTAGCATGTCAGAGGATAAAAAGGAGCCAGAGTGTCTGAAGTGAGATGGACAAAGGATAGAGAGGGAGTGGATGAGGTGAGAGAATTAAGGGAGCAGGGTACCCGAAGGGACCATTCAAGACCGTTATAAGGACTCTGGCTTTAACTTTTATTGGATTGTGGAGCCATTGAAGGAGAAAGTGTACATCTGGAGATACTTAATTCAAAATCACCAGTGTCTAGATGGTATTTAAAGTCAGAGGATAAGAGGAAATCACCAAGGAATTAGAGTACATCGTGAATGTAAGGAAGACTAAGAACAGAGCTTTAGGGTAGCTCAGAATTACTTTCCTGTAGAATATTTCTTTCCTTTATGCATGTTTGACAAGACTTAATGAAACTACAATATCTATTACCTGATCACTTCTAATTCAGAAAAAGTCTGTCTAGATCTGTAATCCATCTATTGTTGTGAAATTGCTGTTGTTTTTTTCTGATAAATAGAATTATACCTTTTGGTTGCCAAACATTTTGAACCTGACTCTGATCTGATAAATTCTTACAGATATTTATCTGTCTTTATGTTTCCAATGTTGAAACAAGTTTACTTCTACATTCGGTGGTCTATGACTATGTTGGCTATCATTTGTCATCAGGAAATTCTTCCTTATGGTTATCTGATGGTGCTCTCCCTATAATATTCAGCCCTTATTCTATTCCTGGCATTAAGGAAGTCACAGGATAAATCTCATTAATCTTCTATTTGTCAGTGGTTTAAATATTTGTAAGAAGCTACCTTCTCCTCCAGAAATTTTTTTTTAATATTCTTCACTCTATCATGCAACAAGGTTAGTTAATCCAGTACACTATCTTGATTACTCCTTTTTGATATTTTCTAATTTGTGGGTTATAATCCAAGTGACTTAAAAAGGACTTCCTATTATAAAAGACAGTAGATGCATATTGTACTCCTTAGAATTATCATTATTTTATGAATGCTTTAATGTTATCGCATATTATAAAATTATTATTTAAGAATGTTACAATTTTATAATCTCCTTATAGACTGTATTAGGCAAATTGTAGAAAACATTATAAACGACATTAGTTACTATCCAAGAAAATAGCTAATTTGCAGATTTAAATCTGGTATCCGCATTTCCTTCTACTTTTTTGAAAAGTTTCAATATCTTTGTTGAGATATGACAGATGGATACTAGACTTACTGTGGTGAATACTTTGTAAACTATATAAATTTTGAATCACTATGTTGTACATCTGAAACTAATATACTAGTAGAACTATATTTTAATTATAAATGAAAAGATATTTTAAAAGAAAAGGAAAAATTTTAAATATTGCCATAGAATTTGTTAAGTTCAGTGATCAAGATGGACACGTTTTAGAGCACTTCTATTCAATAGAAATATGAGATAAACCCCAAATGTGAGCCGCATATGTAGTTTTAAATTTTATTTAAAAAATATATTTTATTGATTTTTTACAGAGAGGAAGGGAGAGGGATAGAGAGTTAGAAATATCAATGAGAGAGAGACATTGATCAGCTGCCTCTTGCACACCCCCTACTGGGGTGGTGCCCGAAACCAAGGTACATGCCCTTGACTGAAATCGAACCTGGGACCTTTCAGTCTGCAGACCTACACTCTATCCACTGAGCCAAACTGGTTTCAGCTGTAGTTTTAAATTTTCTATTAGTCACCTTAAGAAGGTAAGAATGAACAGGTGACATTTATTTTAATGATATATTTTATTTAATCTAATAGATTCAAGATAATTTTATTTCTATATGTAATTAATATACAAAAGAATTCATGAAATAGTTTATACTCCTTTATTAAATCTCTATTAAATCTTTCAAATCCGGTATGTATTTCATACTTATACATTCCACCTCAATTTGCACCAGCAATAATAGTTCAAGTGCTCCATACTAACACATGGCTCAGTGGATACCAGACTGGACAGGACAAATCTAGATCCATGAAAGTAGTGATCCGTCATCTTGAAGAAAATCAAGGATACCTCACAGGGGCCAGGGACTCTTGAACCAGGACAGAAAAGGTGTTAGGTTTGAGATGTGGAGCAAAAGTCACATGGGACAGCTAGAATGAAGAACTAGAGAAAGAGAAGGCTGAGACACCAGCAGGGACCAGATTCGAAGGGCCTTGCCTATCTACCGAAACAGCTTCCATCCAATCACTCCCTGGCCCCCTCACCAGCCTGTGGCATTACCCATTAATGGCTTGATCCCATTGGCAAAAGTAAGTTTAATGACATGTCTTCTTTGCTCCAGAAAACCATTCACCAACGAGTAAAGGTCAACCTGCAGAAAAAAATATCACACGTGTTCACGTGGAGGCTGCTGCGGAAACCACCAGCAGCCTTTCACCTTCCTGGCTGGTTCTCCCTTGGAAAGGCAATCTTGCCAATGACTGGGAAACCTACAAGGTGAGCTCATGTTTTCCTTGGCCTCCCGAGACTTTGCTCTCCAGATGCCCACACTGCTTGCTTGATGCCTAGGCTGGCACAAGACGGTAACCTATTTGGATCCAGCGGGAGGAAGGGGAGGAAAATGTGTGGAGCGATGCTGGGCGCCCGGAGTTTCCTTCTACATGACATTCTTTTTCACACACTCGCTCGTCCGGGCCAGGGATTCTTGACATGACACCCTCAGCCACAGATTTCTGACCTTTACTTCACAGAGAGGCCTTCGCTAAATATAGACTCTGGGGCAGGGACGGCGTGCTCTAGAGCAGCCATTCATTTTTGTTCTCAATAACCCAGTCTTGTACTTTTCCAACGGAGGAAGCCCATCGCGGGAGGCTGTGATCCCTAGAAACTGTGTCCAGCAAGCTGCACCCCGACATACTTGCTACATTTGTTTGGTGGGTAGTTAACGTGGTTTTGTGTTCCTTTAATTTTTTTTAAAAAAGGTGTGTGATCCAGTTAACCTCCCAGGATGAAAAAAAAACACACTATTTTTCTGCATCCAAAGAATATAGGGAGTAACTAACAAGTACTACAAAATAAACTCTGAAAAATAACTACCCTTTCCTTCCATATGACACCTGAACTGGAAATGTGTGTGTGTGTGTGTGTGTGTGTGTGTGTGTGTGTGTGTTACTTTGTGAAGCTATAACCACATATTCGCTTTCCTGCCTCTGCCTTTCTTCTAAACACGGATTTCTCCAATGCTCTGTTTGACGGGTTTCTCAGTATTTACCCTCCCTCTCTAACCACACTTACGCGGTGTTTGTATTTATTTCCTGTCGCTGATGTCAGAAATCACCACAAACCCAGTGGCTTCAAGCAGCACAAATGTATGACGCACAGTCCTGGAGGTGAGCAGGCCTGCAATCAAAGTGCTGGCTGCTCTATGCTCCTGCTGGAGGCTCCAGGAAACCCTGTGTTCCCTGGCCTCACTGGACCGCGCCTGCTGGCGGCCCCTTCTCCATGGTCAGGGCCAGCAGTGCAGCGTCTTCAAATCTCTCTTCCTGTGACCTCTGCTTCTTGCTTCACATCTCCTCGGACTCTCCCGATTCCATTGGCCCTGTAAGGATGCTACTACATTTTACTATCTTGATAATCTCCCCATGTGAGGATCCAACAATTCTGCAAAGTCCCCTTTGCCGTAGGAAGTAATATATTTACAGGTTCTGGAGATGTGAGGGGAGGAGACAGTATTCTGCCAAACACAGTGATGACTCTCAGCTTTTATCTCTGGTCCATCATCTCCCTTCATTTCCCAATCGCCTGCAAATACACAGGCAGATCCAACACCACAGGCCTCCAGGCTTGAGGGTGAATGTTGGTTTTTCTCTCTCGGAAAGCTGATTGCCTCAGCTCCATTGGAACACCGTTGGCACATCACCTAAGCATGGAGAGCTAGGCTTATCCTAACCAGAACATTCTCACTGCCACTTGCACCAAAGCCAAACCTGACCAGTCTTATTAACTCCTCAATACTCCCAAATGGATAGCTGCTGCTTCATTCTTTTACCTCTTTCTTAGTTCCAGCATCGTTTATTCTCATGTGAATTGTTGCAATAGGTTGTACCCTCTGCCCCCAATCTGCTTCTTCAATTATATTCCCAACAGTTCCATCTAAAATGCAAATTTAAGCAGAAACCGGTTTGGCTCAGTAGATAGAGCTTCGGCCTGCAGACTGAAGAGTCCCAGGTTTGATTCCGGTCAAAGGCATGTACCTTGGTTGCAGACACATCTCCAGTTGGGGGTGTGCAGGAGGCAGCTGATTGCTATTTCTCACTTTCTATCCCTCTCCCTTTCTTTCTGTAAAAAAGTCAATAAGATATATTAAAAAAATAAAATAAAATGCAAATTTAAGCCCTACCAGCATGATTGAGTGGTTGAGCACAGACCTATGAACCAGGAGGTCTCCTATTACTGTGGTTGCAGGCTCTATCCCCAGTGGGGTGAATGCAGGAGGCAGCCAATCAATGATTCTCCCTCATCATGGATGTTTCTCCCTCTCCTTCTCTCTTGCTCTCTGAAATCAATAAAAAAAAATAAAATGCAAATTTGACCATATGGTTCTCACACTTGTCTTTTAATGCTCCCCACTGTCTAGTATCATACACATTCCTTCACTTGGCACACGACACCCTCCCTGATGTTGTCTCTGATTATTTCTTCAGCCATATGTTTTACAAACTCCCATTATGCATCTTAGAACTCATTTGCTTGCTTGTGGTTTCCTTTGCACTCACTTGTGTTTCCGGGATTATGTGATTCCCTCATTAGAACCCTGGCCAGCCATGTCCCTGTGACAACTTCTGTTGCACTGTGTTGTGATCATCTTATGCATGTTCTTCTAAAATGTATGTTTCTTGAACGCGTTCACTTGATTTTATGTCTATATCACTTAGCTGAGTTCTTGGCACAGTGTAATAAAGTCTGATATTTCGGTTTTGTAAATTCAGAGCAAGAGGCTTTCTAAGCCCGTTCAAATAAGAAGCAATTAATTTAAATGTTCTGGGTGACTTAATGATTTGTGACAACACATCCTATTTGGGGGGGGTCATGGGGAAAATGAAGAGAAGGATTAGGTTTAATAATGAAGCAAAGAATGATACTGACTACTTGAAGAGCATATGAGCTTTTGGTGAACAAAAATATATATAAACATACTTTAAATAGAATATGCTCATCTAGAATTTCTGTGTGGTTGACATTCAGGCTATGTTACTTTCTTTCCTTCTTTTTCTCTTTTTTTTCTCTTCTCTCTCTCTCTTTCTCTCCCTCCCTCCTTCCCTTTTAATAATATGCTTGAAATGTACCATAAGTCACTGTTCTCATCACCAGATTGTTTTGGGTGGTTTCAGGCATATGAATCTGTTTATACAAGATCCTCTTACACTCTTTCTTGCCCTTCTTTCAGCCTCACCCCTGATCTAACCTGACCATGACCTGAATAGCTCCCGCTGCGGCTCTGCTCCCATCCCTCACATATGTCTTGTTTAATAGTTTGGCATGTGAAACTCAAGTGCTGCTAGTTCATGTTGGGAGGTCTAACATATCCTACCAACTTTAAGCAATTACATTTTGGTAGACAACCCATACGATTCCCAAAACAATTATTCCTGACATTTCGTTTTCTTCAAGGTTATTTCACATAGAGAGGAAAGCATAAGACATCCATCACTGGTTGAAATTCTTAAAATAACCTTTACCTTAAGCCATCCTTGTTGCGTGTGCGTGCATGTGTGCGTGCGTGCGTGTGTGTGTGTAATCTTGTGTTGCCTGGAGTTCATGTGAGGAGGTGCAGGTTCTGAAGACACAGGTAAGAATCCAGTATTTACATGACAAACACTCAAAGGAGATGCACCAGGTAGCAGGGGCTCTACTGCAAATGGCTACTGCGAATATAGAGGACATTGGTCTGCCCTTAGCTACCCACCATATCAAGTTTGCTCCTGGGAAGGAGGTATGTGCTATTCTTGATCCTTAGCTGCCAAAGTATGGCCATTTGACCTTGTGCCTGGAATGAGATGCTCCCAATGAAAACAATGCACAGAGATACAAATCCATTGAGACGGTAACCATAGAGAACCCAACGTGCTATAGTGAGTTTCCAGCGACTGGGGCTTTCTAAGTAGAGTTTCAAGATAATGACTGTGTTCTCAACTGCCCACCTTTCTTTGTTTCTATCATTTCCTGAACCTAGTTATCTAGGCTTTTCTTCATTTCTAAAACCTTGGTGCGCATAGCCTCTACCTATCAAGTGCAGCAGAAATGGTGTGCCTTGTTTGCAACCAAAAATGCTTACTAAATTGGTTTGGAGTTGGTGAGAGAAGAACACTGAGAAGAGCTATCTTAGTAAGAGTTACTCCAGGAACAAAACTTGAGGCACCCATTTGAATGTCAATGGTTTCTTGGGAAGGCAACTTCAGGAAGCGCTGGTGGGAAAGTGGGAGGTGAGACACAGGGCAGGAGTGATGAGCACACTGAAGCTGGGGGTAACTGATTCAGGCCTGCCGGAAGTTGTGCTCCTGAGGGTCAGGAAGCTGTGGCTGCTCTTGAAGGAAAGGAAGCTGAGGTATTTGTCATCAAAGTTCCCTCTGTCAGTGACCAAGAACATCTCCTGGGGGACAATAAATCCCCAACTTTCTCATACTGAGCAGCACATAGACTGAGAAAAGTCTCTTGGCCTTAGCACCACCAATACTTGCAGTAGGACACTCTGACCCTGTAGGAAGACTAACCACTAAGGGTTTATACAGAGAGCACTAGCATTGGTGCTTTTTTTTTCATGTGTTAGCTGGACTGGGCTACAGTTCTCAGTGATTCAATCACCAATCTAGCTGTTGCTTGAAGGTAATCTGTAGATGTGATTAATGCTCCAAATGGTATCTTTGAGTAAGTGGAATTATCCTGGATAGTCTGAGTGGGACTGAGTCAGTCAGTTGTCAAATCTTAGAAGAAGGGCTGACATTTCTCCAAGAGAGATTCCTCTTGTAGGCAACACCTTAGACCTGTTCCCACAAGGTTACATCTTGCTTGTCATCTTTTCTTCTAGTGAATGACAGTTTCAGCCTATGCCATGGGCTTAAGGCTGCCTCTTCCTAACTACTTGCTCTATGGATCTTAGGAATTATTGATCAGTTCCTACAACCATGTTTATCTATCTATCTATCTATCTATCTATCTATCTATCATCTCTCTATCATCTATCTATCTATCTATCTATCTATCTATCTATCTATCTATCATTATCTACCATCCACCTATCTATCATTATCAACCTAACACACACACACACATGTTCTGTACAGGTTCTATCTCTCTGGTTGAATTTTGATCGGTGTAGATGATTTTGGTATCTGGATATGGATGGTGCCATAACAAATACATAAAATGTGAGGGTG
>JAAGEH010000045.1:1688791-1736605 GCA_011751065.1 Lasiurus cinereus | reverse complement strand
CTTTGTTTTGCTTTGCCAGGGTTGCCATAACAAAGGCCCACAGGCTGAGGGCTTAAACAACAGACATGTATTTTATCACCATCCTGAAGGCTAGAAATATGAGATCAAGGTGTCAGCATGCTTATTTTTTTTTCTGAAGCCTCTCTTTAGCTTGTGTCTTTCCATAGTCTCCCAAAAATGTTCAAAAGGACACCAGTCATGTTTGTCATCATTAGTACCTAATCATATGACCTCATTTTTACCTCTTTAAAGACCCTATCTTTAAATACAGCCCATTCTGAGGTACTGAAAGTTAGAATTTCAACATCTGAAAATTTGCAGGACAACATAGCCCATAACAAACCTGTAGAAGCTCAGAGCAACTGCCAGCCAATAGGCAGCAAGGAAATAGGGATATCAATCCTACAACTGCAAGGAACTAGATTCTGCCCCAACAACCGATATAAGCTCAGAAGACATTCTTCCCCAAGGCCTTCCAATAAATGTCCAAGTTGGCCAACACTTAATTTGGCAGCCTTCCCTTATTTCTGACCTACAGAATTGTGAGATAGTTTTTAAGCCTCTAAATGAGGGGTAATTTGTTATGCATCAATAGAAAACTAGCACAAACATCATGTACTTGTGGACAGTCACAGTTCCTTAAAAAAAAACACAAAACAAAATAAAGATTAAATGAAGTGAACTACACTCCCCCCGAAGGGAGTTGACACTAACCTCATACTTTTCCTTTTTTCTAGTATCCTCTGACAGCATTTCTCTTTCAATATGAAGTTCATGATCACAAACGTTTCTCAAAATTCTACCTGCTGATAGTTTTGCCCCTCATCAGTATCTTTCAGGGTCATTCCTAAGTGAAGTTATTGTGTGACATGGTCTTTAAAGAGGTAAAAATGAGGTTATATGAGCAGTACTAATCAGTTTGGCTCTTAGCAATGTATTAAATTGATCCACCCATGAACCAGGACCAGATTTTCTATCTTTATGTTATCTGGCTACAGAGAACCCTCCCAGGGTCATAGATGTGAGCTAAAGGATAAGTATCAGGGAAAGAGACGTAGGTGATAAAAGATCTTGGTTACTCATTTGCGTAATTTAATCACATGCTCTAGAATTGGTTGGGCTCCATAGCAAATGTGCTATTTCCATTATGGAATCAATGTTTTTGTGCTTGGCCTAACATGCTATTTGGTGGGTCTGATAATATTAAACTCTTGACAGGCATCTCTTATCACATTGTCCTAGATGTTATATATTCTGTTAGTCACTCTCTAGCATGGCCCCAAAGCATATAAGGAGTTGTTTTTCAAGTGGGGCCTAGTTCTTTGGTAAAGATGGTATGGCCTTGCTCCAATACCTAAATCTACTCTGTAGTTTTCTCTGTGGTTTGCCAGAGATTGGATATGATGAATGTGTCAACCATAATCACTTCCTGCAGCATGGAATCTGCTCAGCTACGGGTGCCAAGTGGTAGGTTACTTGTACCACAGCCTGAAACTGCTGCAGAACCAGCTCACTCTGAGCACATTCAAAACTGACAGCGGGATGTGTTGAAAACTAGGTTTGGGTTTTGACAGATGAGAGGTAGAGTCAAAAAGAGGCTAAATTCAGCTGAAACTGGTTTGGCTTAGTGGATAGAGCATTGGCCTACAGACTGAAAGGTCCCAGGTTTGATTCTGGTCAAGGGCATGCATCTTGGTTGTGGGGAACATCCCCAGTAGGGGGTGTGCAGGAGGCAGCTGGTTGATGTCTCTCTCTCATGTTTCTCTCTCATTGATGTTTGTGGCTCTCTATCCCTCTCTCTTCCTCTCTGTAAAAAATCAATAAAATATATTTAAAAATAAAAATAAAAAAGAGGCTAAATTCATACAACTGGCACATTATTCTATATTGAATTCTGGACCCTGATAGGGAAGTCCTGGAATTCTGAGCCTGGATAGATAATTAGAAGGACACACTTGAGCATCTTGAACTCTATCAGTCAGTAGGGTTAAGTCCCCTCCCCCCCCACTTCATCTTGATAGCCCCTGCTTCCATGATATAAAAATATGCAAAGGATCCACCCAAGGTAAATGGCTCTGAAGATGATGTTGTCTCCATCACCATCTACCCCTCCTTCTTTTGCCGGGCCGGTGTGGCTTAGTGCTTGAATATTGACCTATGAACCAAGAAGTCACTGTTTGATTCCTGGCCAGGGCATATGCCTGGAATGCAGGCTTGATCCCCAGTATGGGGTGTTCAAGACACAGCTCCTAACTGCTTCTAGAGCAATCAGATAGGTCCATCCTCAGTATGGCCTGGTTAATAAACTAGTGTTCAACATACAACTGCTGACCTGGCTAATAAGTACCCAATTGGAACTAGAAAAACCTGCCTGAGAATGGATCCTGAAGGTGCTAGATTAAGTAGACTAAAGTATATCCCTGGAAAAATGTGACTGTTTACACAGCCACAATCAGGGAAAAAAATGCCAATCTCTTCTATTATATCTACAGAAATATCTATGTGTGTGTGTGTGTGTGTGTGTGTGTGTGTGTGTGTGTCTATTTCCTCTCCAACTTTATAAGTCTGCTTTTCTAAGAGACTGCAAGTGCTTTGGGGCCTAGGATACAATCATGGTTGAAGTGCCCATTACTTTAAAATTTTAATAAATATTCATTGCCCTGAATAATTTCCAGAATGAGGCCTGCATAGTTTCCGGCACAGCCATCACAGTGGGCTCTGTGCCTGGTGCCCTGAGGAGCTGGGGACTCTGTGTGAGGCCTGCAGGTGTGGATCCTACACTCGCCAGCCCAAGTTTCCACAATTCTCTGTTCAAAGATTCAAGAGAATATTTGAGAAAAGAAAGCTTTGAATGGTTCTGAGTGAGTCATGACCCGGGCCCCCACACATCTCTCAGTTTGTCGCCAAAGGGACCCTTTTAAAAACCAGATTTCCTATCATGACATTTTAGGTCGGAGGATTTTGCAGCCAGAATTTGCATTTGCAAGGCTGTATGCATGAAAGAATGCCCATGGGGATATTCTGGGGCCAAAGGCCTTGGGACGCCACTGCTTTTAAGATCTTTTGTAGGGCTCATATGCTCTTCAAGTAGTCAGCATAATTCCTTGCTTCATTATAAAGCCTACATTAATGAGTCCAAAATACCCCAAACCATAAAGGAGAAATCCACACACTGCACTACATTAACACTCATATATTGGGGAAAAACTCCAAACAACAGATAAAAACAACACCAAAATTCAGGAATGATACACCAGAAGGGCTGTACACCACTGGAAAGGATTATGATAAGCCTTCATTGATTCCGAGTTGCACCCATTAGGCCTGGGAGTAGATGTTTTGCAGTTTGAGCCAGTTCTAAGAGAGTAACATTAATGGAATTTTTAAAGGGAACATTACACTTAATTTGAGAATTTGATTTGATTGGCAATAACAAAATTGTCATAAAACTTGTACGTTTCAAGTCTTATTGTAGGAATGTCAGATGATTAAAAGAGTGGGTACAAACTGCACTCTATGCAATCAAAGTGTCACTCTTAGAAAGAAAAAAAAAGAGAAGGAAAATACTTCTAGAATCTAGAGATAATTGACAGCTTGGAAAAATCCACCTGGCCAGTCGACTTTCCTCATTCTGCAAACACTGAATAGCATATTTTCATTATAAACTCACAGCCAGAGTGTAAGATTAAATTCTGAAATGCAGGGCAGGGACTGCTATGGTTGGCTGAGTTTCAGGTTCGAGTGTCTGTGTAGACAGAGCCATGCCAAAAGTTATTAGATCAGGGCCAATCTCCTCCAACATCTCAGAGGGGACTGATCTCGGGGCTCCGGCATTCTGCATTTGGTTTCACCATTGAACTTCCTTCCTTCCCCACCTCTCTTATCTCCAGAGACTTCCCTGCACGTGAAAATAGAGACTGTCTCTCCCCGAGAGCCTCACAGAAAATGGCAATCCGTGGAATAATGCCCATTGGTGGTGGTTGGGGGCACTATCTGTTTTTTAGAGGACTTCTTTTCTTTCTTTCTTTCTTTGTTTCTTTCTTTCTTTGTTTCTTTCTTTCTTTCTTTCTTTCTTTCTTTCTTTCTTTCTTTCTTTCTTTCTTTCTTTTGTTTTCAGCATTTCTAATTTTTTTTCTCCTGCTAAACAGTCTTTTTAGAAACCCTAAACAGTCTCTTCAATAAACGGTGTTGGGAAAATGGGATGGGTACATGCAAAAAAAAAAAAAAAGAAGAAGAAGAAAGAAAGAAACTAGACTAACAACTTACACCACAAATAAGAATAAACTAAAAGTGGATAAAACCCTTAAATGTAAGTTGTGAAACCATAAAAAATCATAGAAGGAACGTAGGCAGTAAAACCTGACTTCACGCATAGCAGTATTTTCACTAATACAGCTCCTAGGGCAAGAGAAACAAAGGAAAAAATAAACAAATAAACAAATGGGACTACATCAAACTAAAAAGCTTCTGCACAGCAACAAAATAAAAAGGAATCCCGCTATATGGGACCACAGATTCTCCACTAATATATCTACTAGGGGTTACTTTCCAAACTGTAGAAAGAGTGTATACCATTCAACACCAGGAAAATGTATATCCAGTAGCATGGTTTGATATCCAGAACTAGTCTGAGAATTTTAAAAGCACAGAATCATGGGATTAGCAAAGAGGAGCAGATGGTCTCCCCTTCTTGAGCAACTACTCTGGAATCCAGAATCCTAGTGTCAGAAGCCCCAGTGGAATACCCAGGCATCTGAACAACACACTTAATTGGGTATTTCCCCCCTGGAATTACATACACCGTGATTAAGACTTATAGGGAATAGGGGATCGTGACATTTTATAGGGATGATAATAGCAATTCTTTGGAGTAGAATTTTTTGGTAAATGCTATTTTCCAATGATTCTTTTGGTTCATAGAAATTCAAGTTGATACTAAAATAGCTAAATCAGAGTCGATTTTAGGAAGAGGTCTTAATTTCTTTCAAAGGGATCTCTTGAGGCGATAAGGAGGTAGGATTTCATGTTAAATATCAACTCACTGAAATTTCACAATGTAAACGAATCTCGTCTATAACTATGTCTTTTTTATTGTGTTATTCAGGCCAGCATTTTTGTATGTATGCATTTATTTATTTTGGTTTGTTTGGTGCTTTCTTATGGGTGGTGAGGAAATTGTCACTTTCAAACTATATGAAATCAGCACTTACAGGTTTAACACACAGTTCCAGTGCCTTGATTATTTCTGCTTAGCAGACAGTTCCCAGTGGGCTAAAGTCTACTTTCTACACTAATTCCTACAGATCAGCTCTTTTTCTTGGACAGTTTAATCCAAAGAGTCACTAAATATTTTTGCACATGGTATATTAGTTATATTAAACACAAACTTAGGAAAATCATATTAGCAGTTGGCATCAGAATTTTTCTTAAAACACACACACACACACACACACACACACACACACACACACCCAAATGTATTTATTCAGAGGATAAAAACATACATACACACACAAACCTCTTGACAAGTGATTAAGGGTATAAAATGAGATCCCCAGGCACCTGGAAGTTGATGGAAATGTTCTAAAGGAGAAAGAGAGAAAGAAGGGTGGAGATGTTAGAACACTGTATGGAATGTAAAGTAACCCCACCCATTTTCCGTTAGACATTGAGTGAAGTGGCCAAGCTGAGAAATGTTGGTTGGGAGCCCTGGTGAGTGTTTACATGTGTTGTCTGTGTGGGTATGCATGCAAACCAGCGATGGGCTGGGTACCTTCTGTACTGACACAATGACAAAAGGCCACCCTGACTGGCAAATAACATAGTCAGAGAAAGGCCTCAGGGACCCAAGTCTCAGCAGCTTCCAGAAATCACGAGAAGGGTTCCAGACAATCACAGGTTTAAGCAGAACTCTAAAGATCAGAAGGATGCAAGAGAACTTAGGTGTCACTTGGGGCTCATAACGAAATCAAGAATGATTCCCTGGAAAGAATAGAACTGGGGGGGATCCACCCCGGGATTGGGCCTTTCTCCTGCTTTAGAAGAAATAAACACTCTATAACTTGTAAAATGAGAACAGTTTTTGGACTCGGTTAAGCCAAAATATTCTTAGCTTACTCTGAGCCCACAAAAATATACTCTTATATTTTCTCCTATTAGCTATGTAATCGTCTCTTTCACATTTAAATATTCCATCTCAAGTTTACTTTTGGATGTGGTATAAGGAAGGGACTCAAATTTATATTTTCTTATAATGAGCTATTCTTGCCAATGTTATTTAAAAAATATGTGCCTTTCCCACCCCCCGCCCCCCAATGATCTGTGATACCGTTCTCCTATAAGCTTTCCATGCAACCATAAATTAGTTGAAATCTCATTACCTCATTACCTGATTATCTTATGATCTCATTGTGGATTTATAGCTCTTTTTTTTTCTTCTTTAAGAATTGTAGTCGGGGAAGTGTCAGGGGAATAAAAAGATACTGAATATGATTGATGTCACATCTTAGAAATTTTATAAAGTAGTAATACACCAAAGATTAAAATTTAACTCAAAACTACCAAGTCTTAATGGGAGGCACTCACATAAAGATATCAATTAGATTGATGTATTAAATCTTCACTTCAAGAAACACATATCGAGTGTCTATGATATGGAAATATGAAAATAGATTCAGACCGAGAACTGGTTTTTGAGTTGCTTTGTTTACTTTTATTGGTCCATTGCCTTCAATCAAACAGTGTTCACATGTAAAGCTCTGTACTAAGCAATCATTGTCATTAGATAGCAAACATTGTCATTAAAGAGCTTTGGGTTTAGAGAAAACCAAAGAAATAATATGAGATGATGTGAGCTGTTTCAAGAACAGAAGCAAGAGAGTGTGGGATCACCCAGAATTGCAAAATGGAAAGATAATATTAACTCTTTTTTTTACATCATGTATTTTTTTAGAACAAGAGTTTGGTTATGTGTTACGAAGAGTAACCTGGTTGTAGAATTCTAAAGAGAGAATCAGGACTGCTACCTGTAAGTGTGTTGGCACTGGTTATTGAAGAAAGGTTTTAGGAACAAATTTCTCATTCAGAGGCTATTTTAACAGCCGATCTCTCACCCAGGGGCCATTTTCCTCCTTAGCTATACTGTCTTCCCAGAGCAAAATCAAGATCCATAGATTAAATCATAAGAAATCTTCACAACTAAAATAAATAGCACAAAATCATGTACTAAAATCCATAGACCTTAACCATAACAAGATCTTCCCAGATTCTTGCTTTGTCATATATGCTTGTACTTCAATTAAAAAAAAAACACACAACAACCTACAACATATAACCTGAATCATCTGCTTGTCCAGCCCACTGCAGATTAGAATCAGAAATTAGAAGTGTGAAGTTATGAAAACAGTGCTAACAAAACGAGAAGACAACCGATATTAGAGTTATATCTGATAGCATGAAAGGTAACCTGGATCTCAGAAATTCAAAGCACAAAATTCAAAGCAGAGCAAAGTGAAACCATCCATTTAGCAGTATGGCAAAAATGAGTTTATTTCTAGACAGAAGAGGTCTTTTATATATGTCAACTCTGCTGTCAGGCACGGTGAGAGATTTTCACAAACTCTGGATTCTAGACTGGAATTAGAATCACGTGTGCTACTTTTCCTTTACGTGATGCAGTATAAAACAGTGGCTAAGATCACTATCCAGTCAGAGGTCCATGAGTTCGAATCTCAGGTTTGACATTAGCCAATGGCCAATGACTTAGTCTTTCTGACACAGAACTTCCTCGTGAACAAAATGGGAATAGTAATGCCCAAGTCAAATAGTCATGAGGATTTAATGAGAAAATCTTTGTAAACCACTTCACTAATGCTTACCACTTTGTAATCATGCAATGAACAGAGCTACTCTATGCCTCTTCATTGGAGAGGCTTCTGTCATTGGAGAAGGCGGAGTTTAAAAGATTGCTTATTCCCTCAGAATAAGTTATCATTGCATTTAGGTGAGATTTAGTAAATGACAAGTAGTAAATGCTCATTTTACTGTTCTAATAGTTGAGCCATGAATGTACTTAAAATATATTTGTTTGGGAATCATCTGTGTTCTCAGTTTTTAACTGTCTAATCCTATCTTAAACAAAAAAAAAGTTTTATTTATTTATTTATTTATTTATTTTTAGAGAAAGATAGAAGAGAGGATAGAGATAGAAACATTAATAAGAGAAACATTGATCCACTGCCTCCTACATGCTCCCTACTGGGGATCAAGTTCACAATAGGCTTGTGCTCCTGACCTGGAATTGAACCAGTGAACTCTTGCTTCCTGGGTTGATGCTCAACCATTCAGCCACACCAGCCAGGCTAGTCCTATGTTTAAATCCTGGAAACTATCTTTTTAACTTCTTACTATTTATCATCAAAGAGAGAAGTGAATGTGTTAAAGATTAGTATAAAGCTACCCCAGATAGTTGGAAGGGAAACATCAAATTCTATTTGAAAGTAGCATTATATCAATAGCATTTTATGTACTGACTAGAAGTAATATATTTTAAAATATTGGGATGTATAAAATTAACATATTTTTGTTCAAGTAGATATCACAAGACACATTGATTTCCAACAGCCAATATAAAAATAAATTTCCAACATGCTTCCCTTATTCCATACTGTTCTCTATTCCCTACAAAGAATCTAGAGTGATCTTTCAATGTATATAGTAATTCACATGACTTCCTATTTAAAATTCTAAGATGGCTTAATACTGAGTGTGAAATTAAGACAATCTTTTCAGAGTCTACAAGGCAGGGTATAATCTTGTTCTTTTCTCGCTCTGAACTAGTCTCCTTCTGTACATACACTCTATTTTTAAATTAATTTTTCAATATTTCTCTGATCAGAGAAAAGAGAATGCAGAATTTGCTCACATATGACTTGAAAACAGAATGAAAGGCATAAGTTACTTTAGAATAAAAATTTTAATTAAACATAGAAGTGATTGCAGCGTTTCTTTAAAGAATCTAGAGATATCTCAGTAAGCATTTGTATACTTGCTAATAGAATCCCAGAAGTATTCATGAAAGACTCAACCTTACCTAATATCTAATTTTTTCAAGGTGAGTCCTCTGCATTAGCAAGGTGTTTGATGGTGGCATAGATATCAATATTAGCTAGTCATAGTACTAATAGATTTAATTTCTATTATTTCATTTAGTACTCATATTTCATTGATGTTCCTAATATACTGCTGTGGGCCCTTACAATGTGAGTCCATATTTATATTTAGATAGATAAGAAAAGGTCACTGAGAAATTTAAATGTTTATCCAGAGCTACACAGATATCTGAGCCAGAAATAAGATGTAGAGTGTTTTAGGACTGAGAAAATATCTTGTCTTTGAAAGAAGGTGGTATAGCAACATGGATGCATGTGGGACTTATTCCCTAGTTCATCAAGTACATGTAAGTCATTCAGTGTTCATTGGAAATCTATTCTGATCAGATAATGTCATACTAGGGAAAATGTCTTCCATCTGAAATTAACTTACAGATAAAGCCTAAGAGCATTGGATATTCCAAAAAGAGGTTGAAATAAATTTTTTATGACAATAAAATGTGATCAGTGTTTTTCCCCCCCATAAGGGTTAATTTCAAACCCAATTTCATATGACTTCAGAGAATAGATGCTGATAAAATTCAAAAAGAGGGAGTTTCTTAGATTCTATGAAGGCAACAGCTGGTGGAAAATATTTAAGTAAACAGGAAGTTCCTTGACTATTAGCATGACTGTACTTTCAATATAACTCTGTTATATTGAGACTACTAGTAGCAAAACATACCCCTGTAATTTATACATTCTCTGTCTTACTTATGGAAAAGTAGAAAGCTTACCTTGGTCTCTAGCTTTCAGTACTTAGCAGAATTAATAAAATGATGACCTTCTCTACCCTTAACTTTGTGTTTAGGAACAAAACCAGTGAAGAAGTTTCTATTAAAATTGGTAGATTTTTCAAAAAATTCTTTGGATATGAATTTTGGCCAGATTTTGAAGTTACTCATTTGTTTTTGGATCAGCTTTTACAATGCGGCTGGGATTGTTTTGTGTGTGTGTGTGTGTGTGTGTGTGTGTGTGTGTGTGTGTGTGTTGTAATACTAAATTGCACCATTGCTGTTCTAAAAAATGGAGCTACATTGAAATGAAACCTCAGAAAAAAACCATGTTTGAGCAATGTTAAACATCTGACAGGGGCAGGGCAGGACAGAGCCATGTATTTCTTGTTATATCTATTCTTTGTGAGTAAAGCACTGAGTTAGAAAGTGATGGATCTTCCTGTGTATATTATACTCAGTGCTAAAAAATGTGCCTGAAGTCTTGAGGTCATGTAGTTTTTAAGTGATATCAGCTCTAAAATGAAATCTTATTATACAATTCAGTTTATTTTATTGTATGGCTAGCAGTGGAAGAATTAAAAATTTAAGTAACTAAGAATATTTTTAGAGTTCAGTATAGTTACGAATTTTTCTGTTCAGATATTCTTTCACTAGTCTTTGGAAAACAAATCATATGTTAGCAATTTCCTTGAGAATACTCAGTGCTATAAGACCCTTTTACTTAAAAATGCAAATTATTTACTAGAATATAATTGACACTTTGCTTTATATGGAAAGTTTGACTGAAAATTTAAGAGCATTGTTATGAAATGAGTATTTTTATTGCATAGGTGGAGTTTCTCATAACATAAATGTGAGATTCTTTTAGCTCTCAACCCCCAGGAGTGGAAAGTTGTTTGTCTTGCTAACACTATGTAAATTTTAATCAGTATCCTGTTATTATTAAATGGTTTTCACAGCAAAAATTACTTGAAATTTTATTATAGTTTAAAACTGTTTTTCTCCACAATGACACAAAAAGATCATTTTTAAGTTAAAAGTACATGGAAAGAGTTCTATTATCTGCCTATAATAAAACTTTTATTTTAGGACCTTTTATCAGTAAAATATAATATGGAACTAATAAAAGAAATAAAATAATACTGGGTGCTAGAGGACCTCAAAACATAAGGAAATTTTAAATTAATGATACAGATCTCTTTTTGGTAAAAATATTAGTAGTTTGATGGTCTTACAAATAGACATGATTGCTAGGAGGCTAGAATAATCTGTGGAAATGTCATTGGGTTTTAAAACCAACAAAAATGACCTGTGAAAGTAACCAAGCCAAAAGTTTTGATGTTGAAGTAGTTTTCTCATGGTTCACACCCATGAAATAGCTTTGTCATGATTTTACATTGGCAAACATTTCATCAGGATCACAATGAGGTAAGGAGATAGGCATGGTGAGGCACCCTAGTCTTATTAACCAACTTTTTTTTAAAAAAATGATCTACTTTTTGAAAGAATTATCGGTTTAAAATTGCTTTTAAATATTTGGCATTTATAGGATTTTAGTTAGGGAAAGAATTTTGGTTTCTCTATGTGTATAAATGACTTTTTCAGAAAACAAAATCGAGAGATAGTAAAATAGCTCTTCATAGTGCTTTGTATGTATTATGCCATTCAGTTCTCATAACAACCCTATGAGATAGGCAGTTTTTATCATCTCTAGCCTACAGTTACAGAAACTGAAGCTTAGAAAAGCTGCCTATGCTATTCAATATCTTTTTTTTTAAGCACATCTTTTTTTTCCTTTAAAATATATTTTATTGATTTTTTTACAGTGGGAAGGGAGAGGGATAAAGAGCTAGAAACATCGATGAGAAAGAAATATAGATCAGCTGCCTCTTGCACACTTTTTATTGGGGATGTGTCCACAACCAAGGTATATGCACTTGACCAGAATCAAACCTGGGACCTTTCAGTCCGCAGGCTGAGGCTCTATCCACTAAGCCAAACTGGTCAGGGCTATCCAATATTGTCCACTGGTGAGAGGAAAGTGGGGAATGAACTAGCTGAGTAACAAACATATATAAATA
This sequence comes from Lasiurus cinereus, assembly GCA_011751065.1. Lineage (NCBI taxonomy): Eukaryota > Metazoa > Chordata > Mammalia > Chiroptera > Vespertilionidae > Lasiurus > Lasiurus cinereus. Next base: position 1,724,638 of record JAAGEH010000045.1, on the reverse strand, counting down.
TGTTTGTTTTCAAGTTCAGTCCTTTCTACCATGTGTATACTGCCTTCCCGTGCCTGGGTTCTTGGAAGCAGTAAGAGGATGGAGATGAGGGGTAGTTGGTGCTGAGTGTGTATGGGAGGACTGTTTGATCTAGGGACACAGACATGGGTTGGCAGGGAGGGAATAGAATGCTTAAGACAAGAATTTTGAATCTAATTTTGTAAAGGAAAAGGAAGGCTTAGACTATCCCTGAGAAGACACAGTGACTTTATTCTAGATTTGGGACCAAGTCTCTGTCAGTCGAGACCAAATGAAAACTAGTCAATAGAGATATTAGCCAACAATATGCAACTGTTTGTTCAACAGATATCCATTGAGCACCTCTATGTGTCAACCATTGTTCTAAGTGTCAGATACAATGGTGAACAGGAACAACAAAGACACTAAGTACATAGAACTTACTTTATAGTAGAGAAAAGCAAAATGAACAGTCAAACCAATCAGTAAATGTAATTTCAGGCAGAGGTAAACTGTAAGGAGGTAAGTGGATGGAGAGAAAAAGCAAGAGAGGATATTTTGCAAAAGGCATTAAGATCAATCCATTTATGTGAAGAACTCCAGAAAGAGACATACACACATATAGGGTCCTGTTTCAAATAATCATATGTGTTCCAGAAATAATCTGAAGCTGGGTATGGGTGGAGAAGTAGTTGGTGAGGGTAAGAGTGGTAGGATAGGATTCAAAATCAACTCAGTAAAAAGGATCTAGATTGTGTAGGGTTTTGTGAGTCAGAATAGAAAGTTTATAATTTAACTTAAGCAAAATGGAAGACTTTACAAAGATTTAAACAGAGATGCTCTGAGGAAAATGGATGGGGTGGGGAGAAGTAGAATAGGCAGCTGGATAATTGAAAGTGGAGTTAAATATAATGTTGGGAATGGTGATATATTTATATATGTGGTGATAAATTATAACCACCAGAGACTAGAACAGAGCCCCAAGGGCACCAATGTCTAGAGCAGTGGTTCTCAGCGCTGCTCATGCCACGGCCCTTTAATACCGTTCCTCATGTTGTGGTGACCTCCAACCATAAAATTATTTTCATTGCTACTTCATCACTGTAATTTTGCTACTGTTAATGAGTCGTGATGTAAATATCTGTGTTTTCTGATGGTCTTAGGGAACCCTGTTAGCGGTTCTCAACCTGTGGGAACCACTGCTGTAGAGCCTAAGACCATCGGAAAACACAGATATTTACATTATGATTCAGAACAGTAGCAAAATTACAGTTATGAAGTAGCAAAGAGGATAATTTTATGGTTGGGGGTCACCACCACATGAGGAACTGTCTTAAAGGGTCTTGGCATTAGAAGGGTGGAGAACCACTGTTCTAGAGCTATAAAAAGGAGATAAACCAACTTAGCTATTCTAACAGTGGAAAACAACCCATAACAAAGGTGTTCTTAAAGCCCATTAAATAATGAGTTTCAGGATGATAAGAACTCAGGTAATGTGCTCTGCAGTCCCTTAGAGAAAGTTAGACATGTTGGAAAAATTATCACCACCCCTCCCCCCACATCTCCAAAACAGTTTTTCAATGAACGATTGAGCTGGCAAAAATAAATAAAAATAAGTCAAATCCATGTGACTTGGAAACAACTTCAAGATGTTAGCTCTTTAAGGGAACCTGAGAAATGAAATGAAATTATACAGTAGATGGATTATTATTTTAGAATGGAACACACACACACACACACACACACACACACACACACTTTTAATGATTTAGTTCAGTGGTTCTCAACCTTCCTAATGCCGGGACCCTTTAATACAGTTCCTCATTTTGTGGTGACCCCCAACCATAAAATTATTTTCTTTGCTACTTCCTAACAGTAATTTTGCTACTGTTGTGAATCTGTGTTTTCTGATGGTCTCCTATGATGGGGTCGATGAACCCCTGCAAAGGGGTCATGACCCACAGGTTGAGAACCTCTGATTTAGTTGAAACCAGTGATGCAGATAAGGAGGTAATAATCAAGGACATTTAAGAGAGGAATAAAAGATGTAATATCCACAGAGTGGTTTCTCTGAATGAAGGAGAAACCTTTGGTATATAATGAGAGCAATGATGTCAAGATGAGTGCAGATAATACTAGGGTTATAGATTCCTCAGTGGAAAAAAAAATATGGGTTTCCATGATGAGAGATTTTTCGTTCAGTAACTATAAAATCTTAACCCAGGCAAGTTTATTGTGTAGAGAAAGAGCCACAATTTTCCCTAGAATTAAAAAAAAAAAGTGAATGTTTTCCTACATACTAAAGGACCATGATGCTTATCACTACGTGACTCAAGGAGAGAGGGTTCCAATAAAAATACATCAGCCATTGGTTCTAAAAATGGTCCTTTTTAGACCATAGAACCATATGCTCTTGAAGCCCAAATAAATGTACTGATTTTATTTAAATTTGTTAAAATTAAAGGTGATATGCCTAAATAAAATATCAAACATATATCATAGCAATATCTTCACTGATACATCTCCTAAGGCAATGGAAACAAAGGAGAAAATAAACAAGTAGGACTACATCAAAAAAAAAGCTTCTGCACAGCAAAAGAAACAACAAAACAACAAGAAAGCCCACTGCATGGGAGAACATAATTGCCAATGTCATATCTGATAAGAGCTAAATCTTCAAAATTATAGGGAACTCATACATCTTAATAAAAGGAAGATAAACAATCCAATCAAAAACTGGACAAAAGACCTAAATAGACAATTTTTGAAAGTGGAAATACAGAAGCCCAAGAGACATATGAAAAAATGCTCAAAATCACTAATCATCTGAGAGATGCAAATCAAAATGACAATGAGGTACCATCTCACACCTGTCAGAGTGACTGTCATCAAGTCAACAAATGACAAGTGCTGGTGAGGATGCAGAGAAAAAGGAACGCTTGTGCACTGCTAGTGGGAATGCAGACCTGTGCAGCCACTGTGGAGAACTGTATGGAGTTTCCTCAAAAAATTAAAAATGGAACTTCCATTTGACCCAATGTTCCCACTCTTAGGAATATATCCCAAGAAAACAGAAACACCAATCAGAAAGGATTTAGGACAATCTTGTATTGATAGAAATTTATTAAATTTCCAAAATTTTGATAATATAAAGTATACTACAATGAGTTTACCAATTTATACTAATAAAAGCCTACGTGGTCCTCCTGCCCTCACACAATGCCCTCACGTCATCACAATATGGCTGCCCCATGTCATCACAAGATGGCCACCACAAGTTGACTGCCACAACATGGTTGGCAGGGGAGGGCAGTTGAGCGTGATCAGGCTGGCAGGGGAGGGCAGTTGGGGGTGATCAGGTTGGCAGGCAGAAGTGGTTAGAGGAAATCAGGCAGGTAGGCAGGTGAGTGGTTAGGAGTCAACAGTCCTGGATTATGAGAGGGGATATCCAACTGCCGGTTTAGGCTCAATCTCTGAACTAGCAGTTGGATATCCTCCTAGGGGTCTTAGATTGGAGAGGGTGCAGGCAGGCTGAAGGATCCCCCTCACCCCCCAAGCATGAATGTTGTGCACTGGGCCTCTAGTCTTCAATAATCTGTTAATATAAACATTCAAGTTGACAACGCTGGATCAAGTAGTATATACATTTAAAATTTGATATTTATCATTTACAGATGTACAAAGGACTTGTATACAAAGTTGTAGATTTAAAAGCTGTTGTAATTTCTCATCATGACAATCTCAAATGCAATTAGGTTAAAATATTATAATAAACACTTACAAAAAGGTATTTTAATTAATGAATAATTCTACATTTGTTTTTAGAACTAACTTTGATTAAGTTGTACATTCTCCTTGCTACTTTGTTCCTATTGTTAATTCTCCATTATGCTTCCAGTAATAAGGACCTGAATAGTCCCATGTTTGTATCTATGTGGTCTCTCAGTAGAAAAGAGAAATCCAAAAATCCAAAGTTATTTCAGAAATTCCAGAACTCTTCAAGTTAAGGTCATGTTCACAGACTGCTTAATATCTGACAGATTTGATTCAAAGTGAAAACAATTTTGAATATCCTTTTGGGTGATTTTGCCACAGATATGTTTCATAATACCGTACAAAGTTCAAATTCTATTTGTCAGATTTTAGTGTTTCTAAGTCTCACTTTGCAGCTGCAAAAGATAACCTCTCAGCTGCTCTTATGAATTTATGGGAGTTGTACTTGGTGTGGTGGCCTGCCAGCTGCTGATAAATCACTATAAAGTCTGGATAAAAACAGGACTGAAAAATTCACTTGGAAAGATTCTGCAAAACAACAAAAATGGACCTGAGTCTCTATTTTTGCTAATACTTTACTTGTCTATTCCTCTTTTTATTTTATCCCTTTTAGCCCAGACACATCCACCCAATTACAGCTTAGTGATGGAGAAAGAGCCTCAGCTCCAGACCAAATATGCTAAACAAGATTCATCAGTCATCAGGTGTATATCTTCTTTGTTTGTTTGTTTGTTATTCCTCACTGGAGGATATTTTTCCATTTGATTTTTAGGGAGAAAGGGAAAGACAGAGAGAAATATTGACATGAGAGAAAAACACATCGATTGGTTGCCTCCTGCATGTGCCCCAACCAGGGCCTGGGCCAAGGAGGAGCCGGCAGGCAAGGTATGTGACCTTGACCAGAATTGAACCCAGGATCCTTTGGTCTGCAGGCCAATGTTCTATCCATTGAGCAAACTGGCTAAGGCAGCAGGTGTATATTCTTAAAAGGTTTACCCTGCCTTACTTACCTGACTTTCCTCATCCACAAGAGGCATAGCTTAGCCACTTCCTAATAATAGTTTACTTTTATTCACCACTTAATTGCTACTATTTGAGCATAAGCATTTATTGTCATACAAATTATGTTCCCAACCCTTTTACTCTTTAAAATGATAGAGGACTCTATAGTGCTTTTATTTATATGATTATATTTATCCACATTCTTCATTTTAGAAATTAAAGACGAGAAGTTTAAGGCCTGGTCGGGTAGCTCAGTTGGTTAGAGTGGCATCCCCATGTGTCAAGGTTGTGGGTTCAATCTTGGGCAGGGCACATGCAAGAATCAACCAATGAATGCATAAATAAGTGCAACAACTAATCGATGTTTCTCTCTTCCCCTCTCTCTAAAAATCAAGCAGTAAGTAAAAGAAAATGGTAAGTTTAGAAAAATTTATTTTAAAATAATAATTATAATGAACCTATTATAGGTTAAATTAAGTTACATGTTTTTGTGAAAACTTGTTTTTTTTAAAATGAGAAGACTGTCAATTATGTATTTCAAATCTAATGTGTTTAATGGAGAAAAGCTGGAATCACCTGCTTTTGTACTCAGTTTGTTAATGTATTGCTTTTTATTAAGTATATGAGGGAAATCCAATCTCACACAGATGTGTAGTTGGAAAGGGAAGCAATATCTTAATTATATTTCCTGATAGTTATAAATATTCTTTATTGATATTACAAAAACTAGATAAGTGGCAATTTTGCAAATGTTACTTGCAATGTAAAACCATGTCTGTGGACATTTTATATTCTATTCACTTAAAATCCAATGGTCTATCTTGTATTGACATAGCTCATTTATCCATGCATGATTTGTAACATCATATATTGGTTATTTGAGCAATATTAGTTCATTGAGTTAGGCAGATGTTCCAAATGTTGACACACTTCATTATACAATGTCAAAAACAATGATCATTAACATCACCGCTGATATCCCCTGAAATGTCTTTAAGTATTGGGAAGGTGCCAAGCTCACAATAACATAGAAATTTTCTGAAGTTCTAATTTTAGCTTTAATTTTAGCAAATACTGCCTGGTCTTTAATTGACAAGCTCATGTACTTACTGAGAAAATACCTGCCAAATATTCTAGTTTAAATGACCATAGTTTAACTATCTGTCATTATTTCAAGTAAAAATAGGGTTTTAGGAAGAAATCGGTTGATTCAATTCACAAGACAATCATTTCTTTGCCTTTAGACAGGCATGATAGAGACGTCTGCAAAGTGCTTTTTATGTGCAATTCCATTTTATCGCTCACAATGTTAAAAAGACGTGTGCATGGTCCAATGAAATTTATAATGAAATCACTTCAACACAGATAGTGTTAAGGGAATAAAACATTTTACTTATACATCTTATTTTATATTTAATCTTTTATATGTAGGCCCCATTATAGATCAATCATAATCTTTCTATTCAGTCAGATTAATTCTAGCTCTTCAAATTCCTAGTTGTGTGAATTTATGTTTCTTAAAATTTCTGACCTTCAGTTCTGTTACAGAAAATTTATATATTACATATTATATATTACACTAGAGGCCCCGTGCATGAAATCTGTGCATGGGGCAAGGGAGTGGGGATATCCCTCAATCCTGCCTGCACTCTCTCCAATCTAAGACCCCTCAAGGGATGTCTGACTACCCATTTAGGCCATTCCTCTCACAATCTAGGACTGTTGGCTCCCAATTGCTCACCTGCCTGCTTTCCTGATGGCTCCTAACCACTTCTGCCTGCCAGCCTGATCACCCCCTAACCACTCCCTTGGCAGCCTCATTAATGCCTAACTGCTCCCCTGCCATTTTCCCCTAACTGCCCTCCCTTGCAGGCCTAATCTCTTACCACTACCTCTTTGCTGACCATCTTCTGGTGGCCATTTCATGTCCACATGGAGGCAGCCATCTTTGACCACATGGAGGCAGCCATCTTGTGTGTTGGAATGCTGGTCAATCTGCATATTACTCTTTTATTAGATAGGATAGAGGCCTGGTGCATGGGTAGGGGCCAGCTAGTTTTTCCTGAGGGGTATCCTGGATCAGGGTGAAGGTTACCTTGGAGCGTGGGGCAGTCTGGGTAAGAGGCCTGTGGTGGTTTGCAGGCCAGTCATGTATCCTGGCAACCCAAGCAGAGGCCATGGTATCCGGGATTTATTTCTCTTCTATAATTGAAACTTTGTAGCCTTGAGCGGAGGCCAGGGCAGGCCAGGGCTGCAGGAAGTTTGGCTTCCTCCATTGCTGGGGAAACCCAAGCCTCCTGCTCACTTCATGGCCTGAGCCATCTTGGGTGAGTTAATTTGCATACTCAATCCTGATTGGCTGGTGGACATGGCTTGTGGGCATAGTGGAGGTACAGTCAATTTTCATGTTTCCCTTTTATTAGTGTAGATAATACACATTACATATTATACATCAAACATATTATATGTAATACATTACACATGACATGTTACACCCTGTGTTACATTTTATATGTCATATGTTAAATATTATATGTTATACATTACCAGTATATGTTATATGTCATATGTTAGAGTTATGTGTATATTTTATATAATATAAATCTGTAATGTATAACAATAATATTTCCTGAATCATATATTTATTATGAGGTTTAAATGGACATTTAAAAGTCTTAACCCAGAAAGCAATCAATGTATAATATTAAAATAACTTTAAAAGTTATTTGCCCAGAAGCCAAGCCCCTAGTTGCATCTTCAAGGCTCTTCCCAAAGTGGTAGCCTGCCTCTAGCTGAAGACACAGAAAGGTGACTCCTTATTTCAGGTTGGTTAATGGTTTTCTCTCTTCCAATATTTAAACTAAATTATAACTCCTAATACAGCTCTTTTTGAATGTGAAATTATATTTCCCCTTATCCTTTTGATCATCATGCTGCATTTGAGTAGGAGAGAAAAGCACTTTGATAGGCCTTTTTAAGCATAATTGAACATTATTTTGAGTCCATTAGACATGACATCTGTCTGCTAAGGTTTTAGAAAATAGTTTATTCATGTTATCTGCAAAATAATCTTCCAGGTGAGATACTTTTAAAAAATATATATTTTATTGATTTTTTTTTTTTACAGAGAGGAAGAGATAGGGATAGAGAGCTAGAAACATCCCTTACAGCAACCAAGATACATGCCCTTGACCAGAATCAAACCTGGGACTCTTCAGTCTGCAGGCCAACCGCTATCCACTGAGCCAAACTGGTTAGGGCAGTGAGATGCTTTTATTGGCTTCTTTTTTTTTCCTTTTTTCTACCAATATCTCCTATAGTTTTTCTTATTGCCTTGATGTACCAAAAGTAAATTATCCCTATGTAATTTTTATAACCGAAATTGCTTCAAATTTTATATACTTAAAAAAATATACACTTTTAGTTTTTTTTCCAACAAATCTGATTATAGCAGATAGTTTTATTTAACTATCCTGTATTTATCATAATATAATTAATTTAATAATGACCATAGTACCAATAACAACAATCATAAACAATTTCCTTGAATCTGTCTTTTTAATTTTTCTTCTTTATTTTTGCTGTGCACTCACTTAGAACATTCTCTTAAAAATAGAATGGTATAGAAAAAGGTGCCATGAACACGTGTTAACATTGACAAATTATGTTCATTTTAACTAATATATCAGTTTGGGCCTTTATCTTCATAAGATGTGTAGAAAAAATTCTTAAACTAATTAATATTCTATTTCTAACCGGCGGAGTATAGTGAGGTGGAAAAGTACAGTGAGCTGGACATCTGCGCAATGAATATTTGCTGAGTCAAGGTCTTAATGAACATTCTCTACAATATATCTCGAGGGGAAAAAGCAATCAAAGGTTTTTGTTTCTCTTAATGGCCATATTGGTGAAAAATGAAAAAGAAATAATTGCCTTTATTGTCCTTCCTTCCCCCCATTTACTTGTCTTGTTGTGGAGCATATAAATTCTGTGTCTATTTCATGGGTTCATGTTTATGTATGTAAGAGATGAACTACATTACATTTAGACAAATGTAAATTAGCCCACCAGGTACTGTGGGCCTGAAATAAGATAGACTTACAATAGATAATGTTTTAAAGATAAAAATGCCATGCGCTGTTGAGTCAATAGGTACTTTCAAACATTCTGCACTGATCTTAGTGTTTAATTTTTGTACCATCCCTTTCCTTTACCCACAGTAATTCTTCTTGCTCTTTGAAGTGTCTGGTTTTTTGTTTACTCAAACATTTTCTCTGTTTTAATGAAATCATGGCTGGAGAGAAAGAAAAAATAGTTTGGATGAGGTTTTATTTTATAACTAAATTGTTATTGAGTTTATATGGATCAGATTGGGCAACAAACCGTAAAAATAAAGAGAAGATATTATGTTTTTATTTCTGTTCACCATTTTGTCATCTAGAAAGATATTTCTATAATATTCAGAGTAGCACTTTGAAAGATGACATAGGACTGATGGAGCACTACTTAACTATTCTCATATTGGATGGTTCTTTTTATCTAAATACTAGAGGCCTGGTGCACAAAATTTGTGTACAGAGGCAGGGGTTAGGTCCCTCACCCTGGCCTGCATCCGCTCCAATCCAAGGCATCCTTCTCGCAATCTAGGACCACTGGCTCCTAACCACTCACCTGCCTGCCGGCCTGGTTGCCCCTAACCACTTAGCATGCCTGGACTGCCCCTAACCGCTCTCCTCTACCAGCCTGATAGCTCCTAACCACTGTCTCCTGCCAGCCTGATCACCCCTAACCACCTCTGCCTTGGCCCCTGCCACCATGGCTTCGTCTGGAAGGACGTCCAGAAGATGTCTGGTCTATGCAATCTAATTAGCTAGCATATTATCCTTTTTTAGTATAGTTGATTACTATAGCAATATTGAATATGTGTTATTACAACATACTGTTTACAGTAAGAGAAAATATAGAGTAGCATATGGGATTAGTTACACTAAGTGTGACTCTTACACACCCCCACATACCTCCTAATTCTGTGGCCCTTTGGCTGTTTCTATACTTGAGAGGAAAACCATGAAGGCTCATGATCCCCCACTTAAAATCAACACAGATACTCAGTTGTTAATTTTTCTCTTTTTCTTTCCAAGGTTTTAAAAGTCCGTAATAACATGCTCTATAAATATTGCATACAGATTTTGCAGAAATTCATAAAAAATATGAGAACAATCTGAAATGTTACATTTGCTCATTTTTTTTCACCAACATAAAATATACTTGGCTAGAATCAGTTCTGTTTGGGAGATGAGCTAAATGAATTAAAAATGTTGCTGTCACAGCTGTAGGAGTTGTTGATCATCACAAGATGAAGCGGAACTGGTTATTGACATTATTTCAAGCCAAAGCTAAAAAATGAGGTCTGGTTAGTGCAACATTATTGTGTGATTCTTCTTGCTTGCATTCTTAGGAAAACGATTTTTCCCCTTATGTAGAACACATAGGCTTGGAAAAGGTTCAGATACGATTAAAAGTGTTAAAATATGGATAAGTTTAGTTGGATAGTCTTAGACAAGGCTTCTAATTTACAGTGAGTACATTTTTTATTGCTGAATTGTCTTATAAACTCCAAATGGAAACAACTATCTATATAGAAAAGAGGATATCCAAAAATATATTTTATACACTTTGAAAACATCTCATAGCAAGGCAATATTTTAGCACAGCCAGATCCTGTGCAGAAAATACATATATAACGTGATGGGTTCCTTGGGTTATGTCCCCATAGATTCGAGTTGATCTGAAGAGTGATATCCATACTCCCTACCCATTCCATGGGGAGGCTCATGAAGGAGGGAGAAAGTCTCACTGTCCTGAGGCCTCTTAAAGGAGAACATACTGTGAAAATGTAGATTTGTTGTCCTAAAGACAACATTGAATTTGCAAGGACTCAGCAACATGTGGTTAGGGCATCTTTAGCTCATTATTGAAAACTTAAAAAAATTAATACAGTTTCTATTACATAGTTTTTTTAAAAAATATGATTAAATGCACTACTTTTGATTTTGGTAAACATTTTAAGTGGTTAAAAAGAGATGCATTCTATTTATAGTAGGAATGTAAAATTTCTAAGGGCTCTATCATCTCTGAATTTACGTATACTAAAATTTCATCTAGAAAAACAACATTTAGAGAAAACTCTCAAACACATCTCTTCTTGGCTTGTAAATGACTGTCTTCTCCTGCATTTTTACATGGAGTTCAGTGCATAGCTTAACCTTTGTCCTCAGAAAGATTGGCATGCACATGTTCATAGCACCATTATTCCTGCTTTTCAAAAATTGGAAGCGACTTAAATGTTCCTTAACAGGTGAATGGGTAGACAGACTCTGTCTTAGTTAAACAAAGGAAAACGATCCAGCAATAAAAAGCAATAAATTGACACATGGATATGTTATGGCTGACCCTGAAAACCATGATGCCCAATGAAAGAAACCAGACACAAAATATCAGGTATTTTATGATTCCATTTATACTGAATGTCCATAAAAAGAAAATTTATATCACATGAACTTGATTGGTTGCCTGGGGACAAGAAATGAACTAAATGGGTAGGGGAGATCTTGGGGAGAGCATAAAAATGCCCTAAAACTGACTTAAGATGATAATTGCATCACTTGGTAATGTTCCTAAACGTCATTGAAACATACACCTGAAATGGGTAAAAATTATGGTATGTAAAGCATACCTCAATACCTCTGTTTAAAAGACATTCAGAAAAAAATGGTTTGCATTTTAGAATTTAGATAAAGAATGATTGTAGCTTAGGGCAAGCTAATTAACATAAGATTATATATTCAGATACCTCTATTGCTTGCTATTTTAATGTGAATATTTTAAAATTGTTATGTATTTATTTTGCTCTACTCTTTTAATAAATGCTCTTTTTTTATGATGCTCTTTATATACTATTACTCTAAATGTTAGAAATTCATGTTCAGGTAAATGGGTATGAAATACGCTGGAATGTAAATTTCATGAGTCTGAGGGTTGTTTACCACTACATATTCAGAATTAAGCCTAAGGTTTCTCACCGAAGATTCAAAAATCTGCTTAATTTTGTAGATTGAATGAATGCATGAATAAAAGAGTTATACAATAGCAAAGACATTCTTTCAGAATGCCAATCAGCGCTTCAATTTGTTGAAAATTATTTAATAGCAAAATTCCTTTAGGATAAAATAATATCAGAAACATTCAATTCAATTTGGTTTTCTCGCTACCCATTCCCTACGCTGTAAAGTGCAGTCTAACTCACGCCTGCCTGTCACCTGGTATTCTGTATTCAGCACATAGGAATATTATCTCCAAAAATTGGTTGGAGACAACCCAATGGCCAAGCATTCCGAATGACTTTAGATAGGGCTCGTTTTAAGAAACGCCCAGATGAAAGTCAGATAGACCATTTCCTCCTTTATTTTTTGTGCCTTCACCCCATGGACCGTTGCCTGGCAGGATCCCAGAGCAATTCCAAATTCCAGCATGCAGAATTTCATGTGAACCTCACCCGGGACAAAGGCTGCTTGTATTTTTTTCAATGATCACTTTCTTTCAGGGCCTGGCACATAAAAGATGGAGACTTTTCTGCCTCTTTCCCTGAATAATGGACTCTAAAAACCTATTAGACACCCCCACTCTAATACAAACCTGGGGAGCACGTGGTAGACTATCTCAGGAATGCCCTGCCAATAAACACAAAGAATTAATCAGCCCATGCTTTTGTTTTATTAGCCTACCCCGGTCCCACGAGATACGGCAGTGGTAAAATTAATTCATCCTACCTTCTGAAAAACTTGCCAAATAAGAAGGGCTCCTCGCCACCGCTTCGGTGACAGGTTGATAGCTGCATTTTGGAAATGTTTGTCCAGATCCAAGAGCTGGGGTTCAGTGCCATTTATTTACTGGGGAGATTTTTGGCAGGAAGTACTATACCCTTACCTGGCAGAACGAGAAAGGGTGGGGGACTTGCTTTCATTTTAAGTTGCTCCTAATTCAGTTTGAAGGAAAATAACTACATAGCATACGTAGGAAGGAATATATAAAGCATCTACAGGCTGGGGTTAAAATGAGGTTCACCTCAAGATCTATAGTGAAGTCTCATTATCCTGATTTCCCCAACTTTTCAGCTACTTCCTAGAGACAATTTCTATTTTTAAAAAAATATATTTTATTGATTTGTTTTTTATTATTTTTTTTACAGAGAGGAAAGGAGAAGAATAGAGAGCTAGAAACATCCATCAGCTGCCTCCTGCACACTCCCTACTGGGGATGTGTCCACCATCCAAGGTACATGCCCTTGATGGGAATCGAACCTGGGACCCTTGAGTCCATAGGCCAGCACTCTATCCACTGATCCAAACCGGTTAGGGGGGGACAATTTCTATTTAAAACATTTTAAACCATGAAAAGGCATATGACTTCAGGTTTGGTTGTTTTTGTTGTGGTGGTGGTTGTTGTTGCTGTGGACCTGACAGTCATATGACAGCTCCACAGTGCTCTAATTATACAACTCGTTTGTACCCTATCAGAGATGTTCTCTGGGCATGGAGGGAGACAAATGAACCGCATCCCTCCTGTGCTAGGGTGTATTTCCCTCAGGACCTTGACCTCCAATGTAGGGATGTTTCCACATCTACTGTGGAACACTTCACATCTACTGAACTTCTGACAAAAGCAGATGCTTCCTTTGCTCTGTATTGTCTACCTCGATCACATCTTCTTGCCCCATGCCATTCCACTATCATGTCCAGATGGGCAATAAGGCAGCTACTCAGAGACGGACCAGTATACATCAAACAGAGCAAGCCAATCAGAATGCATGGAATCTATAGAAAAGCAAGGTCAAGAGGTCCATGTAGGTCAAACTATGATATTCTTCTGCAAATACTTAATAGAATCATAGAAGCAAAGGTTTTAAAAGCCTACGCATTTAAAAAAAAAGATTTAAATGTCTCTGAACATCAGAGTGTCTCAAGCCATAATAAACAGGACTTAAGTATGTTTGGAAAGCAGAAATGGTGGATAAAGACATTCAGGACATATTTGAATCTATGGGCCTGCTGGGATCTAGGCAGAGAAGCAGGCAGAGTCCACTAAATAATTACAGTGTATTTCTGATTTGTCATCCTTCATTTGGAATTCACCTTCAGTGGGTAACAGGTTGGCTGTGATGGCGTTTGGCATCAGATCTCATAATCACATAGGACAATATTTAGAAAAATTAAGACACCAGTTCTTTTGTAGGTCCTGTCTTGGAGAAAGAAAATCTTCCTCGGAGACCTCCAAGTAGACTTCCTCATACATCCTATCGACCACAATTGCACCTATTCCTCACTATCGCTCAGTTTCCTTTTAATGATTGTAAGAGAAGTGTATCTGTTTTTGCTTTAGTGTTCTCCCTTGGGAAGCCTGGTTTATATTCACGTTGCCCAGCAACGTGTTGTAAAGGAGTCTGATTCTAACAATTCTCACATTTGAGAAAACACTTTATTTTCCTCTGATGTCTCTATGTCCCTATTCAGTAAGTGAAGTTATGGAGAGCCTATTACTTTAAAATAAGGTCAGCATTTTTCACTAACGTGCCTCCCTACTAGTTACTTCTAAGACAGGTGTTATCTTCTAGGACTGGATTTTTCTTTGTTGTTTGCTTCTGTGGGCCTGAAGACATATGAAGAGCTAGATCACTAATACTTTTTTCAGTCATACCATTTTAGAATATTTTAAACGCACATAGGATATTTTCAGAGATGCTTTTTGTTTTAACTCTTGAACAAACTTTTGTTGATATCCGGGAGTTTGGTTTTAAGTCACTTGCAGGAATAATGAATTGGGGTATCACTTTACGGAAGCTTATCCTATATAACAAAGAGGCAATATGCAAATTGACCATTGCTCCAACACACAAGATGGTCGCCCCCATCTGGTCAAAGATGGCTGCCCCCATGTGGAGACAAGGTGGCTGGCAGAGGAGGGCAGTTGGGGGGACCAGGCTGCAGGGGAAGATGGTTGAGGGGGACCAGGTCTGCAGGTGAGGGCAGTTGGAACCAGGACTGTAGGGGAGGGCTGTTGGGGGGAACCAGGCCAGCAGGGGAGGGCAGTTTGGAGGGACAAGGCCTGCAGGGGAGGGCAGTTGGAGGGGATCAGGTCATCAGGGGAGGGCAGTTGGGGGTGATGAGGCCTGCGGGGGAGGGCAGTTGGGGGGCAACCAGGCTGTCAGGGGAGCAGTTAGGCATCAATAAGGCTGGCAGGGGAGTGGTTAGGGGGTTATCAGCTGGCAGGCAGAAGCAGTTAGTGGTAATCAGGCAGGTAGACAGGAGAATAGTTGGGAGCCAGCAGTCCTGGATTGTGAGAGGAATGTCCGATTGCCAGTGGGATTGGGCCTAAATAGGCAGTCAGACATTCTTCAAGGATTCCTAGATTGGAGAGGGTAAAGGCTGGGCTGAGGGACCACCCCCCCATGCACAAATTTTGTGCACTGGGCCTCTAGTTTTTTATAATTAGAAAACAAAATAACTTGCTGCACACATGAAAATACTAGTGATGAGAGAAGATAGTTTTAGAAAATACTTTTGATAAATACAGAAAATACTATCAGGTGTTTTTAAATGAATTATTTTAAAAATATAATTATGATAGAGCTTGACGTTTACCTGTCTTTCTAGTAAGTCTATCTATTTTTTTTCTATTTCCTTTCATTATAATGGCTTCATTTTCAGTTGTGATACAGATCTTATTTACATATTATCTTGATTTCAAAAAAACCATGCATGAGAAGAAGTCATCAAGGAATTAGAAAATTGGAGATAGACGTGAATTGTAATCTGGGAAGTCACCTATAAATTGAATGTTATTGGATACTTTTAAATAAGTTTGAGATTATTACTTTTTATAACTTAATGGAAAAACCATGTTTCCTATTATATTTGCTATTCTTCTTCATTATATATCAGTCACAATAATTTACTCTTGAAAAATTAATACCATCATTATATTTAGCAAACCTTCTGCTATAGAACAATTTTTCTTTCCTGAAATCACTGCTCTTGGCCTTTAAAAAATATTATTGTTAGATCCTGTTGCTAATTTATCTAGGATTTTTACACTGATGTCCTGATATGAGCTTGGCATTTATTCTTTTGAAGAGCCGTCCAGTCACTGGGGGTATTAGAGCAGCAAACAGAGAGGCACATTCATCTGTAGTCACTGCCAGGAAATCCAGTTAAGGAGTCACCGAAGGAGAAGAAATGGAGCCAAAGATTTTTTTTTTTTGTTCAAGTCCAGTCCCACCTGGAGCTCCAGTGTAAATGACACAACTGCTTTTGCTCATCCTTAGGTAAAGGGATCCTCCTTTTCTGCTAGGACAAATCACTTAATCATGACGGGGCTGCCTAGAGGAGACTCAGAGCAGGTAAACTTCCAGATAGTTCTGACCAGAAGAGAGTCGGTACCCAGGGGAAATCCTGGGGAAAGTCCCCTGAAGAATGCTGCCAGACCCAGCCTTCTGTGAAAAGCACACAAAGGCTGGCATGAGTATCCCAAGGGGTGTAGGTGAAATAGCGACAGTATCCAATTCAGGGACACATCCTGAAAGAGAGCTCGATGTGTATTTTCAGATTGGCCAGACTAAAGCATGCTTCTTAAACCGTAGAATTACATTTGACCCAGGGCAAGTGCGTTTGATCACCGAATAGCTTGGATCCACTTTCAGAAGTTAACCCCTGAGATTAAGTGTATTATTTCTATATTTAGCCAAACTGAATTTCCCCCACCCACAGATTTTTATGTTAATAGAATTGTTTTAGGAAATTCCAAACATGAAAGAGATGCTAAAATAAGCGTGTACTAAGCTAGGGTTTCACATGTGAAAACGAGAGTTGGAGAAGTCATTTAAAAATAATGTCAGTTATATCAGATTTTTTTTTTTAGTTTGTTCATTATTAACTCACATATTTTGGCACAGATGCAGCATGGAATCTCTGTGATGCAGGAGAGAAGGAACTAAGTTTATTTGGTCACAGGCATTTTAAGGTTCCTAAAATTAGAAAGAGAAAGACATTTTTTTAAAAAAACCAGCTAGTGCAATCAAATATCAATGTGTAATAAATAAATATGGTTTCCACTCTACACTCCAGTATTGTGTTCACAGTTTTATCGCTAGCATGCCATTTTTTAAAGGTGAGGCCAGGTGTTAAAAAAAGGTGAATATTCGATATGCCTTCAATTTTGAAATGCCCTGTTAAATGCATTTATGTATGTAAAAGACTGCTTGGAGTGCTGACTAGAGTTCAGTCTCATTTCATATGACTTTTCTTCCCTTTGTCTTCCTATTTGATATTAGCATTATTAATGTATGACAATTTTCTTGGGAATATCTACTGGCATTGTTGAATTGGGAAAGGCTCTTCTCGTTTTACTGTCTTGATTATCTTTATGTGTTATACATGCAATAACATACATTACCTAAAATTCTCTGATGAGGAAAATAGTGTGATAAATTTGGCAATTATGTGATCATGTTTAGCCAGAGTGCTATACTTCTTAAGGTGACCGTATAATTCCAAACGTTGGATCACTGTCCCCGAGGTGCTCCAGAGTCCCACTGCTCTGGACTGGTTCCAGCAGGTTGGCTTCCCCTGGGCTAACTCCACTTCCTCTTTCCTGTTCAATCTCTGATGCCAAGCCACATCCTGTGCCTGGCACCTGTTCTGCTCCTGGGAAGTAACTGGAGGAGAACTCACCTGTTTGTGATGCTGATTCTGGGCTCTTCTCTCCTTCTTCTTTTTACACTCCATTGTTTCACATCCTTTTTGGCTTACCTTAACTGTTATGGTTCCAACATGCAGGTAGAGGTAACTCTCTATTGAGGTACTGTAGTTGGTAACAAAAATGAACTGATGTATCCTTATTAGGCCATGAGTATTTGTTTTATTTTTTTCTGTTCAAATAGGAATCTCCCATGAAACCCTGTGATCAAGCCTATGTTTGGGGGGGGGGGTATCGGGGAAAGGTGGGGCATGTTATTTCATAGGTGGGTTGACATTCCCCTGACATACACTTTCCAAACTATTTCTTTTAGACCCGGATGATTTTTCATTTTGATCTCCATTAAGCAATGAAAACCTATCCCCTAGGCCTGTCTTTTGTCTAGACTTGAAACTCTAGCATTCTTCAAAGCTCTTGAATTCTGGAGCCATGACAGGCGTGGTGAAGAGACTGAACTTCTCAGCCACATCCAAAAGTGGTGGGATGGCAGACTGCGTGCACATAAGCACAACCAACAGACGCAAGACACTGGGGGCAGGGAGAGGAGGGCAAGTGCCCGGGTTAGGGGAGGCCTGGGGAAAGTCAGTGGGGATGGGGGTGGTGGTGGAAAGAGACATATTACTACTATTGGCAATAACTTAAACAATAAAATTTAAAAAAAAAAGTAGTGGGATGGCCCACCCTGAAGAGCCAATGGGAGGGGCTGAGAGCCCTTTGTTTATTTTTTATTTATTTATTTTTTAAAATATATTTTATTGATTTTTTTTACAGAGAGGAAGGGAGAAAGATAGAAAGTCAGAAACATCAATGAGAGAGACATCGATCAGCTGCCTCCTGCACGCCCCACAGTGGAGATGTGCCCGCAAGCAAGGTACATGCCCCCAACAGGAATGGAACCTGGGACCTTTCAGCCAGAAAGCCGATGCTCTATCCACTGAGCCAAACCGGTCTGAGCCCTTTGTTTATTTTTTAAGGTACATTTTTTATGATGAAAACATTTTTTGTTTTTTAAGTGTTAAGAAATTGCTATGCTGATGTGGGAGGAGTGTGGTGGACAAAATAAAATCCTTCTGGAGAAAAATGTGTTTTCTGTTTTCCATTTACAGGGAAAACAATAGTTTTGGCAAGTTGTTAATTATCCAGAGCACTATTAATCTTAAAAAATATCTATATATTTACATCTGCATGATGTGTTTGCCACCCACGTGAAGGACAGTTGCTTCTGCTTAGCGGCATGATTTCAAATTCAATTATAAATTTTGTGGATGATTTAAAATGAGCTCTAGAACAGCCTCAGGATATTCCCAAACACACACTCAATAGTTCCATTAATGTCGCTAATCTATAAGGTTTCTCTAAAGCTTTCTGGAGGGCCCATCATCTTCACTTTAAATTCTCGTGTCGAGGCCCTTGGCTCAGCTGTCAGTTATTCTGTCTAACTGGCACTTAGGATGCAAACGTATGTTTTGGGAATAACATACAAATGTGTGTTTGGGGATTAAGTTTCAAAAAAGTGAAATGCATGAATAAATCAGATTTTTGTTTTTTAACTGTAGGCAGTTCTTTGTTCTTATGAGCCATTTAGAGCGACAGTTCAGTACAGACGTGGCGTGAGCATGTTTTCTGCTGAAGAATCACTTAAAATGTACAAAATTCCATCTGATTGTGAACACATGATTGATGTTTTTTTTGTTTTGTTTTTGGTTTATTTTTAAACCTAACAACAAACTGTCACAACCAGGAGAAGCCTAAAGAGATATGACAGCTAAATGTCATGGAGTTTCCCAGATGGGATCCTAGAACAGATACGGCCACTAGGTAAAATCTAAGGAAATGAGAATAAATCATGGACTTGGGTTAATAATGATGTATCAATCCTGATTGGCTAGTGGTTTCAAATGTGCCACACTCATATAAGGTGTTAAGTATAACAGAAAGGGGGGTATGAGGTATAAGGGAATTTTTTTTTTTTGCTTTCGTTATAATTTCCTTCTAAATCTTAAACTATTTAAAAACTTTAAAAAGTTATTTAAGAAATAATGCCGCACAACCAAAATCAGTTTGCAGCATCTAAGTATTAAGAGTCACTTGTGGCAGATTGATTATAACCAGATCCCTACTCCTTTACCTCCATCTGTATCTGTGTATTTTGTAATCTTTACGGTTCTTCTCGTCACGAGGAGGAGACTTTTTCTCTACTTTGTCCATGCGCATTGACCTTGTGTCTTGTTCGGTGTCGTAGAAGTGATAGCAGTTGAGGGATTGCCAGTTTCCAGTCTAGGTCTCTCTGAGACCCTGGTCTTCAACATTTTGGATGAGAGGCCTGGGCATGTGAGAGGGTCCAGCCTCCTACAGAGACTGAGTGACCGCTGGGGGGTGTGCAGCCAGATCCCCCTAAACAGGCATACCTATGCTTCACGTGACTAAGGTTTAGGGTGATTTGACTGTAACATTATGTATATGCCTCTGAGGTTGTTCAAATCATCCAATCATTCCACATCTAACTTCTACATAATAAAAGATTGAAGTCAAACAAAATCACTTCGTGTATTGAAATGGAACCCTTGAAATAAATGGTAATTTCACCCGGTCCTAGCTTTCTCTAATCAGTCTTTCCTGACAAGTACCTATGTCATGGAGTTGAATTTCTTACACAAGGTGTTTCTGCATTAGAGCTGCTTTTCTTAAGATTCAAGTTTAGGCCAATGTGCTAAGAAAGGATGTCATAAACCCTATTGACATGAATGATCATCTTTTTTGAGCCTCCTTAATTCGCCACAAGTTAATAGGAAGAGTTCTTAGGGGAGGTTACCTACCAACGACCTAAATTTTCTTATCAGAAATTTCCCTGGAGGATATAGATGTAAAAATAGCAGTTAGATGACTGCCTTCCTCAGAGCTAACAGTGTATGCTACCTACCTTCAAATAGAATACTTATTTCTCTTAGACATGGTCAATAACTTAGGCGATTTTGTTTTAATTAAACGTGTTTGTTAAACAGATCAAACAGATGTTTAGGATGCTAATGCCCCTCCCCTCCTCCCCCAACACATACACACTCTGATTTTTCAGCTAGTCCCCGACTCCTACTCTTGTGATTCCTCTTAGATTATATAAAGCAGCTCTTTCACTTCCCCTTTGGCTACTGAATTTTAAAACAAAAGTTAATAAAAGTACCTTAAGATTATTTTAATACTCTTCTGGCAGGCCAGGAATAACATTGTTACTATATTTTGTAGCCTCAATGCTCCTCTTTAATATGTATAGTTTGAAAACAAGCTAAGGGATATGGTAACAAAGTTCCCAAATGTGCCCATGCTCTATTTTGTTATTGACCAGTCAAGTAGACCACAGTGTGTCTTGAACTTTCTGATTCTCCACTTCTTTCTCCCTGAAGAAGAGGAAGAAGTCCTTTCACAGCCATTTCGGATGTGACTGTAGACATTAAAGAGCAGTGCATCTGTTCCATGCATTAGAGGACTTCTATCAGGCCTACAAATAGGATCTCATTAAATCCTGAATGGTGAATGAGACTCTTTATGTCAGAATTAAGGAAATAGAATTTCCATGGGTGTGGTAGGAGGTGTGGTAGATGCTTGGAACAAAAACTGCTAGCAGATTTTCTATCTGTGCCATTGGCTGATTTTTTTTTCCTTTGGAAAAACTTAAAAGCCAATGGCACAGATAGGCTTAGATTCTGTTTGCATCCTTGAAATTCTCTTTATAACATGATGTAAGTGGTTATTAGCAATTTATGTAGAATGTAAGTATGTGGGGGTGAGAGTCTTTCCAAGATGTGCCACTCTGATGAAATAGGAATTTTAGGGGGCTATTGGCAGGTTTAGGAAATTTTAGAAATTAAGGAGCCCCCTGGAAAACATACAGGGCTACAGATCGGGGAGAAGTTACATTTCCATAAGACAAGAGAGCAGCAACAGTAACATTTCCATAAGACAAGGGAACTCGGAGTAGCCAAAAGGTCTATATTTACAAAATAAAGAAGGAGGAAGAAAGCCCAGAGGCAATAGGAGGACAATGAGGGAGGAGGATCTCACATGTCCCATGTGATGTTTGACCTTTGAGCTCAGGAGTTGCTATAGTGACCTAAGTGAATATGGACCAATCAGAAGGGATAGTAGGACACAGGAACTGCAGCTTTTATATATATATAACAAACAAACACAAAAACAAAATAACAAAAAAACTCAGAAGGAACAAGTCTGTATCTTCAATAAATTCCCACCTTTGCTATGCCATCTTCTACCCATGGATTCAGTCTTTGACTCCAACAGATAAAGAATCTGGGGAACCATCCTGCTCAGGGGAACACCATGTGTTCCAGTTCAAAACTCCTGCATCACTGATTATTTTGAGCTGAAAACAAGGCTTCCACGGCTCAGGAAGAAACTCTGGCCTTCCCCTTTACTGCCTAAAAGGATTTACGTTACAGGACCTGCTCTAGGAAGGGAGATGCCATTACAGATAGCGATCTTTTAAACTGAACCAGGTATGATAGACAGGGAGGAACTGAGCAAAGCCCATGTGGTCAAAGAAGACTGGAGAAAAACCAAGCAATGCTTAGAGAAAATGGAGTTACACTTTATTACTTGCAGGCCCAGAGGGAAAAAAAAATCTTTCAAATTCTGAGCAGTAACATGGAGGAAGTTGTCCTTTTTATATCTTTTTCAGTCCTTTGTCTCCCAAATATGGGGTTTTCCAGTCCCCTTTGTAAGTTCTTAAAGAGACCTATATGCTGGGGCTTTGAGACCTCAGTCAAACGCCTGGCCTAGGACCAGCACTGATAAATTCATCTAGGAAGATTTACGGCCCCTTAAAATGGGAGTAAACAGATCTTGCGTGACCAGACAATTAAAGGGGCAGTGACTAGATTCAGATTCCTAGTCCCCCAAAATGTCTCTTTTTCTCCATCAAAAGCCCTCCCATTTATGTCCCACCATTTTTAGATGGCCCAGTAAATATTTATTTACTAAATATGAACCCTTTTCATAACCTTATAAGTTTGCCTTACTTCACTTTGAAATCTCAGATCCCTGCTCCCCGCTTCTTAGTCCAGAATGACATAGATGCTCCATTTTGTCTTACTGTCTTTGGAATTTTCATATTTATGTACATTCCCCATGTGCATATGTTAAAACTTTATTTTCTTCTGTTAATTTTCTGTATGCCCTTTGAATTATTCAAAGAGCCAAAAAAAAACTAAGGGCTAAGGGAAAAGTTACCCCACCCCAACCAGTGTGTGTGTGTGTGTGTGTGTGTATGTGTAAATATATATGTGTGTTTCATTGTAAAACTATGGTTAAAGAAACTTCAATGATCTAATTAGGATGGGGAATAGCACCAAATTATTTTGGGCATAAAAAGTGTTACTAAAGTAGGTACCCTATTCTTTAAATATTTCTAAATGATTTTTGCCTAAAAGGTTTCGAAAAATCCCCGGGAAATTCTTCCCCAAATAGAACAGAACATATTGAATGAATTTGAAAATACTATCATCTCATTTTGTTTATCTATATTTTAATAGGTTTACATATTTTAAAAAGCAGAATTCAAAATACTTTGGCCCTCTTTCATGTTTTTTTTTTAAATTAGAATAGTAAAATTTTTATCCTAATCCCTGAATGAGTAAATAGTAACAAAGTTAAAATATAAACTTGAAGTACAATTAGGATTTGGATGGCATCTCCTGTATTGCTGACAAAAAGCATATTTGTGTGAGAAAGTTCAGAATGGATCAGAGACACCAAATGAAAAATCAGATGCAGTTTCTCTTTATGTGTCAAAAAAGCCCATATCCCTTCCTAATGAATCCATACTACCTGCTGCTTATTGTTTCTAGATGGATGCTTCACCAATGAGAAATGTGGGCTCCGAGATTCCAGGTCCCCAAGAAGGATTTGGGAGGACTGTTTCCTTAGTTTGTTGTCACTCTGCTGCTGGAGCTTACACCTCGAGCCCTAGAGGTGCTGGACAGAGCGATGTACCCCACAGAGGGCATACAGTGACCATCGCCTGCTTAGCTGCTTTTTAAATGGAAAGGAAGACTGTTTTTCTACCACCCATCAAAACAGGATGTATTTATTTCACACTCACCCTTCCCTGTTATTCACTTGATTAACAACATAACCTTACTTTTACAAAAAGCACAGACTCATATGTAGCTTCATTGGTTGGAGGTATTCTTCTATCCTCTGCTTTTCCAGGTTTTTGGAATACGTATTTGGGTCTGCACCGTAACAAAGAAATGCTCTTTTAATACTGCATAAGCTTTGAAAAAGCATTTTCTGGCTATTCAGATCATCTAATGTTTAGCCCGATAAGATCTATTTTAATTCCATTGTTATATTATGTGAGGATCCCCAAACATTGTTTTTATTGAATATATTTTGTCTATTCTTTTTTATGTAAGAGCTAATCATTCATTCTAAAATAACAAGTCTGCAAATGATAATACCGCTAAATACCTAGTGATGAAGGATGACTACCAGTTGAAATAATTATGAGTATTTGGAAGACAATGAGGAAAAGAAGTGAAGCCACGTGTCAGAAATGGATCTACCCACTTGTCACTGTGGGTTTGTGCTGAATTTATTCGTTCCAAGAAGAAAGGGAAAATCTCCAGCATTTTTCTTTTCTTTTTTTTAATTGAAACTGGGCTATATTTAAGTCAATTATTAGTTAAGGACCA
Organism: Lasiurus cinereus; assembly: GCA_011751065.1. Taxonomy (NCBI): domain Eukaryota; kingdom Metazoa; phylum Chordata; class Mammalia; order Chiroptera; family Vespertilionidae; genus Lasiurus; species Lasiurus cinereus. Next base: position 1,700,348 of record JAAGEH010000045.1, on the reverse strand, counting down.
GGTCCCCAGCTACAGTGATTTATAAGGTATTAAGCAATTATGAGAAATATTAGGATTTATAGAAAGTGTCCATGTTCCATGAAAAGGCACTCTTTTAAATAGCTCTGGGAGGTCAGGCACATAATTCCCCTCACATATGGTGCATTTTTCTGTGTTGAAATTTTAGTGCACCAGATACAATTGGAGTTAGCTTGCATTAACATGGCTCTTTAAATATTATTACTCAACATTACCATATGATAAAAACTAATCTCCAGTTTTTACTAAGCATATGGGCATTATTCTATCGAAAGCAGCTGTGACTAATTCTGTCATATCTAAGAGTAAATCCCACCTGTCAAATATCTTTGGATCCATTTATTCCTCCATAATTAGAACATTCTATTGGTTGGCATATATATGTGTGTGTGTGTGCTATTTAAAGCATGCTGTAGTTCTGCCTTTATAAAACTTAGATTATTAAAATTACAGTTTTAAAGTATTATTATAATTTTGTACCAACCAGATGCTTTTTCAAAAATATAATTACTACCTTTTTTATAAAGAGATGAATGTATAAATGTCTGTATGCGCATGCATTTATGTTCATATTTTTAAATTGGTGTACTAATGCTTTATTTAAAAAATACTTAAACCCATCTGTTAGCAGTAGTATTATGATACTTTTAAAAGCAAAAAAGACTGTATGGCCATCAGAGTTTTAGTAGGCTGAAAATAAGTATTTAGTAACTCCCCAAAAATGTATTAACTTTAGTTAGGACTACCAGAATTCAGTAACACTCACTGGCTGGATATAAAGCATTTTTAGCTCTAGCTACAACCAAAAGCCTATTGAATTGTCAGTACTTTACCATTAAGAATGTAGGACAGGATTTCTTATTCATGGGGAGGGCTTTCTGATCCTACTGCTACTCATACTTTGAAAACAGCCTTATAAAGAAGACAGAATGACAATTAATGTCCAGGATATCTGATTTTTATATGCTGTTTACGAGTCCGTAATAATATATGGGATTGTTTTGTGGAATTTCAGAGAAGTAGCTATAAAAGAGTGAAAAACATATCCAGTGTTGAAGGAAATTGGCAAGATGTTGTTTTATTGCTTGTACGGTCACAGAGCAAAACCATCTTTCCTTGATCGTGAGTCATCAAAACACTCTATATTCCTTCTAGCCAGCTCTTTGGAAATCGTAATGGTAAACCATAAAGGAATGAAAAGCAAGAAAAGAAGGGCATTCAGACTCTCAGTGGTCAGTCATGGTGAAGCTACGGAAGGGTCCCTCCCTGGGTGGAGACAGGACTGAGGTCCATTGCCAGCTCACAGTGGGACACACAGCCATCGGGAACTGGAAGACTTACCACTTTTGGCAAAGTGGATGTCAAAATCTGGAAAGGAAACAGAGGTCCCTACTGAGAAGGGAACAAAAAGAGATGAGTGATCTGAGGCCTAACGTTCAAAGCCATATCCTCCTCAGATGGTTCTCGGAGGAAAATTAGGCAATCGCTGAATAAAACGACTATTTCCTTCTCTCTCCCATATTGATGTCTGTGGAATATCAGTGTGCTTAAATTCCATGTTAGCTTATTAAAACGCAAATGCTAATATTTCACTAACTCCTGCCAAGCACTCATGCTTGTGTTCTAACTGACCCTGGAGGAACCACACTCTGAGAAGCATTACTGCCCCTCTCTAACTTCCTTCCTTCTTACATCACCTCTTCCATATGTCTCGGGGGAAACTGAAGCCATCACAGGAAGGTTTCCTTTTATATCCGTGTTTGCATCTCAGCCATCCATTCATTCTTCCTGATCATTGGTCTTAATGTGGACAGTGTACCCTTTGGCCTATCCAAAGCTGACCCTCTTTCCTTTCTTCCATCCATTCTCATGTTTATAGGGGTCATTATGACAGGTTTTATGTCTGCTCCATTTCTCTCTAGCATCTACTGTTTCTTCCATCAGTCCTTAAACATCCATATCCTCCATCTGAGAGATGCTTAGATGCTTAGGTCCCATCTAGACCTAGTAAACTAGAACCTGCATATTAACAAGATTCTCCAGGGATTCATAAACACACCAGAGTTTGATCAGCCCTACTGAAATCCCAGCTCAAACCTCACCTCATCCAAAAAACCTTTCTGGATTTATCCAGTCTCTCCAATCTGAAAAATAAATAAAGCTTATTTCTATTATGATTATACTAGAGATCCGGTGCATGAAATTCATGTACAGGGTGGGTTGGGGGAGTATCCCTCAATCTTGCCTGCACCCTCTCCAATCTGGGACATCTCTCTCGCAATCTGGGACCTCTGGCTCCTAACCGCTCACCTGCCTGCCTATTTAATCTCCCCTAACACCTCTGCCCGCCAGCCTGATTGCCCCTAACTGCCTCTGCCTCTGCCCCCACCACCATGGCTTTATCCCAAAGGAGGACCAGATGACCGGAAGATGTCTGATCTATCCAGTCTAATTAGTATATTACTCTTTTATTAGGATAGATGTTTCCATGTATCACTCCACTTGTATTATGGTTACTTATATGAGTGTCTTTTGTCCCTCCCTAAATTGTCAGCTCTATGAGTCAGGAGACAAGGACAAATCCAGATTATCTTAGCATAGCCCTGCCCTTAGCTCACTGTAGGTTTTCCCATGAGACAGTGATAGCAGCTTCTCTGCTTCCATGTGGCTAAGTTGTATCACCACATCTTATGACAATGCAACTTGTTGATTCCAAAATACACTTTGTCCACGTCATAATAATACTAGTAATCACTTGTCTCTAGTAAGCATTATCCATATTTAAATAGTGTTAAATTCTTCTATTTTATGTACGAGTGTTAGACATGCAACATCTATTCATTAAAAAATAAAACCACAAAGAATCTAGATGGCCTAATGATGGACTTAGCATTAGCCTTCTAAATGATGGACGTAGCATTAGCCTTCTAAACGAAACATTTTGCTGAGTTTGGTAATATCAACTTGAAAATGGTCTCCTTCAGAGTTCATCAGTGTAAGCAATGAATAGTTTTTTTTTTTCTCCATCATAAAATTACTGAATTTCCTGTGGTGGGTCTATGTTATTATCTACCTTTCATTTATTTGCAAAACATTGTTCTTATTAATGTTTGCCTATTCATTTTATGCTTAGAATCTTAGGGGGAAATTTTGTAGATTAGACTATTTGTGTATAAGTCCACAAAAGTTTTCCTTTTTTGGATGATACATGGAGTTACAGTTTTTGAAAAAAAAGGGGGGTCATTCAGAACATCATTCTTTCTTAAGCAGCAGAGTGTACATGATTGGTTTGGACTAAGTGTTTTAGATAAAGGAAACACTCTGTCTAAAATAACATGCAGTTAACAGCTGGAAAAGAAGTAGTGAAGCGTTAAGCTGTCCATTATGCTTAAAGAATAACTTGGCTAAAATCCTTCCTTCCCATTAAAAGCACCGAGTGTTCCTTTGGATTTATGTAACTGTACTTAGGGGCCTGTTGGATCCATTTATCACTTCTTCATTTATAATTCAGACTAAATAATTAATTCGTACTCATTCAAGACTGCCCCCTTTTAAAAAAATACAGGTTATTTTTAGTTTCAATGAAAAATGGTATTAATGATATGTTAGAAATTAAAAATAATGAGACTTTCTGAAGGAAATCATTACATATTTTATATGCTAGTAAGGTGTGTTTTCAGTTTAAAGTTATTCTGGATTTGTTGTGAGGTTTCTAAAAAAAATAGTCAGATATAACTTTAGATGACATTTGAAGTCGAGGAGTGGGTGGGGACAGAGAAGGAGGCAACATACACTCATGTGGGCTTGAGTGTCAGATGCTCGGTTGGGTAGGTCTAGTGCCACCTCCTCTGACTGGAGGATCCCAAAGCTAAGGTCAAAGGTCCCATGCACTTAGCTGACTGATTACCACAGTCTGTTTAGAAGACTTTTAGGTATTTCTTTCTCCCACACTTTTTTTTTTTTTGCTTGCTTTATGTAAAGGAAAGGAAGGGTATTAGTAATAGTACTTCTTGAATATCTTGTGTGTCAAACATTTTGATAGGTGGTATAATAATTTTGATATGTAATTTTCACAATAAGTGGGATCTGGTGATGTGAAGAAACATATGCTCAGAGAATAAAATTAATCTGCTCCAAATTATAGTATGGTTTCAGAGTAGGATTTGAACTGAGGTCTAACTCTTTGAAGATAATACATATTTTTCCTATGCTTCCTATTTTCTATTTATCTATTCCAATTCCCTCCATCCCTGTCTTTTTTTTCTCCTTTTACTTGGTTTAGATTCCCTAAATTTCTGGCACATGCAACATAGGAAAGGAGGGGCCGTTATTTATTTGAATGTTGCTTCTGCTGCATTCTCTGTCATCTCTAATTTTGACACTCCAATTATATGTGTTAGATCTCTTCAGCATATATTTTACATTCTATTTCATTTACTTCCTGTTTATTTTGTAGGCTGTGTTTCTGTTTGACTACTTTATATTGAAATGCCTTTTACAGTAGTTCAAAAATCCTGCGTGGTACTAACTCTAGTTATTAAAACAATTCATTGAATTTTTAATTTTAGCTATTCCATTCTTAGTTATAGAATGTCTGTTTGAATCTTTTTAATTGATTATAAAATTTGATAAAATTATTAATTCTTTTATCTATTTTGTTCATCATTTCCCCCTAAATTTCTTGTATGGATTATTTTCAATTATCCCTATTTTTTATTCAAGAAAAATTAATGGTTTGTTATTCTAATTACTGACTTTTCCATTTGTATTGATTGCATTTTTTTAGTTATATTTCCATTTTTATTTTGCATGACATTATATATATATAAATTATAGTCTCTGGATCATGTTTTCTTCTTCCATAGAAGGTTGACCCTAAATTCTGGCAATCAGACTGAGTGGGAACAAATCTCCTTAATCTACCATATTTTATGGCATATAAAACGACTGGGAGTATAAAATAATCCCCAACTTTTCCAGTTAAAATATAGAGTTTGGGATATACTCGCCCCATAAGATGACACCCGGTGTATAAGATGACCCCCAACTTTTGAGAAGATTTTCCTGGGTTAAAAAATCGTCTTATACGCCAGAAAATACAGTAATTAAGAATTTAGCTGAGTTAAGAACTGTTTGCAGTTTTAGTAAAGTTCATTCTAATTCTGTTTCAAATCTGTTTTAAAGATTTAAATCTCCAGGGTCCCAACTGAGTATTTATTAAACTCTTCTTCCTTGGACAGATCTGAATTCTAATTTCTTAGCACCCACAGGACCATCAAAAATTAACTTTGAATTTAAGTGGCTTTTGGCTTAGCTTCTTAATTTTCTTTTTGCACCAAGAAATGTAACAATTTGGCAAATGTCTCAAATTGACAAACCTTCCATCATCACACCCATTTTTCTCTATTATTTTTCTCTGTATAATGGAGGCACATTAATTCCTGACTTGGCAACTCTAAACCCCGATGTTGTCTTTCCAGACCTATGCAATTAGTTAAAGTCCTTGTGGTTTCTTAGATTTGGCCCTGGGTAATTTCTCCATCTTTCACTGGAAGAAAAAATTACCAAAGGCCTGGGGAAAGAACCAGATTGCAGATGTAGGCAACTAAAATGTTAACTTGTCTATATTTCTTGAGGATCTTGGCTTCTCAAGTCCTAGTTGCCTCAGCAACTCTCTAGGGCCTTCATGAATAATAAATAAATAAGTATACAGCATTTTGTTAAGTTTTGATAGAAGTACTTACATCCTATAAGTTAATCCATCATTGTCAAAATCATAAGTAAATAAATATAAAAATATTTTGGTAATTTTTGCATATTTTACTTAAGTAAGCATAGGCGTATGAAGGTAGGAGGATTTATTAGAAATATAAATTTCTAAGACTTATTTTTGTAGACTAGCAATAGCTATAGTTGGAATGGCAAACATTTTCTGGAATGACATGAAAGCATGATTGATTTCAGACTTTGAAAGATGTATAAACATGATAGACTTAAATGTTCTGCGCCATTTCAATACTGTGACAATTCAATATAGTATAAAACATGATAAACTGATTTGAACTGTTTTGTAGTTTCAGAATTTCCAGTCATAAGACACACTTTTCAAATATGGCTCCCAGGTTAATGAAAAATTTCATTGTAACAATCATCAGTAGCCCTGGCCAGGCGGTTCACTTGGTTGGAGCACTGTCCCGCAACCCAAAAAATGAATAGGTTATGGGTTCAATCCCCTGTCGAGGTGACTGCTGGAGACAATCAATCAATGTTTCTCTTTCACATGGATCTCTCTCTCTCTCTCTCTCTGCCTTATGCTCTCTCTTCAAATCAGCAAACATATCCTCGGGAGAGAATTAAAAAAAAAAGCAGTCATCAATAAATAGCTGGAAAAATGAGTAATATAATATATCCACTCAAATTTATTCATTTGTTTTTGTCTTGATTTTTGAATAAGAATTTTAAATAAATAGCATAACATTTAGCTTTTTTAGTATCTCTTAGACATGTATTTTGGGTAAAACATAAAGGCATCTGTTTTTTCCAAGTAAACATATCTGCATCATAGATTTAAATTTTCATTTTTACGTATGAAAATATGGTAAAAATAGGATTTTTTTCCCTAATATCAGAATTTTTATTGGTAAAGGTAATATTTATTTTTAAAGTTGAGAATGGCAGAGTTAAGAGAAGCAGTTGAGTACAGATAAAAGTGCTGAATTTAGAATATTATTTATAATTCAATGAGCTTCTTTTAATTTGAGTCTACTCTTACTGTGTGTTGGCACTTGAAAAATTACTTAATTTCATTAGGAATCAGTTTCTACAAAATGATGATAATGTTATTTAGCTTATAGAATTGCTTTAAAGTTTAGAGAAATGTAAGAGAAATATTTTTGAGTAATGTTCTCGGTAATGTGTTTTGTAGACATTTAAATTCTGTGTGATTTTCCACCATATTTAAAAAAGATGCTGTTGCTGTTAAAGAGAAAAGCCATAGAATAGTCCAGATAATTTAAATAGTCTGATATTTATGAACTTCATGTACATTGCCTAATAAAAAATAAAGGTAACACAATAAAAAACAGTATAATAAATACCTTTAAGTTTAAGCTTTGTTTTAAAATTAACAATATAAATCTAAATACATGACCACATACCTTGTTGAAAGTGACACAATATAAATTTTTTAAAAATGCAATTATTCTGAAGTAGAAGAAGCCAAATGCCAAGATTGAAAGTTCAGTTGACTTTTGTTGATGTGCATAAATATTTCTCAAGACTGAAACAGTAAATTTTGAATCCAATATATTCTCAAAATATGGTATTAAGAGATATGTATGATAAAATTATTTAATTCTGATATAATCTTCTTCAAGGGCATTTTTGTTTATCAAAAATTCTTTAGCTTTGCCGAAACCAGTTTGGTTCAGTAGATAAAGCATTGGCCTGTGGACTGAAAGGTTCCAGGTTCAATTCTAGTCAAGGGCATGTACTTTGGTTGCAGGCACATCTCCAGTAGGGGGCGTGCAGGAGGCAGCTGATTGATGTCTCTCTCTCATCGATGTTTGTAACTCTTTATCCCCCTCTCTTCCTCAATAAAATATATTTAAAAAATTCTTTAGCTTGAATTATTACACTAAATTCCAAAAATCCAATAACATGGAATTTGGTACTCAGCTTAGAGTTGTATAGTAATATATGCTTGAAGAAAAGTATTAGTTTTAACAAATGATCTTATTTTTCTGTCAATTAGATGTTATTTCAAAAAATGAAAAGTAGTATAACATTAAAGGAACTAAAATAACATAAACAAGTAATCAAGTACATGCAATTTTAAATGATTAAAATCTTTACAGTGAATGAAGTGCTTAATGTTTCATTTGGAAATTGTGAGTAAAGTTTAATAGCACTAGCTAGGGGATACAGTGTTCAGGCCTTATTTAATTTAATGCCTCCTGAAAGGGACTTTGAAACACATATACATTAAATATCATGTGAAAGGAACATATAGTAGTTTTATGATACACTACTGCATGCCTTTTGAAATTATATAGCAATTTTCCATTTTAGACTGTTTTAAGGAGCAAATTTGTTAAGCTAAAAATGGTAGAACACACTAGTCTAGAAAGACTATGAATGTTTATCTGTAACTAAATTAATATAGAAATGAAATTATTGCCTCACCTTTGTAGAGTAAGTTAGGTAAATTCAGAATTTGGGATAATAATTTACTTTTGACACTCTGTTTCCACTACTTTTGTAATAAGCCATTATTTCATAATTTATCCTTTCACTTGTTCTTAATAATGACTTTTACACAAAAGCATATAATAAAATAGTAAAATTACTAATTTATTTTTATATCTTAGATTCTACAAATTACCAGAATTTTGAGCTAAATAATTGGGTTTTGATGCATTTTACTGGTATTTGGTTTAGTTTTTGTTGTTGTTTTGATTTTAATATATTAAATGAAGCAACTTGCTTTTCTAAGTTCTGCTTTGAGTTTATAGAGCTCATAGCTATGATGTGAGTAATTCAACAATTTTCCACCTTACACATTCTTTTCACTGAAATGTCTTTTTTTAAAGTTTCCACCCAGAGGAAAAATTAGGTAATTACAGAACTTTTTTTTTTTAATATTAAAAGGATATGTGAGCAAAATAAATCACTTCTGTCATGTTTCTTTTTCTTTCTATCTCTAAATCCACAGATTTCATGTTCTCTTATTTCAACACTTCTTTTAATGAAAATCATTAAAACTCACATAGGGATAATTGTCCTGTTTTTCAATTATTCCCTACTTCTGGGGGAAATTCTAATTCCCAGTGGAATGTTACTTACACATGGATTTCACAGGAGAGCACATATCTTCTCAAGTTTTCCTCTGCCTTCATAATAAAATATTATTCTAATATGCAGAGAGATAACTGACTCCTAATACTTATGCTAAAACTAAGAGCTATTAAGCAAAGGTAACAATCAAGTTTACAGAGCAGATGAATGACAGAAATAGAAGGAGAGGGAAAAGTATGAAAATGGAGTGCCTTCTGTTTGTTGGGCCCCATGCTAGTTAGCACCTTAGGAATATTACCTCTTGAGATCTCCTAAAATAATAAGATTTCCCATTTAAGGTGAGAAAGCTGAATCTCAGAGACAGTAAAATGACTAGAAGAAATGTATCATGTTTTCCTTGTGTGAACCATGTAAAGAAGTTTAAGATTCCTTGGAGAGATAGATGTGGGAAACTCTTTCACGCCCCGCATTGTTCAGGGTTCCTGTTAAAAGTTCGGGTTCTGGAGGAGGCCACATGCAAATGAAAAGAGAGACTAGAAAAGTATTAATTTGGGAATATTGGGGGAGGAGGAGGTGGGAGCCTTTCTCCCTTTTATTAAGACTATGGGAAACACCCATAGCCTTTAGTCAGGAAATTCCAATAACAGAAATTTACTTAAGACAAACAGGTAGAGGCTGCTTCAGCTAACAATGTTTCAACTAAACAGTGAGTGATTAGTTCTGACCTTTCAGAGCAAAAAAGGTTGACCAGCCTTCTGGTTTCCTGTCCACATCTTTCTATTAGTGAGACAATGTTTGGTTTCCGGCAGATAGACAGACATTAAATTTCAGTGCAAAAAACTACAGCACCCACCTTAATGTTTCTGTATTTATTAGTAGATGGTGGAGCACTGTCACTATAGTTGGTTAGCAAAGAAAGCTTTCTAGATCAATCTACAAAGGAAGCTTTATTTCAGTCATAGGGCTCCATATTCCTTTCACTTGCAAAGACCAATCAATGGTCCAGCCTCATTGTTTGCCCTCCTCTGATAAGCCCCATCTTTCACTGGGTCCTCCTTCCCCATTGTGTCTGTAGACATTTCAGGGAAGACTTCCAGGGACCATGCATCTCTCTGTCCTGCTGGCTAGCTCTGTGGCTCCTGACTCTATTTGTCCTCTCTGGTCTAGCTCATTACTTTTGGTCTGGAGATCAGCATTGTTAAGGTATCCCTGTTCCTTCCACTGTACTATTTTATCCAAATTGTAGATACGACCCTTTAATTTCTCACAAACAAAACAGAGATTAGGTCACAAAAGTTAATAAGACACTCTTGCAACAGAGAGAATCTGACATTGGTTGCTGAGCATACACTGCCTCCCCTGCAGCTGAAGGGCATGTCTACCTGTCAAGATGAGTTGCCAGGGAAAACACAGGATATAGCCAGTTCAATTTTAATTTCAAAACCAACAAATAATATTTTAGTATAAAAATGACCCAAATATCTGGACATACTTATATTAAAACCTAGACATAATTACACCAAACACTGGCACATAATTAAACTAAAAAAAAAAATGTTGTTTATCTGAAATTTCAATGGAAACGGGTGTCCGTATTTTCATTTGCTAAGTCTGGCAGCCCTGGTTTCAGATGCCAGGTTTCCTTAACCACATGAGAGCTCTTCCCAGTGTCCGGCCTTCCAATTTCTCAAGTTCCCCCTTTTTATTCTTAGATCTAGCACTTAAACACTGAGATTTTTAAAAGTCTCTTTAAAATATGTAACCCGTGTTTTTCTAAAACAACTAGCATGAAAAACCTTGGAATTTGGCTGTCACTCCATTTAGAGGTTTTGGACATGAGAATGGTGACTGAAATCTGAAACTCCTCTTATCTGTTGCTATAGATCAGTGGTTGGTAAACTCAGTCAACAGAGCCAAATATCAACAGGACAAGGGTTGACATTTCTTTTGAGAGCCAAATTTTTTAAACTTACACTTCTTCTAACGCCATTTCTTCAAACTAGACTTACCCAGGTCATGGTATTTTGTGGAAGAGCCACACTCAAGAGGCCAAAGGGCCGCATGTGACTCGTGAGACGTGGTTTGCAGACCACTGCTGTAGACTAAATGTTTATGTTCTCCCCAAATTCATAAATTTGGGTGTTACAGTGTGATGGTATTTGGAGGGAGGCCTTTGGAAAGTGGTTAGTCATGAAAGAGGATCCCTTGGCAATGGGATTAGTGTCCTTATAAAAGAAACCCTCTGCCCCTTATTCCAGGCGAGGACAAAATAAGATGGCCATCTATTAACCAGAACTTGAGCTTTTACTTCATATCAGCTCTTCCGGCTCCTTGATCTTCTTGGACTTTTCAACTTCCAGAACTGCGAGAAATAAAGATTTTGTTTAAGCTACTCAACTTATTGTGGTTTGGGCTGCCTAAACTGACTGAGACACCCATTGGAAGGTTCAATTCAAATGATAAGCCCTGTCCTGCACAGTGGTTGTGAGAATTGGGTGAGATAACAAAAGATAAAGTATTTAGAGAGAAGAAAGGCTGACCCAACTGTAAAGAAATATGTGTGCCTCCTGTTGTCTTTTAGTTTATTTTTACTTTTATTTTTATTTGTGACGTTGTTTTATGTCGTAGGAAAATAATGGGGACAATCTGTACATCATAGCTAGATGGCAGAAGACAAATAAACAGAGGGCAGAACACAGTTTTGACCCCCTTTATCTGGATGCCTTCTTGTTCAATCTATCAG